>CM021109.1:541273004-541694384 GCA_007115665.2 Sequoiadendron giganteum
ACAAGACTTCATTCATTACATCAATTCCAAATACCTAAATAAACCACAACATTCTCATCAAACTTCTAAAGCTTATTTTTTTCCTAAAATATCATTAAAACCTTTGTAAATGCAAAAATAAATAAATAAACAAACATTGCCACTTATGGTTGGTGCCTAAAATGATTGGTGGTGAACAAACATCACCACCCATTTCTAGTAGTGAAGCTCAAGGCCAAAATAAATAAACCATTCCCATCATAAATGTTTGGGACCCTTCTCCACTTACCATAATCTTCCTTATTTCTCCTAAAAAATATTTGTAAACCAACCTTTCCTTGATTAATACTCTCTCTCTCTCTCTCTCTCTCTCTCTCTCTCCACTATCCTTTCCCCTATTCATCACGATGATAGACATAACTATAAAATAAAGAGTGAGAGGCTAAAAATTAAGTGGCACCCACCCCCAAATAGAAGGGTAAAATTTTACTTTTATGGTGCTTCACAAGGTAACCTAGGTGTCTCTGAAGCTAGGTGTATTATCAAGGATGAATTTGATAACCTCATTTGAAGCATTTCTAAAAATTACAACCCGAAACAAACAATAAAGTGAAGTTGCAGGCTCTTCTAACTTGGATTAAGCTATGTGAGACAAACCACATTGGCTGTATTTACATAGAGAAGGACTTGATGATATGCATCAAAATTGTTTGAAGTAGAAGTGTCTCTAACTAAAAACTAAGAAACATCTTGGAGCACATTTGGTCACTTCTCGATAGATTGGTTAGTTTCTCATTACAACATTGTTATTAAGAGGCAAATAGAATAACAAATATAATGGAAAAGCATGCTATTGAATAACCTGAGGAAATAATTATAGTTGGCAACTAAAATGCTTGGACTAACATCAATTTGTATAAGTGATTCTAATTTGGATTTGGAAGGACCATCACTAATTTTAAAGTTTAAATTTCTAGCTCTTTAGATTATTGATGGGTGAGTATTTTGTGCTCTTGTGTAATATATTGAAATCACAATTTGATGGTGGAGATAGTGCATCCCCTACATGTTGGAAGATTTTATATATTGTAAATGAAAATTGGATCTTATTAGAAAAGAGATAATTTTAAAGTTATGAGGAAGTAGTTGAAGTGGCCACTAGGATATAATAACAATCATGGAGATGTGAGAGAAGAATTAGAGAAAAAGAGATGGAAAAGTTTACGTTCGAGCTAGACTAGCTAAAAATCAAGCAAGAAATATTGGCAAAAGGAGAAAGGAGGGATGCATCTCTTGTTTATAAAAGGAATACAATTTGGTGTGTTTATTGTTGCAATTATAAATAGTTAATAAATGAATGACTATGATATAAGGCATTGAAAGGGCTACCATTTTAAGGTTTGAGTTTGTTGATAATCCTAAAAGGTTGAAATTAGTATATTATGATTTGTGTGGAGAGTGGGATCAACACATCATAGATGATTGTCCTCATCCAATATACAATAGTCTTAGAATTTTAAACAATCTCATGATAGAGGGTTGGCTAGAGCACCCAAATTGGTAGAAAGAGAATTGAATACACCCAAACATGGCTACCAAGTATTATAGTGGGACTCAAATTTGAGATAATAAAATACACCGAGTGGTACTCAAATCTAAGATATGACCTCTCCGCTAGTCATCATAAATAGTATTCACAAGGAGGTGGTAGGTGAGTCTTAACACAAAAATAGTCGGGGAGGGCCTCCCTTCACCTTCTCTAAAAAAGATATAGATAGTGAATACTCATCACTTAGCTCAATTATTGAGTTACTATGTTCTTACCCCTCCACCTAAAACTATTTAGAATAGTTATATATATGTGTGTTGGGTAGGGGGGCTAGCTTCTTAGAACAACTTGTAGCTGGGGACTATAAATGTGGAAAATACATACATTGTTTTGATGAGTTTCAAAGAGAAATAGAGAAGAAGTTCACATGTGGGTTTAGCAACACGATAGTACACATGATGCATTTAGTTGCCTTGAAGTTACACAGCTCCATAGAAATGGTACAATTCCAATAACAAAGAGTGAAGACTTATCAATCCCAAATTTATTTTTTGATTCTAAGGAATTGATAGAGATGCCTAAACATGAAAGGAAAAATGTCTGAAAGCGTAAGAAATTAGAGGTGGAAAAAAAATGGGAGGTGTGAGAACCTTCAATGATAAAGCAGGAGATATTATAAAAATAAGTACAAAGACTAAAAGCATTAACCAATTTGGTAGAAGAAGAATATTTATTGAAAAAAATATCATTTTTTTTTTGGGTATTGGAATAAATAAAATGTAGAACAAAGGACAAGGCCTCAAGTTAGGAATGCAATGAAGACTCCAAATAAATGGAAAAATTAATTAGTACTATTGGATGTTATAATTAATAGAAGTTGATTAAAGAGGCATTAATAGATTTGGGAGCTTATATAAACATTATTCCAAACATGATCTATGGGATGCTAGGTGAGCTAAAGCTACATGGAACAACTTATGATATTGCCTTAGTAGATGTGAATCCTAGATGTCCCTTAGGTACTTGGAGAAATACAAAAGTGAGTTTTATGGGGATTAAAATAAAAATTGACTTTGAAATCAATTGAAATGAATAATGGAGCCCCTAACCGATTTACCATTCTCTTAGGTTTGAAATGGTTCATGGATAATAATTACATATTTAACATTGCAAAAGAAGATTAATTTTACAAAAAAAATGGAAAAGTAGTACATATGATACTAAATGAAAGAATGAAGGGAATATTTATAGAAAAATTCATATCACATATGAAAAAAAAGGAGGACAAGGAAAGAGTCAAAGGACTCTATATCACTAGAAGAATTCCAACTAAATTAAATGGTAAACCCACGTTATAGAGAAAATTATGGATAGCAACGAGTCATTGATTGGAACTCAAGAAACAATAGAAGCATAGGAGTGGAACAAGTGAAAAAATGGACTGGTGTCAGGAACAAATAATGAAAAGCTATCGAACCCAAATATGACTTGTGATACCTAGGCATTGATGAAGATGCCTAAAGGAGAAGGGTAGAAAGCCAAGAAGTGCAATAAATGAGAGGTGGAAAATAAGTGAGAGATAGGAGAACCCTCAATGGTGGAGGAGAGATTAAAAAATACAAACAAAAGAAGGAAAAACTAAGAAAAAGGGATATTGAGGAGTTAAAGAAGAATTAAAATAGAGTAGTGGTGATTGATTGAGGAGGGCTTATACTATAAATAAGTGGATACAAGAAATATTTGAAGAAAGTGAGGTGAATGAAAAACATGTGGAGAATAAAAAACATGATGCGACACTAATTAAATTAGAAGAGCGAGAAAGATACGATGATCTACTTCTTAGAAAAATAAGTATAAAGACTAAAATAATTGACCAATTTGGTAAGAAGAAGAAGATTTATTATAACATATTTTTCCAATTATTGAAATAAATATGATGCAGAACAAAGGAGAAGGCATAACATTAGGAATGTAGTGAAGACTCCAAAGAAATGGAAAAATAGTTGATGTTATTAGATGTTAGAATTAATAGTAGTTTGGTTAAAGAAACATTATTAAACTTCAGATACAACAAAATTATTATTCCAAGGAGGATTTGGGAGATGCTAGGTGAATTAGAACTACACGAAACATCTTATGATATTGCCTTAGTGGAGGAGAATCCTAGATATCACTTTGGAACTTGGAGGTATGTAGAAGTAAATTTTATGGGGATTAAAATAAAAGTTGACTTTAAAGTCATGAAAATGTATAAGGGAGTCCCTAATCCTTTACCATTCTATTATAATTGGAATGGTTCATGGATTATAATGGCATGTTTGATGTTACAAAAGGAATTAATAATACAAAGAAATAGAATTTAAATAGTACATATGATTTACTAATTGAAGGAATGGAGTGAGTATATATATATATAAAAGAAAGAGTCAAAAGAATCTATATCATTGCAAGAATAAAAAAACCTAATTAGTTGGTGAAACCACATTAGAGGGAAATATTTGTGGATATTAGTCATTCATTTATTAACATTGAAGATGTAATAGAAGTGTGAGAGTGGAAAAAGTAAAAAATGTGAAGAAGAAAATGTTGGGGGCTAGAAAAGTGTTTAGTATAAGAGAATACTTAGAAAGGTACATGATTGCATCATAGAAGAGGTTTACCCTATCACAAAGGAGAGGATAATAGGTAAAGAGGTATTTCATTCATAAAATTACCTACTTAGGAGTGAGTGAGCTTCTTAAATACCTTAAAAATATGCAAAATATATTTGAGGAGGATCTATTGGAAGCCTTGCATGATACATTAATACTATGGGTGGAAAGATAGTGGAATATCTAGTCCAAATATATTGACCTAGAGGGCACTAACAATTCTAATAAAACTAGGTATGTGGATGATGAAGGAAATATGGATGTCGTGTGAGAATATGATGGAACCACACAAAATTAGTGTCATTGTATAAAATGAAAATAAATTTGGGATGGAATAGGAGAAACAAATGAGAGATTAAGAATACAATTATTCTATTGGATCTTATCATTTTAGAAACCCCAAATAAAGGGTTATTTCTCAAATTCTAATTCGCATTAAATCTACTTTTCAAATATCAATTCCAAATTTTTTTCAAATAACATCTCACCATTTTTTTAAATAAATTTTTCCTTTACTAGACAAATTTTAAAATAAATACAACAAAGTTTTTTTTTTCAATACATATATTTTACAAAAAAATTTAGAAGAAATTTTCTTTTCATAACTTTTTCTCTATTTTTTTACATAAATCTATATATTTTTTCAAATAAAAATTAATTTTTAAATTATTTTTTACCACAAACAAATTTGTATATCAATCTTAACAATACAAAGGTTTTTTTTAATACAACACAATTTTTTAAATATACATAAGAATCTATTCGAGGTAAAAAGCTTCAACCTTTCTTAAAATCTCTACCTATGCCACCCATCGTATTTAGCACATTGGATTTTAAATCCAATGACATCTCCACTTTGCAAACTTCAATCTAAGCGCCCTCAACTACATTTTCACTCTCCTCGTGTCTTGATAGGGGAGGGAAGGATTTTTCTAAAATATTTAAATCCTAGATTCAAAAATAACGCCAATTTTGGGCTCTTTAAAATCTTAAAATCTAAAGTTTTTTTTTATACTTTTTCCCTCTTATTTCTCCACCAGTTGAAAAAAAAAAACTTTAAAATCCATTTTAAGTTCTGTTCTTTATAGCGATTTTACTTTTAAAGGTAGTTTTAAAATATACATCTTAATTTCGTATTTTTATGTAGTTTCAATATAAATGTTTAATGAAATATTTAAATATATTAATGGTAGTCTAATAAATTTCATCATTCAAATAGTAATAAAATGAGACTAAAGGAAAGCACTAATCTATTAAGGAAATGTTTGAAGGAAAATATTACCATTCAAGATGAAAACCAAGAGTACCAAGAGCATGCACACCAAATATCCAAGAGGAGACACAAAATTTTGTAAGGGGGAAAAACAAAGAAAAAACCCCAATATTATAAAGATGGCACAAAGCCTAAAAAGATTACAAAGAGAGAATGAGAGAGAGAGAGAGAGAGAGAGAGAGAGAGAGAGAGAGCAGAAGTCTTTAGTTCCAAATAATCTTATAATTCCTTTAATAAGTTCATTTCCATTCTTTAATTATCGAAACTCCATTCATTAAACTTTGTTTAATCCAAAAGATTCCAAAATATGACTTAAAGTCTACAATAAGATTCATAATACATCCAATTACATTCATAAACACGTGTCATCTTTCACGTTATTTATAATACAAATACATTGTAAAAGAAAATTTACAATTCAAGACTTAGGCATTTTGTTGCCTTAAGTTCGACAATCATCATACAAATAATGAAATATAATAGATATAAGAAGAAATCTTCATTTGATCTTCAATCCAACTGCTAATCTTCAAACATGAAGACGAGAACAAGGTTCAGGCGCTTTTTCCGCCCAACCTCGAAGCTTATACTTCCCCATAATTCATTAGTCATTCAAAGAATACCCGACCCTGCACGAATCGCTTAGCAAAATGTAGTCGACAAGCAAGATGGAACCTAGTGCGTGCCTAGTATAACTAGTAAATCCACAAGCATTTTCATTTTTCTAATTCATTTAAGAAACAAGCAAGTTCGATACTAGGATATGGTAGAGAGATAAATATTCCATCTGTTTCAATGGTCCTTATGTTACTTGGCCAAGTAAAATGTCATGCACGACAAATAATAGTAGTTTTGGAAAAGCAAAACTACGCTCTCTAAAAACCCATATTCGACACCCGTCCTAGAAGGTAACTTTCCAAACACATGTCATGCCCATTCAATTATCAAGTATGCATGGTTCCATTCAAATAAATAAAGTATCTTTCACAAACACATGAACTGCACTTTCATTTTCAAGCAAACATGATTTTTTTTAATACAATAATTTCATAGTTTTAAATCACAAATAACATTATGTTCATATTTGAAATAAATAAGAGATAAAATTAAAGAAGGTGTATCTCAAGTATGTAACTAAGTACATATCAAAACCAGAATAAATGAGCACACATTCTTCCGGTTCATTTACTCAAGAAATTCAATTACAATTCAATAAAATCCCCTTCTAATTCATTTAATTTCAAAGTAATTATATTTTTTACTTTGCTTACTTTCTTTTCTGTTTCTCATATTTCCATTAAAATATTATCTTTGCAAAATCATGAAACCTCATATTTAATTATGTTTTGTAGCAATTTAATATCATTTCCAGAGAATTATCAAATCTCACTTTCTTCTTTTCAAGCATATTTAAATACACAAAATTAATTTAATCCTTTCATTTAGGAAAACATTCAATAATTTTAATGTTTTCTATTTTAATGATTTCATGTTCTTTTCTGGTAATTTTCAATTCTCTGTCTGTACAGTTAACGAATCTTGTTTTCTTTTTGGGGGTTTTCTAAATCTAAAACATTTTGTTTTCTGTGGAAATCTTCAAACATGATAAAACATAAGTCTTTAAATAAGAAAACTAATGTCTCTTATTGTTTTCTATTCAATTTGGTTCTATAATTTTTTGTTCAAGTTTGTTCTTTTTCTACATGAAAATACAGTCTGGTGTTTAATCTTTTCTTCTAAATTCGTTTAAAAACAACAATATGTCTTCATTTGATAAAATAGAAGAATAATAGAAAAGAGTTTAATCAGATATGCATTGACTGTGAATTTGGTAAATTATGTCCTCATTGAATCTACCTGGCAACTTTTCTGTTGCTCTGTGTCCTCTAAATCTGGTGATGAATCTTGATCTACTATGCTTCCTGTGAGTATTTTATTTTCTGTTTGTGCTCTTTGACTATCTTTTTATCTGTATTCTTTTTCTCTTTCTATTCTGGTTGTGCACCTTCCAATACTCTTTTCAGGTAGATTTTGTGTTATATTGATCCTCTTCTAAGTAATTCTTTCTATGTAAGATAATTTTTTTAGCAGTTCATAGCATGGTGTAGATGGTTCTTGATTTTTGTGTCTATATTTTTTAGAAATAATAGATCCTTGTGGGTGATATTTGTAGCTCTCATTTTGGGAACTTTCAAGTATTTGTTTGAACTCATACGATAACATTTTTGGATGAGTTTTTGAAAGTGCAAAATTTTCCATTTTCTTTTCATTGATGTAGTCTAATTTATCCCATTTGTTCATAAAATTATACTTGTAACACTGTGGTCTAATTTGGCTTTAGTAATAAACTAGGATAAAGATCACTTCTCTTATTTGGTAAGTTCAAACTATAATATGGCTATATAAAGTTCCACCATCATTTTTTGTTGAGGGTTTCCTAAAAATTTATTTCAAGCTTCATAAATTATGCAAAACTTTGATTTTTTTTAGATAAGATAATGGAGGTTTTGTAGGGGTCCTTGAAACCAAGAAACCACCACCATCAATGTGAAAAATAGATACCAAATTATTCTATTAAAAGTATATAAACAATTATACTAGCATACCCCAAAATCAAGAAAACACCACCACCAATGTGCAAAATAGATACCCAAAAAATATCAAAGCCTAAGGACAAATATTGAAATAAAACCCAATAGGAAATCCTAGATACCATCCTAGAAACAAAAATGTTACACTAAAGTGGTGATAATTTCCCATAAAATTTCCAAGAACTCAACAACAACACAATACATCAGTTTTAACACCTAAGAAGATGATGGATTGGGTTATGTAAATGGAGTGGATGAAAGAATGAGATTATGGGCACATGAGTAAATTTCATTAGACCAAGGGGAGTCAATATCAACTATTTCACACACCAAGTTGCATGTTGAGATTAGATTCTTTTTGGGATGTGATGGTGGCTTTGGATTTTTGAATTTGTAGACATGTTGGCTTAGAGGATTTTGGATTTCTAGATTGTTGGATGTTGGAACATGGGATTTTAGATTAGATATTTGTATGGCCAAATTTTGAGATCGATATGGATTTTGTGTTTTGGCTAATTGGATTTTTGCTTAGATATTTGGATTGCTTGGAATTGATATTGTTGAGATATTTGGATTAGACGTTCAAATTGTTAGATTTTAGATTTGGATGGATTTTGGATTTGGATTTGGACATTTATACTTTTGGAAATGTCTGGCCTTTTAGATCTTGAAGGTTATATTATTGAACCAAAGTAACTTTGTATTATGGGATTCATGGATACTTGCATTCTAGATTTCATATTTAAAATTATAGACTTGCTTGACTGTTAGATTTCTTATCCATATAAGTTTTTGGGACTTTGGCTTTCGGATTGCTTGAGATTTACAACTTCTAACTGTGGGGATTTTAGATGTTTGGATGGGTTCCTTGGGATATGTAGATGCATCCAAGTTGATTTTAAATCCTATTTTATGGTCCTTAGGGGAATATATCTTGGAGTCCCATGAAGGTTGTGATATGTTTACCTTTGTGAAATAGGTCAAGTGGTGTGTGACTTAGTTATTCTAGGGAGATGGATTCAAGTGATGGATAGTTAAGGTTGGTGATAGGAATGAAAGGGTTGATGAATGGGTTACTGGGGTGATAATGGGGTTGATGAAAAGGTTGGTGGTTAAGATGATGGGGTAATTAAAAAATTGATTCCAATAAGATCTTTATAAGAATAATGAGAGGAACCTATTTTGATGTTGGAATAATTTTCCTTAAAAATTACGGAAGTGTTATAAACATACTTAGATTGCTCATCAAGAGAATTGTAGCCAATGCCCTAAAAAAAATGATTTGCGTAAATATGTATGGGTTTTATATTTCCTTACTCTTAAAGGCCTAATCCTTTGCCATGACATTTCATTATTTGGTGTACTCAATTTATAATAATATGTGTTGTTTTAGAAAAATATGCGAATCCATCATTATATATAGCTAATAAATATTTAAGATTTCAATTTTCTCATCTAGATGAGAAGACCAAATAGAGAAAAGGTGGCAGAACCCAATGGGTAATACTTTTACTCTTGGATGGGATCAATAGGGGATTTATAGGATTATTATGCTTGTTTAGGATTAATGGGACCAATGTGGGCACAATGACCTTGAGTGGTTGTGGAAAATTTTGATCATAATTTGGATAAGGATCTCAATCTTGTTGGGATAAAGGTGCCATCAACCTTTTAAATATAATTCATTACTCCTAATATTGTTTTTAATTCACTCATAAGGGATGGAAGGTTTCACTAACAATGGTAATTAATTTTTTACTGGCCTCAGTAATTATTGTTTTATTGGTAGGGAGTTATTGTGCTACTTTTACTAGATAGTTGTCATGATGGTGAAATGGTTAATATGGAGATTCTAGGCATCCACCTCGAGAATTTGACACTATGAGATGTTATGACAACCATCATAGGTTGTAAGAGCATCTACGAAAGCTATGACACCTGCCATAAGATTCTATGGCAATTATGACATCTATGACAATATCTTTGCTATCTTGGTCCCTAGGCACCCATGCATGAAAGATACGTTATGATAGTTGTAAGAGCATCTACAAGAGGTCAGTATGATATGCAATTGATGATTTCAAGGTGGTGGTATGAGGATTTTTCCAATTTGGAGGCTATTCTTCATGGGTTGCATTATTCTATATAACAGGTGCTTGAAAGTGGAGATGTCAATGTTTTTCTTCAAGTTTCTTTGCAGGGTTTATGCTGTCAAACTAAAGGCTGAAGAAGAGTTGGAGTGGATGTATTGTAATCCATTTTTTTGATAATACCAACTATTCATCACTTCTTTGGTGGAGTTTTTTTCCTGAAATAGTTTCTCCACATTAAACATTGTGTTTCATTACTTCTTTGGTGTTTGTTTTATGCTTTCATTGTTATTGCTAATATAAAATACATATGGTAAACACAGTTACATCTGATTTACAGTTGATTTAAGATTCTATTATTTTTGTTCACCTTCCATTTTCTAAAAAATTTTATCAATAATCATATATCTTGTAATATGGGTGTAGCTCCCTTAAGCTTGATATATCCTTTATCAATTAGATCATGGATGTAGTTCTTAAACTTCAAACATTGAAAATTGGAATATATTTTGATTTAATGATTCCCATGGATATTGGGTCTTATGGATCACAAAAAAAGAGGTGGACTACCTTTGTGTGAGTTGATTTGTGGGGATGGCAATGTTAGGAGCACTCTTGATAACTTGAATTTCCTTGGAATTAGTAACTCCATTGTCAACAACAATTTTGTGCTTGTGGAATAATGATGTTACTTAATAAGGGGGATGGAATAACTCCTTATATTCATTCTTATGATTATGATTCCTTGCTATTAGCCCTTGGATGGTCCATCCTTCATAGATAAGTTGGGTTTATTGGATGGATTAGATTGATTAAATTGACTGGATTGGTTGGTTTTTTGCTTAGGCTATGAAGGTTTTGGTGATGGAGGAATTACACAAGAGGATGATGTTCTTATTTTCTTGTTTAAGGTTTGGATTTGGTCAAACACATCTTATTTTTTTATTTTGGTTTTGGTGTGAAGGAAACTCTTGTGCTACAATGGTATCTTCTTGGTGGGATAGAGATTGGACCATTTGGATTAGGAGCTGCACTGACTGATGGATTATGATCTATATGGGTTGAGGGATGGTTCGATGGATGTGGTGTTGTAGGGATTGATGGATGATTTGGTGGATGGGGATATATAAGGATACATGGATGTTTTGATGGGTGAGGATCTATATAGGTTTATGGAAGGTTTATTGGATGAGGGACTTTAGGTTGTAATGTGTCAAACTCAAATAACACCAAATAAATAAAATATGACATTATGAATAATAAATTAAAGACATAATTAATCAGCTATTTTCCATCATAGCACAATATGTCCAGAAAAATAATTTATATTCATTTCCAAATGTCAATTTTACAAGTTACATAGTTTGATCTAGGCCAACATCGCCACGTAGTTAATTCAAGTTTACATCATATAGTACAAAGTACAAAAATCAAAATTGGAATTCCATGTGATTCCTCTTCAATGCTTGCTATATCTGGTGGATGAGAACATGGTTCGGGTGCTTTTCCTCCCAACCACAAAGCTATGCTTCCTTATAATTCTTCCTAACTCGAAGAATACCCGACCTTGCATGAAATATTTAGAAAGAGAATATGATATGCAAGGTGGAATCTAGTGTGTGCCTAACAACTACATGCATTTCTATCTACATTTAAAACATGCAAGATCTATGTTAGGAAATGGCAGAGAGTTACATCATAAAAATTCGGCCATGATTCAACATAATGGACTACAAATGCTTGGCTAAGCATATGCTATATACGGCTAAAAATAATAGATTTTGAAAGATACTCAACATTTTTCAAACACCAAAAAATCCCGTGAAACACAAAGAAAAATGAAATTTCTAGCCACTCTCATGTGCATTCAAAGATCGACAAAAATACTAATTCAAATAACCCATCTAATCCTTAAAAACAAACAACCACCATTGTCGAATCAACCTAAAACCCTAATGTCACATCCAATGAATGATGAAAACTAGTTAATAATATAAATGTGACATTTCATTTGTTGCATCGACTCCAACTTCCCAAATGAACCACAATATTCTTATCAAATTTCCAGAGCAATCCCTTTCCTAGAATATCATTACAAGCTCACAAATTATGTAATTTTTAAAAAAGTCACTTGAGACCATACAAGTGTCATTGATCTTGAACAACTATTCCTCTTCACTTGATACCATGCAATGGATAATTGTTGATCCCTCCTTGAATTGGTCAAGGTTGTTTATGCTCTCGATTAAAATGAAGAGGGAAACCCTGCTATCAAACAAGTGCCGTGTACTATGGATAGGGGCCCTAAAGTGTATCCCCAACCTAGAGGTAGTTGATATCCCTTACCATGGACAGGGAACCTTCATCAATGGAGAGGTATAAATGCATAAAAGGCCCTAACTAGGCCCGACAATAAGAGCAAAGTGATTTGAAAATGTCAGTCACCCTTAAGCCTCGATAACTTATTTTGGTGCAGTCATATTTACAAGCACTCCCATGAGATTTTTAAGACCTTCACAAACAATTAGTTTCCTTCATGTAAGCTACAATTCGAACCAAGATGTCATGACTTGTGAAAGATACTAAAAAATTCCTTAATACAAAAGAGTTCAACGAAACGCAAATAAAAAATAAAATTTCTAGCTACTCTATTACCCATTTAGAGATCTACAAAAATCCATATTTAAATAATCCGCCTTATTCTTAAAACCAACCAGCTAGTGTTGTTGAATCAACCTCAAACCCTTCTGACACATCCAACAATAAGAAATTAGTCAATAGTTTAGGCTTGCAAGTGTTGGAGTAAATAAGTCATTATGTGATAATTAATTAATCATGAATTAATTATTAGAGGTTTTTTTACTTTAATTCACTTAAGCTAAACTTGGGAGTTGATGCTTAATCTTTAGTTTGATTCTTATTATTAGACTGGACTAAATTTAGGACAAGTTGTCTCATTGCATGAGATTAAAACACTTGTCACTATCTTGTTAATTTCCATTTAGGGTTTGCTTGTGCATTTCTTAGATAAGCATGGACATTCATTTGTAATAATCATCTAGGTTATTTGCATCAATAGAATTCTCAGGTTATTGAGCACAATCTTGCTTTTGATCTTTTATATTGTGATAGGTAATTGCGTGCAAGTGTTTCATGGGAGCTGTGGGTTGAATCATCAATTCTAACATGGTATCAGAACCTAGATCTACATCCCCCTATTCAATTTTTAAAGAGATTTGACCTTGAGCAGCTTTTTGGTGTGTCCTAGTTCAAAATGGACCTTGCCGTTGTGTCTAGAATAGTCGAAAACCCTAAGATAGCTTGTTGTTTCGTCGATTTTGGTGTAGTTGAAAAAAGGCAAAAAAAAATTAGCAGCAGAGCCTTCCCTACGATCCCGCTGCATCATTTTGTGTGCGAAGTGAAAGGTATAGGTTTTTTGCATTCTGGTTTTTTAAAAATTGTTTTCAAAATTTTTAATTTTTGTTTTTGACATAAAAAAAAAGCAAAACAAAAATCAATTCAAAAAGTATTTTAGAAATTTGAGGACGTAGCTTTTAAAGTCTACACCAAAGGTACTCCTAGTACCTTGGACGCAGGCTTTTGTTAGCCCCATGTAGGCCCCAGGCCAATGACCTCCCTCAGGGATTTTTGACGCCAACATGAATCCAGCCAAGGAATACTCCGGGTCTAACAACATATTCCGATGGACAAGTTTTTTTTCCAGCAAGTGATATTTTTTTCCGGGTAGAAGGTGTTTTTTTTTTTCTTTCTGTTGACGGTCGGTAGGTGATCAAGTTTAAGCTCAGGGATTTTTGACGCCTACATGATTCCATGCTAACATCACTATACGAACTGGCCCTCTTTGCCCCCTCCTAGCTCCCATTTGCCCTTCAAGGAGTAGTTTTTTTTCTTTTTGGCATAACTTGGGCATACGGTGCTGAAATCAGGCAAATGAGATATCGTCAAAAAGCTGGTTCAACAAAATTTCCAGTGGTGCAGGTTCCATTATCAGATTTTGCTAGTGGTTCTGTTTATTCTCAGTCAAAGCCAGATATTCATTTTGTGCTTTCAAGCTCATAACTTTTCACTTGTATCTCCGATTTTCACGATTTAAGCGACGTTGGAAAGGTATTTCAGAGCTCTTTAGATATTTTTATGCACTTTTTCTAGAATATGCACCAGGTACATTTTATTCATTATTTTGTGTTTTCACACTTTACTTAATTACTTGGACATATTGGCACCTGGAAAGGATTTGTTTGCGTGAGATGACAGATTTTGATTTGCTTTATCAGTACTGAGGTTATTAGTCTCTAATTTTTTTCATTTGAGTGAGTATCATGGATTTTTCTATTCATCCTTTTGTGATCAACTTGGATAAGGATAACTATGAGTCATAACGAAATGACATCCTAACACATCTTAGGTGGCTTGATATTTTTTCTTATTTGTATTGACTCATGCCTACACCAAATACACCAGGAGTTTATCAACATGGGGCATCATCAGAGATCATATTGTAGGGGTTATATATTCTAGTGTTGATCCAAACACTATGTATGTTGTATTAGACATTGAATGTCCCCACATACTTTGGACACGAATTTGGGAGATTCGTGAAGACCCTCATATCTCTCCATACCTAGCGGATCCTGCTACAAATTATCTCATCTTTCTTGTAGATGAAGATTCCATTCCGTTTGATGACGATACTTTAGAGGAGTTTGAGTATATCATAGGTCTTACATGTTTCGATGGTTCAGAGACTTGCATTCTTGTTCCCACTCTTCAGATTGAGACTACATCATCTTTTGTTATTCCTGATCAGCTTGGCATCACCACATCTTTGGCCCCTATTGATTCAGTGCAACAGGATGACACACATCTTTCAGACATAACTACTTGGGACTTGTATCTCGCAGATATATCATCCTTGTTTGTAGAGTCCTATATTGCAGATCTAGAGAATTACTTTGAGGACATTCATCTCCTCTTTGTTGACGGCCACATCACCACTGTTGGCCCACCATATTCTTCACCTTTGCAACTTGTTTTATATCAATCTTCAGAGGATTCTGGATCAACATCATCACTTTTTGACATGTGAATACATGAGCAATTTTTAGAGGCACACATCACTTGGATTTGGATTCCTGATTCACCCATTCTTTTGGATTGGCTTCTCCAATCACCAGTTGATCTATTTCTTCCTAAGGGGAGAAATGTTGTTTGCAGGCAGTGGATCATATTCTGTCTTCAGGCATTCATCATTGGCACAAGAGCTACTTCTTTATGGGGGGATTCATATCCTCAAAATATCTCTCCTATCAGGGGGAAATCTATTATATTTGCATGACAAAAGTAGTCCTTGGGGGTCACATTGAGTCCTCCTTCTACCTTTCTTTCATATTTAGTGCAGTCATTTCTTTTTCTCTCTTTTGGAGAGGAGTTTTTTCCATGCGGTTTTCTCCTTTTCTCTAGTTATGAGAGATTTCAGTTGCTTGTTCATGGGTACCTCATCAAGCCTTGTAGCCAAGACCCATTCTATATTCATTTGGATTCCTTTATTAATTATTTAGTTTCTCCCTAAGTTGATCTTAAGGGGGGGTGTTGGAGTAAATAAGTCATTATCTAATAATTAATTAATCATCAATTAATTATTAGAGGTTTTTTTACTTTAGTTCACTTAAGTTAAACTTAGGAGTTGATGTTTAATCTTTAGTTTGATTCTTACTATTATATTGGACTAAATTTAGGAGAAGTTGTTTCATTGCATGAGATTAAAACACTTGTCACTATCTTGTTAATTTGTATGTAGGGTTTTCTTGTGCATTGCTTATATAAGCATGCACATTTATTTGTAATAATCATCTAGGTTATTTGTATCAATATAATTCTTAGGCTATTGAGTACAATCTCACTTTTGATCTTCTCTATTGTGATAGGTAATTGCATGTAGGTGTTTCATGGGAGTTGTGGATTAAATCATCAATTCTAACAACAAGACTTCATTCATTACATCAATTCCAAATACCTAAATAAACCACAACATTCTCATCAAACTTCTAAAGCTTATTTTTTTCCTAAAATATCATTAAAACCTTTGTAAATGCAAAAATAAATAAATAAACAAACATTGCCACTTATGGTTGGTGCCTAAAATGATTGGTGATGAACAAACATCACCACCCATTTCTAGTAGTGAAGCTCAAGGCCAAAATAAATAAACCATTCCCATCATAAATGTTTGGGACCCTTCTCCACTTACCATAATCTTCCTTATTTCTCCTAAAAAATATTTGTAAACCAACCTTTCCTTGATTAATACTCTCTCTCTCTCTCTCTCTCTCTCTCTCTCTCCACTATCCTTTCCCCTATTCATCACGATGATAGACATAACTATAAAATAAAGAGTGAGAGGCTAAAAATTAAGTGGCACCCACCCCCAAATAGAAGGGTAAAATTTTACTTTTATGGTGCTTCACAAGGTAACCTAGGTGTCTCTGAAGCTAGGTGTATTATCAAGGATGAATTTGATAACCTCATTTGAAGCATTTCTAAAAATTACAACCCGAAACAAACAATAAAGTGAAGTTGCAGGCTCTTCTAACTTGGATTAAGCTATGTGAGACAAACCACATTGGCTGTATTTACATAGAGAAGGACTTGATGATATGCATCAAAATTGTTTGAAGTAGAAGTGTCTCTAACTAAAAACTAAGAAACATCTTGGAGCACATTTGGTCACTTCTCGATAGATTGGTTAGTTTCTCATTACAACATTGTTATTAAGAGGCAAATAGAATAACAAATATAATGGAAAAGCATGCTATTGAATAACCTGAGGAAATAATTATAGTTGGCAACTAAAATGCTTGGACTAACATCAATTTGTATAAGTGATTCTAATTTGGATTTGGAAGGACCATCACTAATTTTAAAGTTTAAATTTCTAGCTCTTTAGATTATTGATGGGTGAGTATTTTGTGCTCTTGTGTAATATATTGAAATCACAATTTGATGGTGGAGATAGTGCATCCCCTACATGTTGGAAGATTTTATATATTGTAAATGAAAATTGGATCTTATTAGAAAAGAGATAATTTTAAAGTTATGAGGAAGTAGTTGAAGTGGCCACTAGGATATAATAACAATCATGGAGATGTGAGAGAAGAATTAGAGAAAAAGAGATGGAAAAGTTTACGTTCGAGCTAGACTAGCTAAAAATCAAGCAAGAAGTATTGGCAAAAGGAGAAAGGAGGGATGCATCTCTTGTTTATAAAAGGAATACAATTTGGTGTGTTTATTGTTGCAATTATAAATAGTTAATAAATGAATGACTATGATATAAGGCATTGAAAGGGCTACCATTTTAAGGTTTGAGTTTGTTGATAATCCTAAAAGGTTGAAATTAGTATATTATGATTTGTGTGGAGAGTGGGATCAACACATCATAGATGATTGTCCTCATCCAATATACAATAGTCTTAGAATTTTAAACAATCTCATGATAGAGGGTTGGCTAGAGCACCCAAATTGGTAGAAAGAGAATTGAATACACCCAAACATGGCTACCAAGTATTATAGTGGGACTCAAATTTGAGATAATAAAATACACCGAGTGGTACTCAAATCTAAGATATGACCTCTCCGCTAGTCATCATAAATAGTATTCACAAGGAGGTGGTAGGTGAGTCTTAACACAAAAATAGTCGGGGAGGGCCTCCCTTCACCTTCTCTAAAAAAGATATAGATAGTGAATACTCATCACTTAGCTCAATTATTGAGTTACTATGTTCTTACCCCTCCACCTAAAACTATTTAGAATAGTTATATATATGTGTGTTGGGTAGGGGGGCTAGCTTCTTAGAACAACTTGTAGCTGGGGACTATAAATGTGGAAAATACATACATTGTTTTGATGAGTTTCAAAGAGAAATAGAGAAGAAGTTCACATGTGGGTTTAGCAACACGATAGTACACATGATGCATTTAGTTGCCTTGAAGTTACACAGCTCCATAGAAATGGTACAATTCCAATAACAAAGAGTGAAGACTTATCAATCCCAAATTTATTTTTTGATTCTAAGGAATTGATAGAGATGCCTAAACATGAAAGGAAAAATGTCTGAAAGCGTAAGAAATTAGAGGTGGAAAAAAAATGGGAGGTGTGAGAACCTTCAATGATAAAGCAGGAGATATTATAAAAATAAGTACAAAGACTAAAAGCATTAACCAATTTGGTAGAAGAAGAATATTTATTGAAAAAAATATCATTTTTTTTTTGGGTATTGGAATAAATAAAATGTAGAACAAAGGACAAGGCCTCAAGTTAGGAATGCAATGAAGACTCCAAATAAATGGAAAAATTAATTAGTACTATTAGATGTTATAATTAATAGAAGTTGATTAAAGAGGCATTAATAGATTTGGGAGCTTATATAAACATTATTCCAAACATGATCTATGGGATGCTAGGTGAGCTAAAGCTACATGGAACAACTTATGATATTGCCTTAGTAGATGTGAATCCTAGATGTCCCTTAGGTACTTGGAGAAATGCAAAAGTGAGTTTTATGGGGATTAAAATAAAAATTGACTTTGAAATCAATTGAAATGAATAATGGAGCCCCTAATCGATTTACCATTCTCTTAGGTTTGAAATGGTTCATGGATAATAATTACATATTTAACATTGCAAAAGAAGATTAATTTTACAAAAAAAATGGAAAAGTAGTACATATGATACTAAATGAAAGAATGAAGGGAATATTTATAGAAAAATTCATATCACATATGAAAAAAAAGGAGGACAAGGAAAGAGTCAAAGGACTCTATATCACTAGAAGAATTCCAACTAAATTAAATGGTAAACCCACGTTATAGAGAAAATTATGGATAGCAACGAGTCATTGATTGGAACTCAAGAAACAATAGAAGCATAGGAGTGGAACAAGTGAAAAAATGGACTGGTGTCAGGAACAAATAATGAAAAGCTATCGAACCCAAATATGACTTGTGATACCTAGGCATTGATGAAGATGCCTAAAGGAGAAGGGTAGAAAGCCAAGAAGTGCAATAAATGAGAGGTGGAAAATAAGTGAGAGATAGGAGAACCCTCAATGGTGGAGGAGAGATTAAAAAATACAAACAAAAGAAGGAAAAACTAAGAAAAAGGGATATTGAGGAGTTAAAGAAGAATTAAAATAGAGTAGTGGTGATTGATTGAGGAGGGCTTATACTATAAATAAGTGGATACAAGAAATATTTGAAGAAAGTGAGGTGAATGAAAAACATGTGGAGAATAAAAAACATGATGCGACACTAATTAAATTAGAAGAGCGAGAAAGATACGATGATCTACTTCTTAGAAAAATAAGTATAAAGACTAAAATAATTGACCAATTTGGTAAGAAGAAGAAGATTTATTATAACATATTTTTCCAATTATTGAAATAAATATGATGCAGAACAAAGGAGAAGGCATAACATTAGGAATGTAGTGAAGACTCCAAAGAAATGGAAAAATAGTTGATGTTATTAGATGTTAGAATTAATAGTAGTTTGGTTAAAGAAACATTATTAAACTTCAGATACAACAAAATTATTATTCCAAGGAGGATTTGGGAGATGCTAGGTGAATTAGAACTACACGAAACATCTTATGATATTGCCTTAGTGGAGGAGAATCCTAGATATCACTTTGGAACTTGGAGGTATGTAGAAGTAAATTTTATGGGGATTAAAATAAAAGTTGACTTTAAAGTCATGAAAATGTATAAGGGAGTCCCTAATCCTTTACCATTCTATTATAATTGGAATGGTTCATGGATTATAATGGCATGTTTGATGTTACAAAAGGAATTAATAATACAAAGAAATAGAATTTAAATAGTACATATGATTTACTAATTGAAGGAATGGAGTGAGTATATATATATATAAAAGAAAGAGTCAAAAGAATCTATATCATTGCAAGAATAAAAACACCTAATTAGTTGGTGAAACCACATTAGAGGGAAATATTTGTGGATATTAGTCATTCATTTATTAACATTGAAGATGTAATAGAAGTGTGAGAGTGGAAAAAGTAAAAAATGTGAAGAAGAAAATGTTGGGGGCTAGAAAAGTGTTTAGTATAAGAGAATACTTAGAAAGGTACATGATTGCATCATAGAAGAGGTTTACCCTATCACAAAGGAGAGGATAATAGGTAAAGAGGTATTTCATTCATAAAATTACCTACTTAGGAGTGAGTGAGCTTCTTAAATACCTTAAAAATATGCAAAATATATTTGAGGAGGATCTATTGGAAGCCTTGCATGATACATTAATACTATGGGTGGAAAGATAGTGGAATATCTAGTCCAAATATATTGACCTAGAGGGCACTAACAATTCTAATAAAACTAGGTATGTGGATGATGAAGGAAATATGGATGTCGTGTGAGAATATGATGGAACCACACAAAATTAGTGTCATTGTATAAAATGAAAATAAATTTGGGATGGAATAGGAGAAACAAATGAGAGATTAAGAATACAATTATTCTATTGGATCTTATCATTTTAGAAACCCCAAATAAAGGGTTATTTCTCAAATTCTAATTCGCATTAAATCTACTTTTCAAATATCAATTCCAAATTTTTTTCAAATAACATCTCACCATTTTTTTAAATAAATTTTTCCTTTACTAGACAAATTTTAAAATAAATACAACAAAGTTTTTTTTTTCAATACATATATTTTACAAAAAAATTTAGAAGAAATTTTCTTTTCATAACTTTTTCTCTATTTTTTTACATAAATCTATATATTTTTTCAAATAAAAATTAATTTTTAAATTATTTTTTACCACAAACAAATTTGTATATCAATCTTAACAATACAAAGGTTTTTTTTAATACAACACAATTTTTTAAATATACATAAGAATCTATTCGAGGTAAAAAGCTTCAACCTTTCTTAAAATCTCTACCTATGCCACCCATCGTATTTAGCACATTGGATTTTAAATCCAATGACATCTCCACTTTGCAAACTTCAATCTAAGCGCCCTCAACTACATTTTCACTCTCCTCGTGTCTTGATAGGGGAGGGAAGGATTTTTCTAAAATATTTAAATCCTAGATTCAAAAATAACGCCAATTTTGGGCTCTTTAAAATCTTAAAATCTAAAGTTTTTTTTTATACTTTTTCCCTCTTATTTCTCCACCAGTTGAAAAAAAAAAACTTTAAAATCCATTTTAAGTTCTGTTCTTTATAGCGATTTTACTTTTAAAGGTAGTTTTAAAATATACATCTTAATTTCGTATTTTTATGTAGTTTCAATATAAATGTTTAATGAAATATTTAAATATATTAATGGTAGTCTAATAAATTTCATCATTCAAATAGTAATAAAATGAGACTAAAGGAAAGCACTAATCTATTAAGGAAATGTTTGAAGGAAAATATTACCATTCAAGATGAAAACCAAGAGTACCAAGAGCATGCACACCAAATATCCAAGAGGAGACACAAAATTTTGTAAGGGGGAAAAACAAAGAAAAAACCCCAATATTATAAAGATGGCACAAAGCCTAAAAAGATTACAAAGAGAGAATGAGAGAGAGAGAGAGAGAGAGAGAGAGAGAGAGAGAGAGCAGAAGTCTTTAGTTCCAAATAATCTTATAATTCCTTTAATAAGTTCATTTCCATTCTTTAATTATCGAAACTCCATTCATTAAACTTTGTTTAATCCAAAAGATTCCAAAATATGACTTAAAGTCTACAATAAGATTCATAATACATCCAATTACATTCATAAACACGTGTCATCTTTCACGTTATTTATAATACAAATACATTGTAAAAGAAAATTTACAATTCAAGACTTAGGCATTTTGTTGCCTTAAGTTCGACAATCATCATACAAATAATGAAATATAATAGATATAAGAAGAAATCTTCATTTGATCTTCAATCCAACTGCTAATCTTCAAACATGAAGACGAGAACAAGGTTCAGGCGCTTTTTCCGCCCAACCTCGAAGCTTATACTTCCCCATAATTCCTTAGTCATTCAAAGAATACCCGACCCTGCATGAATCGCTTAGCAAAATGTAGTCGACAAGCAAGATGGAACCTAGTGCGTGCCTAGTATAACTAGTAAATCCACAAGCATTTTCATTTTTCTAATTCATTTAAGAAACAAGCAAGTTCGATACTAGGATATGGTAGAGAGATAAATATTCCATCTGTTTCAATGGTCCTTATGTTACTTGGCCAAGTAAAATGTCATGCACGACAAATAATAGTAGTTTTGGAAAAGCAAAACTACGCTCTCTAAAAACCCATATTCGACACCCGTCCTAGAAGGTAACTTTCCAAACACATGTCATGCCCATTCAATTATCAAGTATGCATGGTTCCATTCAAATAAATAAAGTATCTTTCACAAACACATGAACTGCACTTTCATTTTCAAGCAAACATGATTTTTTTTAATACAATAATTTCATAGTTTTAAATCACAAATAACATTATGTTCATATTTGAAATAAATAAGAGATAAAATTAAAGAAGGTGTATCTCAAGTATGTAACTAAGTACATATCAAAACCAGAATAAATGAGCACACATTCTTCCGGTTCATTTACTCAAGAAATTCAATTACAATTCAATAAAATCCCCTTCTAATTCATTTAATTTCAAAGTAATTATATTTTTTACTTTGCTTACTTTCTTTTCTGTTTCTCATATTTCCATTAAAATATTATCTTTGCAAAATCATGAAACCTCATATTTAATTATGTTTTGTAGCAATTTAATATCATTTCCAGAGAATTATCAAATCTCACTTTCTTCTTTTCAAGCATATTTAAATACACAAAATTAATTTAATCCTTTCATTTAGGAAAACATTCAATAATTTTAATGTTTTCTATTTTAATGATTTCATGTTCTTTTCTGGTAATTTTCAATTCTCTGTCTGTACAGTTAACGAATCTTGTTTTCTTTTTGGGGGTTTTCTAAATCTAAAACATTTTGTTTTCTGTGGAAATCTTCAAACATGATAAAACATAAGTCTTTAAATAAGAAAACTAATGTCTCTTATTGTTTTCTATTCAATTTGGTTCTATAATTTTTTGTTCAAGTTTGTTCTTTTTCTACATGAAAATACAGTCTGGTGTTTAATCTTTTCTTCTAAATTCGTTTAAAAACAACAATATGTCTTCATTTGATAAAATAGAAGAATAATAGAAAAGAGTTTAATCAGATATGCATTGACTGTGAATTTGGTAAATTATGTCCTCATTGAATCTACCTGGCAACTTTTCTGTTGCTCTGTGTCCTCTAAATCTGGTGATGAATCTTGATCTACTATGCTTCCTGTGAGTATTTTATTTTCTGTTTGTGCTCTTTGACTATCTTTTTATCTGTATTCTTTTTCTCTTTCTATTCTGGTTGTGCACCTTCCAATACTCTTTTCTTCCTGTGCTCCCCTCCTCTTCTATTCTCTCCACTCCCTCTCTTCTTGCACACGCCTCCTTCTTCCTTACTTGGATATTATGGTGTTAAGAAAAAAAAAAACAGTTAATGGCTTTCCTCCTCTGGCCTAACTCTCCCTGCTGCTTCCTTGCGTATGGGATTCAGTAACTTCCTTTCCTGCGTTTTAAGAAGATAAGATATCTTTTGTTCTCCTCCCTAGCTCTGGCCGTGCACCCTCTATCCTTCCACTCTTTTCTACCCTGCCGCCCTCTTCCTTTCTTACCTGTCACGCCTCTTCCTCTCTTATGCGTGCCTCTTCCTTCTCTTCCCTGGCGCATGAGATAAGTAGTATCTCCTGAAGAATGAAAACTTAGACTGTTTTATCCTCCTCTCCCTCTCTGGCCGCACATGGAGATAAGATGTATACAAACTCCATCTACCTCTCAAACTATCTCTCTCCTAGCACATGGGAAATTAATGTGAATCCAATAAAGATGTTAGAAAAATATATGTTTTATGCCTGCCTTTCAAAAATGAATTTCTACTCCTCTTTTTCATTTGAATTTCTTCTACTTCATCTCATGCAAAATGGTGGAGTTCTTCATTAAATTCGATCCACAAAATCAGAGCTATGATCTCTAGAACTCCAAGTTCTAATCTTTGATTGCATGCAAATTGATTGAAAGATATTTGTTTTCAATTTGTTAACTACTGCTTTGTTTTCAATTTCAATTCCAACTTTGAACGTATTTATGTTTTCTAATTTGTTTTCAATAACTTATATTGATATTTATCTATTCCTTCAAACAAATCTTTCCTCTTTCATTTATTGAATGAGAATATAACAATTAAATCAATAAAACAATTTTTACATTTTCACAATTAAAAATTTATTCCAATAATTTAGAATAAAGCATTATTATTTTTAACTAATAATAAAATTTTTACACAAAGAAGTAATTCTTTGAATAAAATCAATTTTCTCACAATAATATTTAATTACCATTTAAAACAAACAATTTCTTTTTCGCAATTTCGTTCAACAAATGCATAGCCATTATAATAATTAAAATTTAAATCATTTAATCATGCAAAATACGTTCTAATTAATTAAGTGGTGTGTGAGATTCCATCATCCTCATTAACGTCTAATGGCTAAAATGACTCTACCTGAACAATGTTCTCGCCTTCATTCTCGTTCCCCTATTCCTGCGTTCACTTGCACTCAATTTCTCATCAGTAATGACAATCCCCGAATTTCATAATAATGAATTCAAAATCATTTCATTTGCATTTAAATTTAAATTTAAATTTCAATCTCAATTTCAATAATCATCTAACATAAACATGCAAATCTCATGATTTATATTTGCAATTAAATAATTGATAAAAATCAGTACGTGACATCCTTCCCCTCTTGGAAGAGACATCGTCTCGATGTAACTCCTGAATGATTATGCCATTTAGTCGCGGATCGAGATGGAGATTGAGCGGCGTCAAAGCAAGCACCAAGTCAATATTTGCGGCCCTTCACATCCACCCCGAGTGCTTTACCTTTGCACCAATCATGTGGAAGCCCAACCTAGCTAGTAAAAGAGGGAAGGATATAGAGGTGTAGGGGAAGGTAAGGCCCCTCGGCTCAGGCTAAGCAAAGGTCCATCCATGCTCCATCCATCAAGAATTTGTCGGGGCCAATAATAGTATGCTGCAGGAGATTCATAGACCACATTGGAAGGGGGCACTACAGGACAATCATATCCAGCTCAAGCTGACATTGAGGTGAATCATACGCTATCGAAGCAGCCACCCGACGGTGAACCTGTATCCTCGCGAGAACTATAGTTGAGCTGGCAGAGGTCAAGCTAGCGTTCCTTCCTTTTCGAGATCCCATCCATTTCCTGGTACCAGTTACCACCCCCATTTGATATCCTCTAGGCACATATTCAGCACCATAGCCCTATGCTTCCCCTGGCCCAGTCCCATATACAAATCTATAGCGAGTTGAACCGAGATCGGTTGCATCTTACCCGGAACCAATTGTGGTTGAACCTCTTCTCAACCACTGACAAATAAACATAGTATCTTAATCAAATAAACATATTATCTCAATCATAATGAAATAATAACTAACATCATAGTTCTCAAAACATAAGCATAAGCAATTCATAGTAGCATCCACGCTATCCAAGTTCACAACATGTGAATCAAAAACCAGAGTATCAAGTATCTCATGCACTAAGCAAATACTACTCTAAGAATGCAAATGAGGAAAATTATGGTCAATCGTCACAGAATCCTCCCATGTAGCACTATCCTCAGTATACTGGTCCCATTGGACCTTGTACTGAGTACTATCCCAGTTAACGCTAGTCTATAAGCAACTAGATTCATGACTTCCAGTACATCAAAGGGTCCCACAAATCTCGGAGCCAACTTTGATGAATTCCCAAAATACGTAAGATTTACAAAACATTCATCCTATGCAGTAATCTTGTCCTTTCTAGACCTTGCTTCAAGTGTCCTTACTATCACATAGGGAAATCTCATATGCTTCACACATACTTACTCTCCCAAAGAGCTTTATTCTATAAATACATCCAATATATAATAATAACTATACTTAGTGATTGAAATTCATTGGTTCATGAATTTTATCCTTAGTATAACCCAAATGGAAGAGGAATGTCAATGTATTGTACACTACATCGTGGGTCCAATCCTTTTCATTTGTATTTACACTTTTAGACAACTCATAATCCGAGTCCATCCGCCACGTACACATTCATTATCCTTACCATAAAGTACTTTCCTTAATTACTTGTCTATCTCGAGCATAACCTTGCTCCTAGACACTTGTCAATTTTGATACTACTCCACACTTAAGCTTTGTTATCAATTAAGTTTCATTGATCACTTCGTTCTATTATTCCTTTTTGACATTTATCAAGTCTATGATTATATCCAAGCCTTTTTCAACTTTAATAGAGTTTCCTTTCTTTCCATAGAATGGTCCAAACTTCAATTTTAGAAGTTTACAAATCATTCAAGATTTAGTCCACCATTTTACTTATTTGACTAAAATAATATATTGCACATTTATTCAAACGAATGTCTCATGGTATGATTTTGGTTTACACAACCCTATCATTATTTGCTAACTAAAATAACTTATTAGATTTACTAAGCAACTACTTACCCACAATATATTATTTAGGACCAAAATCCTATAAGTCAAGTTTCCAAAAAGTGTTGGTTTCTTTGATGAGTCTATCCACTAGAACATTATGTTAATTCTACTAACATCGACAGATCAATTTGTCTTGTGTTCTACCATTTTCCTTCTAGAATCTCAAGAGAGTTACATGTCCTACCAATGATGACTTATGGTCTTCATTTCCTGGCATACTAGACATTACCTTGCTACATTTTGTGCAGCTTCTTACTCTATCTCCTTCCAGATAATATTGGATTCTTATCCGACAATTCCCTTTGTCAATCCGATGTCCTAACTCTGACATTATTTTCCTCATTTCATTCTCGAATCTTCCAAATTTTGGACACATAGGTTCTTTTATATCTAACAATAGTTTATCCTTTGACTAAGTGATAACCTATTCTGATCTTACGCCATTATTAATCTTCTTGTAAATGGTTATAGGTTTTGTGGAGATAATTCCCATTTATCTTAGGACATCCATACCGTGGATTTTCTTTTGTCCTTGAATTATTTTCAAAGATGCAATTCATCTTTTAAATCAATCTAATATCCTTGATTTAATCTGGTACTAATTTTTGAGTATTAATCCTCGTTCATTCACGTTGATCTCTAGATAATAACAAATTTAATTGCATATCTTATCATCAAGCATTAACATTTAACTCCTTGATTTCTTAATTATAGGAGAGTCTCAACTTCAATATATCCATTTTGAGCACAAGTAACAATTCTGATGTTCTTCTCCGTAAGATTTTCAGCATTTCTTGCTAAGTGAAATTCTATGATGTTCTGTTATGACAATAGATGCTTCCTTTTGGACATTCAAATTGTTAGATTTTAGATTTGGATGGATTTTGGATTTGGATTTGGACATTTATACTTTTGGAAATGTCTGGCCTTTTAGATCTTGAAGGTTATATTATTGAACCAAAGTAACTTTGTATTATGGGATTCATGGATACTTGCATTCTAGATTTCATATTTAAAATTATAGACTTGCTTGACTGTTAGATTTCTTATCCATATAAGTTTTTGGGACTTTGGCTTTTGGATTGCTTGAGATTTACAACTTCTAATTGTGGGGATTTTAGGTGTTTGGATGGGTTCCTTGGGATATGTAGATGCATCCAAGTTGATTTTAAATCCTATTTTATGGTCCTTAGGGGAATATATCTTGGAGTCCCATGAAGGTTGTGATATTTTTACCTTTGTGAAATAGGTCAAGTGGTGTGTGATTTAGTTATTCTAGGGAGATGGATTCAAGTGATGGATAGTTAAGGTTGGTGATAGGAATGAAAGGGTTGATGAATGGGTTACTGGGGTGATAATGGGGTTGATGAAAAGGTTGGTGGTTAAGATGATGGGGTAATTGACAAATTGATTCCAATAAGATCTTTATAAGAATAATGAGAGGAACCTATTTTGATGTTGGAATAATTTTCCTTAAAAATTGTGGAAGCGTTATAAACATACTTAGATTGCTCATCAAGAGAATTGTAGCCAATGCCCTAAAAAAATGATTTGCATAAATATGTATGGGTTTTATATTTCCTTACTCTTAAAGGCCTAATCCTTTGCCATGACATTTCATTATTTGGTGTACTCAATTTATAATAATATGTGTTGCTTTAGAAAAATATGTAAATCCATCATTATATATAGCTAATAAATATTTAAGATTTCAATTTTCTCATCTATGAGAAGACCAAATAGAGAAAAGGTGGCAAAACCCAATGGGTAATATTTTTACTCTTGGATGGGATCGATAGGGTATTTATAGGATTATTATGCTTGTTTAGGATTAATGGGATCAATGTGGGCACAATGACCTTGAGTGGTTGTGGAAATTTTTGATCATAATTTGGATAAGGATCTCAATCTTGTTGGGATAAAGGTGCCATCAACCTTTTAAATATAACTCATTACTCCTAATATTTTTTGTAATTCACTCATAAGGAATGGAAGGTTTCACTGAAAGTGGTAATTAATTTTTTACTGGCCTTAATAATTATTGTTTTATTGGTAGGGAGTTATTGTGCTACTTTTACTAGATAGTTGTCATGATAATGGTGAAATGGTTAATATGGAGATTCTAGGCATCCACCTTGAGAATCTGACATTATGAGATGTTATGACAACCATCATAAGTTGTAAGAGCATCTATGAAAGCTATGACACCTTCCATAAGATTCTATGGCAACTATGACAACATCTACGACAATATCTTTGCTATCTTGGTCCCAAGGTACCCATGCATGAAAGATACCTTATGATAGTTGTAAGAGCATCTACAAGAGGTCATTATGATATGAAATTGATGATTTTAAGGTGGTGGTATGAGGATTTTTCCAATTTGGATGCTATTCTTCATGGGTTGCATTATTCTATATAATAGGTGCTTGAAAGTGGAGATGTTAATGTTTTTCTTCAAGTTTCTTTGTAGGGTTTATGCTGTAAAACTAAAGGCTGAAGAAGAGTTAGAGTGGATGTATTGTAATCCATTTTTTTGATAATACCAGCTATTCATCACTTCTTTGGTGGAGTTTTTTTCCCGAAATAGTTTCTCCACATTAAACACTATGTTTCATTACTTCTTTGGTGTTTGTTCTATGCTTTCATTGTTATTGCTAATATAAAATACATATGGTAAACACTGTCACATCTGATTTACAGTTGATTTAAGATTCTATTATTTTTGTTCACCTTCCATTTTCTAAAAAATGTTATTACTAATTATATATCTTGTAATATGGGTGTAGCTCCCTTAAGCTTGATATATCCTTTATCAATTAGATCGTGGATGTAGTTCTTAAACTTCAAACATTGAAAATTGGAATGTATTTTGATTTAATGATGCCCATGGATATTGGGTCTTATGGATCACAAAAAAAGAGCTGGACTACCTTTGTGCGGGTTGATTTGTGGGGATGGCAATGTTAGGAGCACTCTTGATAACTTGAATTTCCTTGGAATTAGTAACTCCATTGTCAACAACAATTTTGTGCTTGTGGAATAATGATGTTACTTAATAAGGGGGATGGAATAACTCCTTATATTCATTCTTATGATTATGATTCCTTGCTATTAGCCATTGGATGACATCCTTCACATATAAGTTGGGTTTATTGGATGGATTAGATTGATTAAATTGACCGGATTGACTGGTTTTTTGCTTAGGCTATGAACTTTTGGGTTATGGAGCAATTACACAAGAGGATGATGTTCTTATTTTCTTGTTTAAGGTTTGGATTTGGTCAAACACATCTTATTTTTTTATTTTGGTTTTGGTGTGAAGGAAACTCTTGTGCTAGAATGGTATCTTCTTGGTGGGTTAGAAATTGGACCATTTCGATTAGGAGCTCCATTGACTGATGGATTATGATCTATATGGGTTGAGGGATGGATCGATGGATGTGGTATTGTAGAGATTGATGGATGATTTGGTGGATGGGGATATATAAGGATACATGGATATTTTGATGGGTGAGGATATATATAGGTTTATGGAAGGTTTATTGGATGAGGGACTTTAGGTTGTAATGTGTCAAACTCAAATAACACCAAATAAATCAAATATGACATTATGAATAATAAATTAAAGATAATTAATCAACTATTTTCCATCATAGCACAATATGTCCAAAAAAATAATTTATATTCATTTCCAAATGTCAATTTTACAAGTTACATAGTTTGACTTAAGCCAACATCGCCACGTAGTCAACTCAAGTTTACATCATATAGTACAAAGTACAAAAATCAAAATTGGAATTCCATGTGATTCCTCTTCAATGCTTGTCGTATCTGGTGGATGAGAACATGGTTCAAGTGATTTTCCACCCAACCACGAAGCTATGCTTCCTTAGAATTCTTCTTAACTCGAAGAATACCCGACCTTGCACGAAATATTTAGAAAGAGAATACAATATGCAAGGTGGAATCTAGTGTGTGCCTAACAACTACATGCATTTCTATCTACATATAAAACATGCAAGATCTATGTTAGGAAACGACAGAGAGTTACATCATAAAAATTAGACCATGATTCAACATAATGGACTTTAATGCTTGGCTAAGCATATGTTGTATATAGCTAAAAATAATAAATTTTGGAAAAGCGAAACCTATACTCTTTGTTAACCCATTTTTGGCACCCGTCCTGGAAGATAACCTCCCACATACATAAGATAGCATACATCTTATCCAAATTACTCAAATTGCAAAACATTCAACCTAGTTTCTAGTAGTTTTACTAGCCAATCTTTTCATGAATAAGAATCAAACAATCTACAACATAGTCTATGCTTGTCTCATCTTGGCTATTCTAATTCAACAAAAAATATATAAATGGAACTAAAACAGATTTGATAATAATGAAATCAGACATTATTCATAATACATGATCCATTTCATCATTTAATATAAGATTATCACTGTAAATGCATCAACATACAGTTTTACCAATATCTCCTTTATTCCTTCCTACATGAATTGAATTCTACATTGTTCAGATAAAGAAATTAAGTAGATTTAAAGAAGGTATATCACATGTATGTGTAATGCATAAATGGAAGATTTATGTATGTACACATATATGGCCTTCTATTATAAAAATGTGTATGCATATACATTCTTTGAAAAAGAAAGATCCATTTACATACAAATTTCCATATTCAAAAGATCTCAACTTTCATCAGATACACAATTAGATTCAAATGAAATATAAAGGACAAGCAAGCATTAGACTTTTGTATGAATCTGAATTTCAACCAGAATGGACCACAAGGTTGTTTTACATAGAAACAAATTGTAATCGACATCATAATTAATCTATGTTCAATCATAATCAAAACATTCCATTTTGACTTACTTCTCTAGAGAAATCACAAATTTGTTCTTAATTTGTTTGTTCTATTTCATTTATACCATGTCATCGTTTGTTCTAGTAAAATAAAACATCAATAGGTGAAACAAGTTTAGTACAAAATTAGTATTTCCATTGCAAGCATTCTGAAATGATAATGTATCATTTTACACTTTAGATCGATATAAGTGTTGTTTTGTTTAAAAATAGAGTATATTTGAAAGTTAAACTTTAATCAGAATGATACAATCACTCAGTTTAAATTCGTTCTTCAAATAAAAACTTAATATCAAAGAATGATAAGTTTTTATATCATTTAGTTTTATACATCGATTTAACAATTTAATATTGTTTAGAACAATATGTTGAACATCATTTTGTTATGTTTAGTCATCCTTTAAAAACCTTGATTACCAAGTTTGGAACAATATGCATGAGATCGTTCAGAATGATACACATGCTATCATTTAGACTTATACATATATCATTTATGTCTTTCATTATTTATTTCGTAGAATAATATGGAATCTGTAGTACAGTTTATAAAGGCTCCATTAGAGTCGAGGCATGAGCACAGTAAATGTGAACGTTCAACATCATTATAAAACATATAAATATATTGATCAAATATATGTATATACATATATATGTATATATATATATCTATATATATATACACATACATATATATATATATATATATGTATGTATGTATGTATATATATATATACATGTTTATATATATCATCTTGTTCTTGAGAGACATTACTATTGAGTTGATGGGAATGCATCGTTCGACTTGTTATGGATTCCATTAAAACATAGTGAATATCGCTAGGTTTCTAATGTAGAGCTCTATGAATCAGACAACACATTTTGAAACGAAGAAAGTACTTAGACTAAATGGAATGATGGTATCATTCTCTAGTTCAATCATCCAAACCATGGATTTTTAATACATAGTAGGATCAATTGAATGCCAGATCCAACAATATGAGCTTAATGCCAAGAGCATCGCTTAGCCTTTAAAAGCTACATTTAGATAAAGCGATAGTGTCATTCTACTCTTCTTATTAAGATAAACTCAGTTTATTAGCATATAAAAAAAATCATAAGACATTGTTAAAAGCATGACGAAAAGCCTATAACCATGAATGTTTTCCTACAAGGTTTGAACTCATGAAATACTCGATCACAACCAGATCGAACCTACTATTGTTTACAATAGGAAAAAAATTTGGAAAAGAGCGGGTTTCGGCCAAGCCAACAACACAAAAGATAAGCGAAAAGGGGTGATTATTATAGTCAACCCCCGTCACTCATGCAATCACATGCAGGGATCATCACGAACCTGATACATTCACATAGAAAACTAGAACGGATTGGGTAAGGCAAGCCATGGTGTTGATGTCCAAACAAAGACATGGGCTTTTCTCCAATAAAGGGGAATGGGGTCGATGTTGAAATGGCAAGACCAACACCATACATGTACAAAGACCCATATGCAGAGATAGGAAAATAGAAATGGTTCCTCTTTTCTTCAATAGAAACAAGATTATCTTGGAGAATCATAGCCAATTGATGGAGTAAGGAAAGCATCGAAGTACAAAATGGAAACACTCTAATAGGGAACGACCTTACCTCAATTTGCTGCACAAAATCGATGAAATAGAGTCCTTCCTCTTTCCAATCGACCTCTTTCCCTACTTTTTGGATGAAAAATCACCTTCCTTTCTTCTGGATATCTCCGCTCTGCCCTTTTGCATGCTTTTCCTTTTGCCCCTTTTGAAACTACATCTATTTTTCTCTAAAATTGGGGAGTTCAATTAAGATAGCCACCCACCTTTTGCAATAAAATCTCTCCTATGTTTTTGGGATTATGAGTAGTCCTCAATCCATTAAATTCTCATTTTTGAAATTTGAAAAGAATCTAGAGCACTTAATATTATTTAACTATAATAATATTTTAAATATCGATTTAATCTTTTTTTTTTACCTCTTTCAAGGGTTTTTATATTCAAATTTGAATCGTTCTACTCAAGAGCAGTGAATATGTATATGAAAAATACATTTCCAACACCATTGTTATTATGAAATTAGCATTGAATAAACAAGGTAGAGAAAATGATCCAATGAATTTGTTTCCATAAGCTTTATTATGAAATCTTTTATACATTTCATACAAGCAAGATGGTATCTATCAATTGCAAGTTAAATGCAGATGCTATGATTTTTAATGGTGTGTGCACGTTCCAGATTCCATCATGCTTACTGATCGCCATATGACTAAATACTCCTACCTCAACCATGTTCTCGGTCTTCAACCTATTCTTGCATTCACACACTTGCACTTGCAGAGTTTCATTGGTAACCATTAACCAATGCTTGAAATGAAAAGATTCCATAACATTCATCCTTCGTATTAAATCATATGAATATAGATATATTTCAAATAACATTGAAATCTTAAATTTATCACAATTCAAAAACAGATAAATTTCATTTTCCATAAATATTTAAATAACTTAACATTATTAAATGCAAGCAAAATTTGAGACATGACATAGGTATTAGTAGAATATGAATACTATGGTTTGAGGGATGCTTTGATGGGTTAGGATTTATATATGTTGATGGATGGTTGGATGGTTGGATGGATGGCTTGAAAGGTAAGGATTTGGGTGGTTTAATAGAATATGATTTGTATGGTTTGATGAAAGAGGATTTATATGGGCGAATGGATGGTTCAATGGATTAGTACCTATATGGATTGATGGGTAGTTTGATGGGTAATTAAATGGACTGAAATCTAAATGGTTGAATGGATGGATTGATGGATTGGGATTTGTATGGTTGAATGGATGGTTTGATGGATTTAGATTTATATGGTTGAATGGATGGTTGGATGGTTTAGGATTTATATGGGCTAAAGGATGGGTTTAATGGATTAGGAGTAATACGAGTGAATATATATATTAGGATTAGGATTAGATTTTCCTAGAATTTTGATATAAAATTTTTCTTTTATATAAACACTCAAAGTTGTAATTTGGTGAAAACTTGGATCCTATACTTATGAGTTACCTAACCATGGAATCTTTGTTTTGAAGTAAGTTGCAATCTAGTTGGGAAGAACCTTATTTAGTGCTATGAAAATCATTGGGTTAATCAACATATTTTCTTGATCCACAAGTTTATCATCATTTTAATATTAATCTTGATCTACAATGCTCTCATAATCATCACTTTCAAATTAATTTATCTATTGGTTAATGAACTCATTGAAAAAAGGGTACATGCCTCTTCTTTTATTAGGTTAGGCTTCATTTATTTTGATTAAATAGTTTCAGATAATTTTTTTACAAGGGGATGGATGAAGACAAAGAAGAGATGACAACATGCTATACTAGTTACATGGGTTTATTATTTTAAGGGGTAAATGCCTTTGACCCGGAGCTATGAATTGGTGACATCATAAACGAGGGACCTCATCCCCAATATAAACATTCAACAATTACACCCTAGTGGGGTTTGAACCTTGACAACAAGAACAACACCACAACAACTAAAACCATCATACCATGCCACTATTGGCTATACTAGTTACATGGGTTTGTTTGGATTGTGAGCTCATAAATATACTTGTCTTGGTCATAAATAGAATATGCCCAATATCTTAGAGCACTAATTATAGAGGATTAAGAACATACCCATAGACCACTATAATATTCTCAAAATTATAGTGTGAGTAACTTCCTAGGACTAATTGCTTACTACTGCATCACAAGTGACAAAAAACCCAAAGATTTCCTATGTTAGGTTTGCAGAAATATTTCTAAGGAGTCCTTGATATATTCAAAGGTAGATGAGGCCAAATTACATGTGACAAGGGTGTTTTTTAAGGGCTTAGACTAAGAAGGTAAATCCTCTTCTCCTTCACTTGAAATAAAATAATGTGGGTTCCTTCTTATTTTGAAAGGGTAACCCCTCTCCTCATTCACTTGCAAAACTATAATGTAGATGCAAAATTAGCCCAAACATATAACTCCTTGAAATCTATAAACCCCACCAACACATAGGGATTGAATTTGTGCTTGGATGTTACTTCTAATGTCATTGAAAGCTTAAAAAAAAAAAAGATCGCTTGCCTTTGATTTCCAATATTACTCAAAAGTATATGGAAAGAGCATACACAAGGTCCTCAAAGTGATGCAAGTAAAGATCACACTTTTTCTCTTTAAGATCACCCTAAGGAACAAGGTGAGAGCATACATGGCCTCATAATGAATACACATGACAACACACAAGGAAAATAACCAATTATTTTTTATCACCTTTGAGTGTGAGAGGAGAGCATATATAATTTTCTTACAAAGACTCAATGAAGAAGACAAAAGTAAAATATTAATATACCTTAAGAAAGATGAATGTGTGATTGAAGTTTGGGGAATTGTAAGGTTTTAGGCTTAGACAAATGAAACATGCATAAATACATGTTCAAACAATAGAGATAACTAAAATAAGCCCTAAAATTTAATGATTAGTGGATTAGAATGACAAAATTTGAAAAAATAAAGTATTAGCTCAAAAATGCTAAAATATAGAGCAAAATTAATGAAAATAAAGCACAAACGCCAAAAAAGGAAAATGTTGAACTAGAACCAAAACATGAATAAAAATAAAAATGCTAAAAAAGTAAGTGAAAATGCTTGAAACCATGCATAAATTTTGCAAAGGGGGTAAAAAATGCTAATATACAAATGATAAGATGAAAATGGAAACACCAAAAGGTTAATGAAACAATAATATATTAGTTAGAAACATTGAAATTGCTAAAAAAAAAAATTAAAGAACAAATGACAACAAGAAAATCACTACAAAATAGAGTTAACAAACACTTGCAAGCCAAAGAGAAAGAGAAGGAACAAAGAGAAAGGTCCAATAATTTAAAAGAACCTATTTTTTGACAAGTTTCTATACATTAGTAAAAGAGCATGTGTGCCCACTACTTATTGGTTCATGTGGTAGCTGAACTTAGATACAATGTTTAATGTGTTTTATGACATTAAGCTCTTTATTAGACAATATTTCTTCAATATAATAAAATATTTGTATTAGTTATAAACTTTGACCAATGAATTGAAAATAGTGGTGTTTAATATGATTTTTAAATTTTTTTATTAAGTATAATTTTAAGTTAAGAGTAGAGAACACATTTGTAATGTGTATTTAAATAAATAAAAGTAACGAATTTAAATAAAAAGTAATTTTTTTGAAAAATAATTAAAATTTTGTAAATAGTGATTTTTTTTTGTGATCAATTCATTGTTCTTAGTTATTATGATGTACAATTAAAAGGTTTTTTTGTTTGATATTTATGTATTAATTTGAAAGTTAAGTACTAATAAATATTTTGTTTGTACTAAAATATCTATTTTTAAAAATTATGTAAAATAAATAATCAATCATATGATGACATATAACATCAGTGATACATACTTTAAAAGACTCTTTAAATTTTTTTTTTGAAAAAGTTGCTATATTATCATTTATAAAATAGTGATACACATATTACAAAAAACCATCCAATGACAAAAACAGTAACAAAAGAAGGATAAAAAAAGGTGAGTGGAAATATTCACATTTCTAGAATAGACCAAACATCAGCTCGAAACATAAAAACAAACAAAGCCACGACAACAAAGAAAAAGATCTGATTTACCCACAAAATATTACAAAAAAAAAACTGCTAAAATTTTCAAAAAATTCCACTACTAGATTAAAAAGTTTGAGTACAAAGTAAAAATTACATGTACAGTAGCTTAACCATTACCTAACTAACTTCTTTCTTTAAAAAACAGAAACCAACAAGCCGACTATCTTCCACCACAAACTACTGAAACAAAACAGGCTTCATCTCCTTGCTGAGAGAGATCTCTGTTGCTCTAAAATCTTCACACAATTTCACACCTTCAGACTGGCCCTGCTGCAGCTTGAAACCAGCACCATGCAACGAAGCCGGGGCCATGGCGGCGTCCACAGCTGCACCAACCCTGGCGGCCTCCTTCTGAATATCCTCGCGCGTCATTTCTGGCGGCGGAGATTCGAACTCGCGACCTCCGAAATCATCAGGCGGAAAATTAAGAGCGGCGGAGTTCCCCCTGAGATAAAAGGCGGCGGTATCATAAGCTTTGGCGGCGGCCTGCGGAGTGGCATAGGAGCCCAACCAGAGGCGCGTCCTTTTGTTCGGCTCTCTTATCTCACACACCCATTTCCCCCATTTCCTCATTCGAACGCCACGATAAGGGCTCGTCTTCACCCTAGACTTTCTGTCAATTGGCGCATTCTCTGCTTTCTCTGTCTTCTGCTGCTGCTGCTCTTTAACCATTGTCGATTCCCTTTTCCTGCCCAGAGGAAATGGACTAGGAATTGCCTTTATGGTCTTCTTAGAGGTTATAGAATGCACGTGAGTTGACGGCGACTGGGTCTCCACGCCTCTGTTTACTGTCGAACTTGTCAAATTTGCGAAGGGGATTGTGGAGAAAGAGTAATCTGTAATTTTTCTGTCGGTGCGACCGACGGCAATTTTGACGGCGTTAATTGTTTTCGTTTGAAAATAACCGTCGGAATTGACGGTAAGGTGAGAGGTCGGTTGAATTAAATGGTGAAAGGACAAGGCTTCGAATTTTCACAGCTCTGAGTAGCGTTTTACACGTTTCTCTCTCTTCCCTAGTGTTTTACACATTTCGCATACTAATATTATTTTAATTGTAATTTATTAGTATTTATGGAGGTCGAGTTTAATGTGGGAATTTATGTGAGGTTAAGATGCATCTAACTTACACACGTGTACTTCCTTCGCTCCTAAGAATTTATATTTTCACTTAAAAAAATTATATTTAGAAATTAAACAGCAAACGTGGGACTGGGATTGTATTGGATCGAGTAGTTATACTTCAATAGCTCTATAAACTTCCTTTTCAAATTATTTTTGAAAACACCTCTCTTTGGATTGATCTTTTTCTTACATTTTCCCCTCTCGCTAGAAGTTATTGACTATTCATAATTATAACAAGTCTTGACTATTTCTATTTCTTCTAGTGGATCATAGATTATTCTTCAAATCTATTGAATTCAAATATTAGGTGCAAATTATAACTTATATGTTATAAGATATAAAACCTTTTATTGGATTTAAGTTTTGTTTTATACAAATATATAGTTAATATTAAAATGCATGTGTGAGCATTTATAAGGATGGTATAGAGTATGAAAAGAATCTATACAGATAAAAGACAATATGGTGTTTGAAATGTCATCTAGTAGCAATATGATTCTGGTGTGAAATGTAATCCAACATATGCAAACAAATATCCAATAAAGTATATAGCATGACAATGCAAAGCTTGTAAGGCGATGTAACACATATTTGTGGAAGTTATAATAAACACCTAATGAATGAAATGTAAATCCAATGTATATTTTGATGTCAAATGAAGTTGCAATTGTTGGAGTAGTTAACATTAGCATGCAAGATCAAAATGTGTTCCACAAACAAAAAATGCAAGATGAAAGTTTATCATACATAGCATGTAAAGTGTACAAAAGAGAGCCTTACATATAAAGGCAAGGATAAGGAGGTGAGAAAGTAGGACTACCCCTCCAAGAGTGAAACATATGTAGGACTCTAAGGACAAGTGTAAGGACACATGCTAAGTCCACATGAGGTGAGACAAAAAGTGAGATAAATTTTTAAGTGAGCTTAAGAGTAGTGTGAATAGAACCGACTAGGTATTAGGTAAAAGTAAACTAAGTTGGTAATAACATTTTTTACACTAGCAACGCCCCTTAAGTGTTGCTCAAGGAGAAAGCTAAACACTAAAAATATGAGTTTTGAAAACAAGGGTTGACGAGGTACTCATGTATAATAAATATTTCTCACAAATAGAGAAAGGGAGAAAACCTAGTGCAAAATACTCCTCTAGAGTATAAATAGATGTGACCCTTATAGGACACCTCTTAGCCCATCTTCCTTGTTGGCCTTAGGTTCCGCAATTCCTATGCAATAGGTTGTGATAGCTTTTACTATCTGCCCTATATCCTGCTAACATCATCCCCCCTTTCAAAATTACATCTTGTCCTCAAGACATGCTTCTCAGTTCCTTGGAAGGATGTGTTTGTATATCACCTTTAGTTGCATCAATGTTGTATCCCGTTGTTGTTTTTATTGATGAAGTACCTTGATGTGTCTTTGGGTGTTTATGTTTGTGGCTTCTGCCTCCACAAGATTGGTAGGTATCTGAATTTGTTGTGTTGCATTTTTGGCTTCTCCTAGAACTTCGCTCAAGTGTGCCGGTTTGGCGTTGATGGTTTCCCTTAGTTGCTTTATTTTCATTTTAATTTTTTCCCTCTGTTCTTGTGTTTGTTGCAGTCGGGTATGCATATTTTCTATTTCTACTCTAATGGCTCCGTCCATGTTCTTGAGGGGGTCGTATGAAGATGCAACTTGTTTTATCTAGGACTCCAACTGTGTAATCCAATCCTTTAGATTCTTTGTGAGGTTAGGCCATTGAATACAAAATTGGTATTGTACATTGGACTTCTCAATGCTTCCCTCAATGTTTTTTATTTCTACCTCTAGTTGGGAATACGTTAGTACACATTTCTTTGTGGCCTCATCTTCTTTTTTCTTCAAAATGCTATGTTATGCTTCCTACCTTATATTGGCCTTTTGTGACTACAAATCTAACTGCAGACCATCCACCAACTATTTAAGATGTTGTAGTAAGGAGAGGGAAGTGTCCCTTTGTATGTGTGGTATTGATTTTTGCAATGTATCAACCACGTCTTTTAGTTGCTTCACACTATCTACATGTTGTTGGAATATCTCTTCCCTTGCGTGAGCATGAAGGATATCCCCTAGGTGAACCTTTTAGAGTGGGGAGATGTTGGCCAAGTTTACTTGTGATCCCATCATTGGCAACTGGAGTAGTTGTGGTACGGGCATTGGCTACATTTGTTTCTATTGCACTAGTAAATCTTTAATGGATTGAATTGGAGAGACAAATGTGGATGCTTCTTCAATGCTTTGTTCTTGTCCCCCATCCTCTCCACCACTTGGTTGACTACTTGTGGGAGGAGGTGTTTCTTGCTTCTATGTATTTTATTCTTCCAATATGGAATACAAAAGCTGTTTAATGAGCTTTGTGGTTTCCTTCTGCATCTTGGTTGTTTCCATTTTTTCTCCCTCCATTAGGGTGTCTAGCCTCTTTTTTTTTGGAGCTCTTTAGCTTGAGCTCATGCTAGTTTCTGTTTTTGTTTTATGGTAAGGTCAGACCCTACCTTCTTGATTACTCTCTCCTATCTCCTCTTCTTTTAGGACTTTATCCCTTTTCTCTCAGAGTGCGATAATTAATAGCTCCAAAAAAATCCTTAATTACCTCTTCTATGATTTTATTAAATTTCCTTATATACTACTTTTAAGCTTTGAATTATTCTATATTTATTTTTTAAGTTTGCATCTTCATACATGGTGAGGACTTGCGGAAGAATAAAGTGATATAGAATGGTTTTTGTAGTCACCATGATATCAATTGGTGGTTGTGGTTGCTCTGATGCCTTTGGTTGTTGTATTTCTATTGTATGTTCCTCCTCCTCCTTCTTCTTCTTTTGTGGAGGCTTTTGTACCTCTTCCACCTCGTCCTCTTCTTCCTCTTCCTTAGAAGGTTGAATCATCTTCCTCTTTACCAGTTGCTTGGCCCTTTCTTTATGAGTTTTCTTCTCTGCACTCATTTGTATCAAATTTTCTAACACTTCTTGCACCTTCAATGTAGTTATTGTTTGTGATGAAGAGGCAAGTCCCTCTGATTATGTACTATTCACATTATGTATCCTTCTAGATCTTCTTGTGGTTGGTGTGTGGGCTTCCAGAATTGGTGTAAAAGAGGATGGATGTGTTGGCTCTTTTTGTGGTATCCCCCATTGTTTGTGCATAACCATTCTTTGTTCTTCTCCAATTTCTCCTTTTCAATATTCTTATGGATTTGTTCCATGATCTCTTTATATGCCCCCTCTTTCCGCACTTGGGTCTTTGGGCTTGTTGAGGATGTTTACAGTATAAGAATCTACTTCTCTCTGTGATATTTCATAAGCGAGCTTGGGAATCCATGTTGTTTATGGCTCCATTACCTCCATGTATGTGTAGTCCTTGTCTACTAGAAAAATGGTATTAATGTATTGCTTCACCGAAACATATGGTATCTGATCTCTAGCTTGTAGTTGTTGTTGGAAGATTTCAAAGAAACCCTAGTATGCAACAATATATGTTTGTTGATTTGATAATTTGTGAGTTATATCTTTATCTATGTCATTGCTAGGAGGTTTTTTTTCCACACCTTGCCTTTGAAGGTCGAGTGCTCGTTTAGAAAGTTAAAATCTAGGAAAATGAGCAGTGTGCCATACCAAAAATTATACCAAGAGGTTTTGATTTTTTATAGGTTCTTGATCAGTTGCTCCCTCATCACCTCACATAGGTCAAAATCCTTCCATTTTACTATCATCTAGTATGCAGTGTGAATGACTATTTTTATAGTAGAGTCTTCTCTATTGGCATAGTAAATCTTGTACACAATCCACATTGTGGCATACTGCATTGCGGTCACTTGAATGCTCAAGCTTCACTTGTCTAATGTCACCTTGTTAATTTCTTTGAATTTGTCATTTTTAACCATTTTATTGGTTGGGATTTATCCAACCATGCTTAGCCCTATTACCGCATGAATTACTTATTTTGTTATTTGATAGGGTTTGTCAAGGTATATGAATTCATCGTCCACTTAGCTCAAGACTAACCTCACCCAATCATTCTCATCACAAAAATCTAGGTAATCCTTCCATATATCAAGATGCCTCTTTGCCACCTCCTGATACTATGGTTGATATGTAGTTTGTGTTGAGTGCACAAGATAATTAAGAGGGGATTTGAATTAGTTGTACATTAAAACATTAAAACCCTCTTTAACATTCAAATTTGCATAAGTCCTTAAACCCTTAACAACCACTTAAATCCTTATCATACATTAGCAGAATGTAAACATGAGAAACAATAATGAAAACACATCCAAACACATGAGAACACTAGGTTTATGTGGAAAACCTAATAAGGAAAAAACCATGGTGAGGATTAGCTCACAATATAAATTATTTGCAACATCAAATATAATAGGCTCACTGCCCAAAAGAAAGAAGGGCTCACTACCAATGGCTCACTACCAGATTATAAGGAATAAGAAAGAAGGATGTTACAATGAGGAAAAATCTCAAAGAAATAGAAAGATCCACCACAATATCACCAATACATTTGTAGCCTCTCTGAAGAATGTAGACACCTTCTGCTCACTGCTTCCAGTAGTCTAACACATTAAAGCTTACACTGCATTTCACACTTTCACACTTCACAACTCTGCACTTCGCATCATACACACCACTACACAATTCTCCATCAACTCAAAACTTATTTATACCATCCTCAACCTTGAAAATAATTGACAAGGTCAGTTATGTACCTCAATCGTGCAAATTCAAATTTGGTCAACACTAAGCATTCCCATGGTGGAAAGGAATGAAAAGGGACCACACCATACCTTAACTTGGGCCAAAACCATACATATACACCACACCACTCTTCCACAAACACCAAAGCATTTCCACAATTAGTGTAAACACCCAAGGTCATCCAAACCTGTTTAAACACCATTAAACATTTAGGTACACACTCCCTTTTATCCAAATACGACTCGTTAAAAACATACATCACTTGAATACAATATGGAATATTCCATAAACACCTTGAATTCCAAAAAAATCCTTTGAAAAAATTTTCACCTGAAGAACATAATCATCTTGTACACCTAGTTAACCTTCCAAATACTATAACGCATGAATCCAAACTTGTGAAGCACCAAACTTTGAACAACTTAGACTGAAGATAGATACAAACAATGTAACCATGCCCTCAAATCCGCAAGACTAGAAACCATACTACAAATAAATGTGGAGAAAAACCATTTCTCCTAGACACCATTGCAATACATTGTTCACATACTATTGAACACAAATTTTCTCTGCACAATGATCCAAAACCTAAAACTCTAGATATAACACATCTGATCAACATATCCAAACTGCACAAGAAGATCTTCAACCATGAAGAAATGTGAAGCAAAACTAGAACAGTACTCTACTACACTAAACACCTCTCTAACATAGTGTTTTCCTTTTCTTCAAATTTTCTCAAAAGTGTTTGGAAACCAAGCACCAAAAAAAAAATCTCACCATTTGGAACACCTTCAACTCAACCGCACACATGCTCATCAAAGAAACACTAGAGGTTGACACCAATGATACTACTAATGCCAAAATAATGCAACAAATCAAAGCACTAACAAGATTGACAACATAGATCTGTTGACATCATTGACAACACAAACTACACATACTTACAACAATCTCCCATTTTATCATTCATGGAAACACATGATGTGAAAAACCACCAAAAAAAAAAAAAACTCTACATACTACACCACAATGCACATTGCTCCCCCTTACACAAGAATCAACTTTGTCCAACACTTTCTCTTTCTCATGACTTAACTCTCTTTCTCCTTTTAGCTCACTGCATTTTCACTTCACTCTCTCTCCCTTTGACATTAATGGAAAAGGGAAACACACTCTCTCCCCTTTTGATAGCAATCACACATACTCTTTCTCTCCCTCAAAGGAAACACCTATAAGGGACAATAGTTGTTCTGCAACTACCTTTCCTTTTTACTACACTTTGTTTTCTTCACACCTTCTCTACACACTCCCCCTTAGGAGTGCACACCATATTGCATCAACCAAAAACTACTACACATGCCATGCACTAGCAACACTTACTCCCCCCAACTCCAACAACCAACAGTGCCACTACCTACTCCACCTAAGAGGTAGCCTCCAACATCAATCCAGAACAAAGAATGAATCTTGAGATCCACTGGATTGATGCATATTCTAATGAATCTAGTTTACAAAAGAAGAAGGGGAAATAACCTCTAACTTCTCCTAGAGATACTCAAAAGTATCTTTAGGAAGAGCCTTTGTGAAAATATCTGCAACTTGATCCTTAGTAGGCACATACTCCAACTTCACCTCATTCTCTACAACCTTCTCCCTCAAAAAGTGACATCGGATTGAAATATGTTTTGTCTTTGAATGCATTACCAGATTCTTTGAAATATTAATAGCACGTGTATTATCACATAAGATAGAAATAGTTTCATCATATACCACTCTGATATCCTTCAATTTTTGCTTCATCGATAACACCTATGTGCAGTATGATGTTGTAGTAATATATTCTACCTTTGCAGTAGATAATGACACTAAGTCCTACTTCTTACTTAGCCAAGACACCAATATATTTCTAAGAAAGAATGCACCACCACTTGGAATGTTTATGTCATCCACACAACCTTCCCAATCTGCATTTATATAAGCACTCAGAGAGAAATTAGTATCCTTTGGATACCACAAGCCATGTTTTGGAGTGCATTTCAAATATCTGAATATTCTCTTCATTGCCGCCACATGTAACTCCTTGGGATCTTCTTAAAATTTAGCCATAAGAAAAATTGCATGCATGATATTCGGTCTAGTAACAATTAGGTATAGTAGTCCTCCAATCATTGACATGTACTTGCTCTGATCAACCTTAGGAGATTCATCATTTTTACTCAACTTGCAACTAGTAACCATAGGGGTACATACCATTTTAGAGTCTTCCATTCCAAACTTCTTCAACATTTCCTTGACATACTTTGATTGTGAAATGAATATCCGTTTCTTTGTATGATTGATTTGAAGTCTAAGGAAGAAATTCATCTCCCAGAACATAGACATCTCAAATTCTTTCTGCATCTCTTTTGAAAATATCTTGCACATTGCTTCATTACCTCTAAAGATTATGTCATCAACATACACAACCAAAATCAAGATTTGATATTTCTCCACCTTAAAGTAAACATTACTATATGCTATACCTTTATTGGATCCTTTGTTGCAACAAGTACCTGTCCAATCTTGCATATCAAGCTCTTGGAGCTTGCTTAAGTCCATATAGTGCCTTCTTCAATCTACAAACCATATTAGGATTAGATGATAAATGAAAGCCTTCTGGTTGTTCAATATAAAATTCTTCTTCCAATTCACCATTCAAGAACACAAACTTCACATCCATTTGATACACTTTGAAATCTTTGTGTGTTGTAAAAGACAAAAACATCCTAATAGCTTCCATCCTTGCCATCAAAGAAAAAGTATCCTCAAAATCTATTCCTTCCACTTGTGAGTAACCTTTACACACAAGCCTTGCCTTATTCCTAAAAACTTCTCCACTCTCATTCAGTTTATTTGGGAACACCCACTTAGTTCCAATCACATTCTTGTTTTTTGGTCTTGGGACAAGTTCCCAAGTCTGATTCTTTTCAATCTGCACCGGTTCTTCTTCCATAGCCTTGATCTAATACTCATATTTTCATGCTTCAATCATTGTTTTAGGTTCAAATTTGGAAAGTAAACATAAGTTTACTTGTTCTCATGTCATAATAGCCTTTCTTCTTATCAATACACCTTTGCTTTTGTCACCAATGATCTGATCTTCAGAATGATTCTTCTGCACATACTTAGGAGTCTTAGGGATCCTTTCTAGAGATTCTCCCTCTTCAATTTGTACTTCATTTTCTTTACCTTTATCCTTTTCTTCTTCTCTACAAGAGGACTCATCTGATTCATATCCATCTATCATCACTAAAATTTTATGTAGATCTGCATCCACTTTGACACTTGCACTTTAAAAAATCCTTCTCAACCTCTTGTTGTAGCACTGGTAAGCTTTGATTTCTGTAGAGTATCCAAGGAATTTACCTTCATCAGATCTTGCATCAAACTCTCCTAAGCTTTCTTCATCTCTCATGATATAGCATTTTCTTCCAAACACTCTAAAATATTTGATAGTAGGAGTCCTTCCATACCATAACTCATAGGGAGTCTTTGAACTATTTACTTTTGATTGTACCCTGTTAAGTATGTAGACTACAGTATGGATTTATTCTCTCCAGTAGAATTCAGGTAGGTTAGCTTCTTTCATAATTGTTCTTGTTGCTTCTTGAACAATCATATTCTTCCTTTCAACCACTCCATTCTATTGAGGATTCCTAGGGGTTGACAAATGCCTCTTTATTCCTTGATCTTCACAAAAAGTGTTAAACTCTTGGAGGTGAACTCTCCACCTCTGTCAGATCTCAAACATTTTATCTTCATATCCATTTCATTCTCAACCATATCTTTGAATGCCTTAAACTTCTCTAGAGATTCTAATTTGTCTTTGAGAAAAGTAACCCAAGTTATTCTAGAAGAATCATCAATTAGTAGCATGAAATATATGTCACCTTGAAAACTTCTTGTTTTTGTAGGTCCATAAAGGTCTATATGCACCAAATCTAAATGATCAATAGAAGATTGTTCTTTGAATTTGAAACTCCTTCTAGCTTGCTTTCCAATCTAACATTCCTTGCAAACAACATTGATACGCTTTGTGATCTTTGGTAGATCTCTCATAGCTTGAATTGAACTTATCCTCACTAGGCTATCATAACTGATGTGACACATTCTTCTATGCCATAGTCAACTTTCATTAATTTGAGTCATAAAACACATACCATTAGCACATTTAAATTAAAAAATATTTCCATCCATCCTTCTTCCTGCAAAAATTACAGTTTCAGAGCCTTTTTTGATCTCACAACCATTTTCCTAAAACACAAGATTATATCCTTTGCTACGCATTTTTCCTACACACAAAAGGTTATGCCACATACCCTTAATGTAAAGAACATCATTTGTATTATGCTTACCATCAAAATGGATTGAACCTTTTCCACATATCTTAGTAGATGTGCCATCACCAAACTTAAATAAACCACCTTCAAACTTTTCAAGCTTAACAAACTTACTCTTATCACCTATCATGTGATTTGAGCATCCACTGTCAATGATCCAGTTGTTCTTCTCTTCCCTAGTATGAAGAGAAGTCACCATTGCTCCTGTTCCTAAAGTAATTTCCTTCATACATCTCTTAGAGTTAGCAGAATTAGTTCCAACATTTAGAACCATGAACAAGCATTCATCATCTTCATCATCAGGTTAATCATATATACTAGAATCCTCTCTAACATAATTGATTTTCTTACATGATTTACCTTTATTCTCCTTAGGTCTATCTTTTGAAGCTTTGACAGGACATCTTGAAGCATAATGACCAATCTTTCCACAATTAAAGCATTTGAAGGGTAACTCACCTCTATATTTTCTAGTACCCTTTCTCAATTTCCTCACAAAGTTTGCTTCCAACTCATCAAATTCATCCAGATCAGATTCCTCATTCTTCTCTGCTTTTCCAACTTTGAAATTAGTCTCTTCCTTTGAATCACTTGAAACAGATTCTCTTAATTCAAAAGCAGTTAAAGTACCAAGCAACTAATCTCTATAATTATTTAGTTTCTAAAATTCCTCAATAGAAAAAACCTTATGACTATAAGATTTAGGCAAAGTTCTCAGTACCTTCTTTACCACCACCTCATCATCAAGAGTTCCACCAAGACCTCTAATGGTTGACAACTTTGTCCACTTTTTTGCATGTAGCTAGTAACCTCTTCATCCTTTGACATATGGAGGGTTCCAAATCTAATCTTTAGATTTTGCATCTTAGCTTTCTTTACCTTGTCATCTCCTTCATAAATACTTTCCAATTTTTTCCAAATATCATTAGCAGTTTTAAGATTCATAACTTTCATAAGTTCAGTATTAGAAAGGCCACTCAAAAGAGCATATCTTGGTTTACCATTTTCTTCATAGGCCTTGATCTTATCATCAGTGCTTAGACCATTTGTAGACATAGTATATTTAGATTCAACAAACTTCCAAAGTCCAAACCCTATTGAAACAAGGAAACCTTCTATCCTGGTCTTCCATAATGCATAATCAAATCCATCAAATAGAGGAGACTCCTTCTTGTGTGCCATCCCAGATCTACCTCAAGCGATTAAGCTTTCTTCTAAGGAGCCTTGCTCCGACACTAATTATTGAATGCATAAGACAATTGAGGGGGGATGAATCATTTGTACATTAAAACATGAAAACCATCTTTAACATTTAGATCTGCATAATTCCTTAAACCCTTAGCAACCACTTAAATCCTTATCATGCATTAGCAAAATATATTTACATGAGAAATAGTAATGCAAACACATCCAAACACATGAGAACACCAGATTTACATGGAAAACCCAAGAAGGGAAAAAACACGATGAGGATTAGCTCACAATATAAAGTAATTGTAACACCAAATACAATAGGCTCACTACCAGAGGGCTCACTACCCAAAAAAAGAAGAAGGGCTCACTACTAGGTTAGAAGGAAGAAGAAAGAAGGATGTTACAATGAGAAATCCATCTCAAAGAAATAGAAAGATCCACCACAACATCACTAGTACATTCACAACCTCTCTAAATAATGTAGACACCTTCTACTCATTGCTTCCAGTAGGCTAACACATTAAAGCTCACACTGCATTTCACAATTTCACACTTCATAATTCTACACTTCGCATCATACACACCTTTACACAATTCTCCATCAATTCAACACTTATTTATACCATCCTCAACCTTGAAAACAATTGACAAGGTCGACTATGCACCTCAACCGTGCAAATTCAAATTAGGTTGGCACTAAGCATTCCCATGGTGGAAATGAATGAAAGAAGACCACACCATACCTTAACTTGAACCAAAACCATACATATACACCATGCCATGCTTCCACAAACACTGAAGCATTTCCACAATTAGTGTAAACACCCAAGGTCAACCGAACCTATGTAAATACCATTACACATATAGGTACACACTCCCTTTGATAAAAATATGACTCATGGACAACATACATCACTTGAACACAATTAATAGTATTCCATAAACACCCTGAAATCCAAAAAAATCCTTCTCAACAACTTTCACCTGAAGAAAATACTCATCTTGTACACCTAGTTAACCTTCCACATACTATAACACATGAATCCAACCTTGAGGAGCACCAAAATTTGAACAACTCAGACTAAAGATAGATATCAACAATTTAAGCACACCCTCAAATCCACAAGACCAAAAACCATAGTGTGGAGAATCAAAACCATTTCTCCTTGACACCATTGCAATACACTGTCCACATACTAGTGAACACAACTTTATTTGTACAATGATCCAAAACTTGAAACATTAGATATAACACCTCTAAACACTTCTAATCAACATATCCAAACCACACAATTAGATCTTCAACCATGAAGAAATGTGGAGAAAAATCAAAACACTACTCTGCTACACTGAACACCTCTCCAACACATTGTTTTCCTTTTCTTCAAATTTTATCAAAAGTGCTTGGAAACCAAGCACCACAAACACATTCTCACCATCTAGAGCACATTCAACTCAACCAAACACATGCTCATCAAAGCAACACTATATGTTGACACCAATGATACTACTAATGAGAACATAATGCAATAAATTATAGCATCAACGAGATTGACAACATAGATCTGTTGACATCAATGACAACACTTGTACACATACTTGCAATAGTTTGGTCCAAGGTTAGTAGATTTTTCCTGAGCTCTTCAAACTTTATAAGATCTATCTCAATGATGGGTTCATGTATGTATTTCCTTATATCTTATGTATACACTACATTTATGGGGATTCTTGAGAATTCCATGTCTTTATCTACCTGCATTTCCTTGAATGGTTACTTCTTGTATTTTGGGTGTGGCTTCTCTGTGACATTAACTAGGGTTGGTGTTACCATTGTTTTCAATTGTGTTGTATGATAGCTCAAATATCACTAGAGTGGGTGTAAGAGAGTGCAAAGTGAGTGTAGAGTGGGTGTAAGACTGTTTAAATAGGTTTAGGGCTAGTCGATAGCATTTTTTCCTTTTTATCGTTATTTTTCATGGGATTTTCTATTGGTTTGTTACCTTGGACCACTAACGGTTTGATTCTATTGTTTATTGATCTATAATACATAATTTATATAATATAAAATATGTATTTTTGATCTTTATGATTTTCATCCCTCTAGTTGGTAGAAATGTTTAAGTCTTACATAGTTAACATATCATGTGATGTGATTTTCATCTAACCTTCTTAATCTTATCACCCTCGATTGTATAATTTAATGTATGTAGTAAAGTCCTAGCCACCTTAATTTTAACTTGCCTTGATTTTTGAATTTACTTTCGTAGAGTAGGACTAGATCCCCTATTTGGAAAGTCTTAGTGAGGAGGATTCTATCATGCCAAGCCTTCTATCTTTTATGTTCTATTCACTAGTTGTACAAGGCTATGAGCCTATTATCATCCATTTTTTCCAACTCTTCTATCCTTTGTGCTAGGGAATCATCATCATCCAATTGCAACATGAGTGTGGTATGTCTTTTAGGAACTATAAAGTTCATGGTAACTATCACATCAGTTCCATATACTAATTGGAATAGTGTAAACTTGTTGGTCCTTTTGTAGGATCTGTGGTAGGCCTACATTACCAAATATATCTTTATATCCCAGTCTGACTTATTTCCATCACATTTGGTAAGTGATGTCCTAATTATCTTATTTAGAGCTTCACTTGCTCTGTTTTCTTATGGATGATATGATGATCTCTTATTGTGTGTAATCATGAAATTTTGTAAGATCTCCATAATTACTTTATTGAAAAAATGTTTGCCTTGGTCACTTATTATACTTAGTGGGAAACCATACCTAGTGATTATATTCTCATATACAAATCTTGTAGTAGTATTTGTAGTATAGTCCTTAGTAGGTTCTACCTCTAACCACTTTGTTAAGTATTCCACATGTGCTATTATGAATCTTTCTCTTGAGTGTTTAGAAGGTGGATCTATGGGTCCTATAAAATGTATCACCCATTTTTCAAATGGGATCTATGCTAATACTGGTTTTAGTGGCATTTCATCTCTTGTGGTAGGTTTCCTGCCCTTTGAAAAATGTCATAGTTCTTTGTATAGTCTTTTTTTAATCTTTGTGTAGGGTTGGCCTTCAAATTTTGACTAATTTAACTCTTTTGGCCATTATTTCACCTCAATTGTGTTCTCCATGTGCTTCTCTCAAAATGGATTATCTTTCATGTTCGTAAAAAAACTCTTCTTATAGTTTCATCCCGTCTTATGTGGTGTAATTCTCCTTCTATTAGTGTATAAGGTAGAGACTTCAACACTAAAGATTTCTTATCATGTGGTGAGAGATCTATAGGAAATTCTCCCTTAGAAAAATATAACAATATCATGTAACTCTTTCAATACCACATTTATTCTAAATAAATGTGCATAAAGTGGATCTTCTGGATGGTCTTCTAGTTCTTGCCCTATTTTTATTCTTGATAAGTAATCAGGTTCTTGATTGTTCTTTCCCGATTTTACCATTATCTTAAAATCAAATTCCTAGAACAAGAGTAACCACTACCATATTTGACCTTTTATGATAGGTTATAATATCATGGATCAGATCATACAGGATGATCTAGTCTCTAGTCCAAATAGTGTGGAGTTATTTCACCAAATAGAGAATCTCTACCTTCATCACAAGAAGAATGAAAAAGATTGTGACGACAATTTCTTGTCGTATACTGAAGATACTAAGAGTATTTATTTCTATTTACTAGAGATAATGAAAGAGTTTTCTACATTAGCACTAGATAGAAAAGAAAAAATTTGTAAGAAAAAAGAGACTTATATAGAAGATACTGAAGATATTGAAGATACTGAGGATATTGAGGATATTGAGGATATTGAGGATATTGAGGATATTGAGGATATTGAGGAAGAATTTCCTTTAAGTTATGACTCTTTAACTAAAGAAGAAAAAGAGTATGTCGACGCTAACGTAAAACTAATAAAGAGTACACTTAATCTAGGAAAGGAAGAATTTATAGAAACAGAAGAACAATCTTATGAAGATTATAACACTTCCTATCAAAAAGAAACAGGTTTACCCGACGCTATTCAAACAGGCATAGGTGAAATAAATGGTATTACTGTCGCACTCGGAGTTATGGATTTTCAATTTATGGGAGGCAGTATGGGCTCGGTAGTGGGTGAAAAAATAACCCGTTTAATACAGTATGCTACTGAGAATTTTCTTCCATTAATTCTCGTATGTGCTTCTGGCGGAGCGCGCATGCAAGAAGGAAGTTTTAGCTTAATGCAAATGAATAAAATAGCTGCTGTGTTGCATACACATCAAAAAGAGAAAAAATTACTATATATTTAATGGCTCATGATCTATAAAGAAAGTAAATGGCATTGACAGTAGATAGTGTCTAAATTTCTAAATTGCATAAACCATAGTCATGGCCTCTTGTTTCATAGTAGTATAAATTTTCTCTTCCTTGGATAATTTCCTATTGCAAAAGTTATGGGATAATCCTTATTACCTTTGGGTTGAGCTAATACCACTCCTATTGCAATTTTGGATGCATTTACATGTACATAAAATTTTGTATTACAACCCAAGAAGATTAGTATAGGTGCCTCTGTAATTTTACTTTTCAATGTGTCAAATGATATTTGGCATTCTTTATTCTAGTCAATACTTCTATCGATTTTTCTTTTTTAGTAGTTCCTCCAATGATGCAACTATTCCAACATAGCCTTTTATAAATTTGCAATGGTATTTGGTATATCTTAAGAAAGTTTTGAATTCTAGAGCTATTTTAGGGGGTGGTAGTGTCATGATTAAGGTAAAATTTATAAGGTCTACCATCGATCCTTCTTTGTAGAAAATGTGTCCTAATAATGTCCCATATGATACCACAAACATGCATTTTTTAATTTTAATATAATATGCATATTTCGACATCTATTTAACATCATTCTAAGTACTTGTACATGGTATTTTACCAATTCTTAGACATTGTAATTGTCTAAATATACCTCCAATAAGTCATGTATGAAGTATTTAAATGTATTTATCATTATCAGGTTGAATACTATAGGTACATTCTTTAGGCCAAATGGCATCACTGTATACATGTACGATCCCCATTCTTTTGCAAATGTGGTTTTTGGTTGATTCTCCTCACTTATTTTTACTTGGTGATAGCCAGAGAACACATTAGTGAAGGAGTAGATTTCTCTTCCTGCCACTAGTTCTAATATTTTTCTCAGTTAATGGTGTAGGAAAAGGGTCGTGAATGTAAGCTTTGTTAAGCTCCCTAAAATCAACACAAATTCGTATCACCTATTTTCTTGTTTTGTATAACCATAGGGATAATCCAATTTGTGGTGTTTCAAATGAATGTGTGTTTTAATATGTCAAGTCTCGGTTCTTCAATATGGAAAACTTGTTCTATTTGTGTAATAAATGATGATAGGTCGCCTACTCCTGAATACTTGGGTAGTTTAATATGTGAAATGTCACGCGAGATGTGATTTATTTGGTGACATATTTCATGTGCAATGCCTCTATTATCTTATAACTCACCACAAATATTCTATGGTACATTATTTATTGTTGTGATAGAATGTGGAACATTCTTCGATGTCCTCAAAAATCATGAATACTCCACAAAATCCAATAATCCTCTAGGAATAGAATTTTGGTTCCTCCTACATCCATGCATCTAATACTTCATCACTATCTATGCTATGTGTACTGATTTCTATTTCAACTTCTCCTTCTGAATTTGGTTCTTCAAAAGTGTCATTTAGGTGTAACTACGAGATTGTGTAGAGGTTTTTGTTTTTAGATTCATTATATTCTTTCAGGTTTACTTCCTCTATATATGATTCCTTCGAGTTTTTTCCCTAGGGGAATGTGGATGATCTTGTTTTTGTCAGCAAATGATAATTCCTCCTTCCTTGAGTCAAAAATGTAATTTGCATTGATAAACCACATGAGTCCCAATAATGCATTAAACATGAATCAAATATTTCTTTGATGGAAACTACCTCAAAATCTATAATATGTTTGACTCTCATGCTTAATTCTACTTGTTTCCAATTTCCTAAGGTTTTCATCCATGATCCATCTGCTAAACTAATATTGTAGGGTGTTTGTTCAAGCTTAGGTTTGCCTATTTGTTCCCACACCCTTTTTGGGAGCATGTTTATATCATCTCCTAAGTCTACCAGCACATTGATTAATTTCTTATGGTCAATGCTAACTATGATCATGATAGGCCGTGTCTTCCATTAGCTATCATTTTTTCCTATTGTTCTTATTTGTGGTGTTTTCTAATGTTTGTTCCAATACTTTCAAAATTGCTTTAGTTTATCTTATAAATTAGAGTGTTCAAAAAAATTTATCAGTTGTTTGAGTATTCCCACTTCTTGTTCAAAAAATTATTTATTCTATTCTTCTTCTTGACCTTGTTCCTTTGTGACAATTTCCTTTATGTGTTCTATTATTTGGTCATGTTGTTTCTTATTTGGGAGGAATTATTCCTTATCTATAGTGGTTTCTTCTTCTTTTGTAGTTACCCATTTGTTATTTGTGTAATTTATTTCTTGTCACATCACTACTGTTGGTTTGTTACTTACTCCTATATAAGCCATCTCTTCTACTTTGGAGTTACTAGTCACATCAATCTTGGTATAAATCTGACCTAATTTTTAGCATCTTCTATCTATTTCCTCAAGTTCCTTTGGTATTTTCCTTAATAATCTTGCTCCTCTAGATGGATTTAGATTTTGGAGCTCATAATTTTTTATTGTGGTGTCACATTCTTATAATAGATTTGGGCTTTTTTCCAACTAAATATGTCATGCTCTGTGCTTTTGCAAAATCCACATGGCTTCTTCCTATCCCCCAACATTCTATTTCAAAGTGTACTTGTTTACCACAACTTTAAAAAGTGGCATCTATTCACCTTCTTCATCCTCTACCTTAGTCTCTCTTTCCTTGGAATTGGCCTCTCTCATTATATGGTCCCTAATTTTGTTGATTGTGTTGGGCGTTTATGTTTCTTTGGTTTTTCCATTTCGATACTTTATACCCATGGTTTTGTTGGTAAATTGGTCTTTCTACCAAACCTTTGACATATTCCAAACTCTATTGGTCATTATGGTTTGCTACACTTGTATCTTCTCTTAACTAAAATAGTTGTGATGAACAATCCTCTATTTCATGATTGCCCCATTCTTTGCAAGTGTCATAGTAGATGGAGTGTAACTTTTTAGGTAGTGCTCGTAGATCTACCCTTACTTAGTGTGTTAGACTTATTTTCTCCTATTTCCTTCGAGAATTCATTTATTAGGTTCCTTGTCTGCAATAGGTACACCAGATACTAGGTCTTTGTGCAAACATATATTGTTTTCCCATAATGTCTTGCTGAAGTCTCAATTATTTTATTCCTATTTTAATTTCTCTATTTCTTTGTTTTATTTTTCCCTTTCTAGTTTATGCTAGGATTGTTTTTCAATCTAGCATTCCAAAGTCACAAGTTTTAGATAAGTATTAAAACTTCTCCCATCTAGTGCTATTCCAATTTTTGATATTACTTCAAAGATGAACCATTCAATTTTTTGTAATTCGATCAATGGTTCCTCCAATATTCTAGTTATTTCCTTAAATATTTTATCAAACTCTACTATAGTTTTATCTTCGTTTTGTGTAAGATCTTGTAGTTTGCTTACCCCTTCAATAGGTATTTTCGGGGTGTCAAAGTTTACTAAAAACTCTTGTTTCAATATGTACTAGTCCTTATCATTCTCGGGATAGGTTTTTTGGTACTATTTGAGGGTCTCACCGCATATGGATCCAATAAAATAAAATAAATTGTGTTGGCCCTCATTATGTTTTGTCTCTACCACATTGATTCTAGAATAAAAATATGTTTTGTTGCTTCATTGGTGTATTTACTGAAAATGGGTAGTTTCCTATAAGTATTCATGTCTACTTCTTCTTTATAGTCACTATCTATATATCCTATGTCAAAATGATATGTCCTTAAGTCTCCTATTCTATTCTCCTCACCTTCCTTTTCTCTTGTATATTTTTCACTTAAGATGTGTTCTATTTCTTCTATGAAAACTCTTCTTGATTTTAATGGTATTAAGGGCGACTCATGGTCCAGGGGTTGTGTTTGTTTAAAATGTCTTTTCATCCTTAGACATGTTCATTTGTTAGTAAATGTCATTTTATTAGTTGACGTTATCATTTCTTTAAAGGTTGTTAAACTCACATGATCTTATTTATTTTCTACCACATCTTCTCCTTGTATTCTTAGAACACTTCTAGTTATTGGCTCATCTAAGTATTTTGCATCAAGTGTTATTGTCTGAATATTTTTTATTGGGGTTACTACTGGTAACCAATCCTCCTCTATCCTTAATTGGATGTTTTCCCAATTTGGACAAGTAGTCGGTGTTCTGGTTAGAGGTGGTGTCATAATCATTATCTTTTTCCTCTAAATCCTTTTTGGTTTTCCCATAATCTTGAATTTTTCCTTCTATGTTTTGTATAATTTGATTTAATCTCTCCATGCTATAATTTATTTGTGACATATTTTTTTGAATTCCTCATCTGCACCCACAATAGCATGCTCAACAACACCCTTAGTGGTGCACTCTTCCTTTTCTCTTTTCCTTTTTTCTACTTTTTCCATCCTTTTGTGATATCTTTCCTCCTGGTCTTGGGTTTGTTTCAACCTTCTCTCTTCTGCATTAATTTCCATTTCCAACTTAATTCGTTCAATAATCTCCACTTTCCTTTCGTTATCTCCTTTTTCTATGGGTTTGTCTAGTTTGGATTTCCATTAATCCTTATATATCCCATGGTTAGTTTAAAATTTTGAACATTTACACCTTTTCAAGAATATTTTGTCAGATTCCTCACCCTTTTCAATTTTTCATCCCTTATGTGGCTAACCCTTCTCACAGAGGTAGTACCTAAGAGTGGTGTTTACATTATTTTTTTCCTTCGTTAATATTATCTTCTTTTCAACTGCTATCACTTCTATTCTTTTACATTATATTTTCTTCATTGCTTGCTCTAGGGTCCCAACAATGGAACCAATACCGATAAGATGTAATGGGAAATTATAATATAAATATTTGTACCCTAGTATCCCTTATGCAGTATGTTTATATCCCAAAGGATACAATGAGGCAAAAGAGTAAGTGTAGTAGGAATCTATATCTCTCAACATTTCATATATAACTTAAATAAAGACAACACTCACCCATAACACATGTACTAAACTAATCCTTATGAATCCATATATTTATTATAACAATTATAATACTAGGTCTTAGTCTTTGCTCTGTATTACAATCTATTCATTCTCTATCTCTCTATCTCCTATCTCCTAATTTTATATCTATTACATACATATGTTAAGGATTTGTATCTTATAGAGAAGTGAACTTTATAGAGAACCTCTTAGCCCATCTTATTTGTTGACCTTAGGTTCTACAAGTACTATGTGGTAGCTTTTACTCCCTACCCTATATCCTACTAACACCCATGATGGACAGGCTTTTTAGATTCAATCAAGTGGCAATCAAGGAGTTCAAGTGACATAAAATAACACTCACAATTTCTTAGGGCACCTATATCTATGTGAGGACACCATTCAAGTTAAATATGTAGGTGCCATGTTTTGAAGAGAAATGGATGTTAACTTTACCAACCTAATTAATGAGTTCATAGTAGTCTACCAAGATAATATTACTTCATACTCCAAGGATAGAAGAGATCATTACAAACACATAGAGTTGGTCTTCCAAAGGTGTCTAGAGTATGGTATTCCCTTGAACCCTAAGAAATGCATTTTCAATGTGGAAGAAGATAAGCTTCTTGGGCACACCATGTCCAAAGTATGGGTGAAGATAAACCTGAAGAGAGTGAAAGCAATACATATCATCCCTTAGATAGTGACACTTAAAGGTGTACAATCATTCTTTGAGAAGATAAACTTTATTAGGTGATTCATCCCTAACTTTGAAGAGAAGATGAAGGCCATCTCAAATATGTTGAAGAAATGGAAATCAATTATATGGATTAAGGAACTAGCTGAATCATTATTAAAAATCAAAGAAGCACTCAATTCGGCCCCAATCTTGGTAAGTCCTAACTATTCCAAGCCATTTCAACTATTTTCCTTTGCATTGTTTTACACTATATCTAGTGCTTTACTAAAAAATAATATTGATGGATATGAACAACCTATATCATTATTCAAAAAATCCTTACAAAATATATAGTTAGAGTACTCAATCATGGAGAAGAACACTTATGCTCTTGTCACAGTCACAAAGGTCATTTCATATGTAACTCACACTACTACAAAAGACATATTCACTCAATAGGAGACCTCTAGTAAGATATGTATATAGATAAATAACATCCAAGTATATTACATGGAAGTGTATACTACAAAGTTTGTTAGAGTCCAAGACATAGCCAAGCTCATGGTAGATGCCAACCTAGAGGTGATAAAAATAATTGATTTGGGTTCTATTTTTTTACATCTTTCTTTCCCTTTCTTGGGTATAAGAATGTGATATTTTTCTTAGAAATAATGAACTACCCTCTTGAGATGAATGAGAACTGGTGAAGAATCCTTAAGTTGTAAAGGTATGTAATAATCAAAGACGAGTTGATATGGAGAAATATTGATGGAATAATAGTCAAATGTCTTGTTGGGCCTATTGAAAAAATCATTATTTTTGTCATGCCTTTGGTTTTGCAAACTTCAGAATCCTTTAAGGACTTGGAACATTCCAATTCTATGTTTCCTTCTACAGTTACACTCCACTTTCTCCTTCTAGATATTTTTGTATTGGTTCCCTTTCAAACCTCAATTCTCAACATGAATCAGGAAATTTATGATTCAGATCCACATTTCCCTCCCCCTTCTCTCTTCCTCTCTCTTCCTCTCTCTCTTTATTTATTAAATAAAAAGTAATACTATTTTTTTAATTTATTAGAATTGAAATATTAATAAAACATGTATCTAAAAAATGTAATTAATATATTACAAACAATATTAACATTAATTGAAAGATAAACTCAATATTAAAAAATTAAAAAAATATTATAAAATTGAGCATAAATATAATTAAATTATTAAATTTTAAAAATTAAAATTGTACTTCAAATAAATATTAAAAATTAAAAATTAAAAATAAAATTTTAATTTTTCTATTATATTATTGTTAATATTATGCATTCTTTTGAGAATCAAACTTGGTGGAAGTGGAATATTTCCAAGGACCAATATGGGTATCAAATAAAATCCATTTTCAACCCTTTATATTGATATAATGGAAGTATACATGTAAGTATGATAAATTATTATTCAATGTTTTCCCTTCTTACAAGGTTGTAGATGACCCATTATCGTCTTACCACATGGCTTACAATGCTTTAAATGGTAGATGTTTTTTGTTAATTTCATATATGATAATTTATTATTAGGGAAAGGTTGTTTGGGGGTGGCAACTTCATTTATATGATTGGAGTTTGATGTGTTTAGTATCATTCAAACACATGAATAAACTAATTCATAATAATTCATAAATAAACTACCCAATATTCTAAGTCATAAAAGATAAACCAAGACATATTTAACTACATGATTACAAGACACTTCACACATTTTGTGGGTGCTACAATTGTATCCCTCCTTTATTTCGTTTGGTGGTGCTTGAGTAATAGAATTCTCGACTTATTTTATGGGAGCCTAAATAATATCAAATTTGTTGAAATGGATGGAGAAAGAAGCAGAGTGGAGCCCCTTTCCTATGATGGGGTCTGCCAAAACCATAAGGTTTGAAAAATTGATGAAGAGTGGGGCCTAGTTCCCTACATGGAGAAGCTCCATGGCCACAACCTTGAGGTAAAAAAACTCTCCATTAAAGGCTGGAAAAAATAGAATAGTGAATGTGTTTGGGAGGGAAATGATTATCAATGAGGATTTTATTGCAAAAATCATAGGGCTCTCGATGCATGGAAGAAATTTTTTTAGAGAAAAAAAAGTGAAGGATGAGGCCTTAAACTAGTTCTTCAAGGTTAACAAACACAACAAGTTGGTTAAGCTTTCTTCCTGGGGATACAAGCGTATATCTATTAAACCTATCTGGGTGGAGGTTGTTGAGGTCATAATGAGGTACATTACCCTAGATGATAGATTTACTGCTATCTATGGTGTCCATTTTATTTTCCTTAATCATTTTCATCATAAAATTTTGGTGTACTTTCCTTATTTTCTTCTGGCTTCTATGGACCATGCTTTAAAGGAGCATTGCAAAAACCCTGAGCTCCTTGTGTTTCACAAAGGGTTAATCCTTCTTATTATGGATTTTTTGAAAGCTTAAACCGCAAAGACTGAGCCTATGGGGAAGCTTAATGTTAAGAGGAAACAAAAACCTATGGTGGTGCATTACTCAGAAATGAGCTTTGACACTAGCGATGATGAGGAAGATGAGGAATGGAATGAAGAGGAGGAAGAAGATGCCTCTAGTGAGGTGTTATCTCTTCTACCATCGGAAGAAGAGGACAATCTTAATAAATGAAATAACATAGGGTAGAAGAAAATCCAAAAAAAGAAAGCGAGAATGCAAATTTCTTGGTCTAAGGGTTCCCAAACCGAGGAGGTGAATGAATGGGATAACACTAAATCTATGGGAAACAAAAATATGAAAATAAAAGGTGATGTAAGAGACAAAGGGATGGAGAAGGTTGTAGATAAAATGATTGGAATGAACCCCTCTCCTAATATGGTCAACGACAAGGATGTACAAGGAGCTGATAATATCCCTTATATTTTGGAGGAGTTTACCTACCTCCATGCGAATAGGAATGGGATCTATGATTTCTTGAGCTTGACAAGAGAAGTGGTAATAAATCAAATTTTAAATTGTCTAAATGGTTCTTCCTTGAAATAAACAAAATTCATATTGAAGTTAGAGAATGTAGGAGAAATCTCTAATGAGGAAAGGAATAAGCTTGAACTAGGGGATAAGGAGGTGAGGGATATGATTGATGATATGGAGAAATACATAAACGAATTCAAAAATACTTTGAGAAAATAATGATTATCCTAAAAGATAAAATACAATACACTAATCAAAATTTGGAAAAAGTTCTGAAAAAACAATCATTGTTCTATTAAAAACAACACCAAGGGGATCCAAATTTTAACAAATAAACTAAATATCTTAGAGAAGAGAAAATGATTGAGGTGATTCCCACAAAGACAAGGAAAGAGGAACAAGGCAACAAGGAAAAATGTAATAGTTTGATGCAGACCGAGGCTAAGGGGCCCAACTCTAGGACTTGTGGGAGCAAGAAGAAATTATTTGAGGAATAAAAGAAAGAGTTGTTGAGCTTTTCTAATCTCTACCAACATTTCTACAATAAGGAATTCAAAGTCGTTGATACTCTGAAGAAGATGAGGCAAAATTTTCTCTTTGATGTCTTTTTACTTCTTTTTTTCTTGCTTGGTTGTTATTTGGTTATGTTTTATCTTTTAATAATATTTTGTAAGTAGGGTCTTGGGTGTCCTCAAAAATTTATTTTACCTATTAATCAAAAACTACATGATTAAAACAAACAACATACAACTTCGACAACTTTACTATAGAAACATCAAATAAAATATGAGAAAATTTATAAATATTTGTAGTAAAGTTTCATAGTATAATAGAATGCTTGAGGTATAAAAAATTAAAGAGGAAATCAAGAAATATTGAGTATTACAATAACCTAATAATTAAGGAATTGAGTGTGTTGTAGTTACAACATTATCTAATATGTTCATGTTTTAAAATATGTTGGAGAATGGGCTAATAAATGGGTAAACCATGTTAATGCAATCATAATGATATAAATTTTTGATATAAAGAAAACTTGTGTATTAAAATTGAAAACAATGTCTTCAAAAACTTTTTGAAATGGTGAAAAAATCAAAATCAAAATAAATTATGGTATTTCAAAAATATAAACAATTTAAATGTTAATAATTATCTATCTCAACATGGAATTATGGTATATTTTTTAGTTAACTTTAAATCAAAGTTTAAATATTTATATTTAGGTTTGTAACATAAAATTTAAATAAAAAAGGTCATCTTCCTATCTATGATGGCAATGGGCAGGAATAGGAGTGGGAGCTCAAGTTTGAAATCTATTGTTGAGGGTAATGGTGAATTTGATGATGAGGATGATGATGCATTTCCTCTGGTTTTTGTTGATTCTTTTGGGTTGCTGACAAAAGACGAGTTGTTGTTGGCTGAAAGCTATTTTGCGATGTTTCTTGGAGCATTCTTTGATTGGAGAGGGGGGGTTTTTACCCCCTGAAGCGAATAGAGTTGTTGTTGTGGTCTCTGGTGTTTCTCCTCTACTAGGAGGTAGGGGATTCAGATGTATTGGCTTGCTTGCGGTTGATGGTGTGCTTGTGCTTGGAGTGGTTGATGTTGGTGAAGCTCCTTTTGGTATTTCTCAAAAGTTGCTTCCTAAGTTTCTAGAGCTTTTTGCTTTTGGTGTCAGCTCCTTCGATGGTGCTTTCAATTAGGTTTCCCTCTCTCTTTGTGGGAGATTTGGAGATTTTTTTTTTGGCTCTCGGGTTGCTTTCTCGTTGTGTCTAGTGGGTGATGGGTTGCTTTTGCTATCTTCATTTGATAGGTGGTATGGATGCCCTTTGGTTGTTGGGTTTGTCTTTGCCCAACTTGTTGTGAACGACTCCTACTCCATTTCTTATATTTTATCCCCTTATGGTTTGTGTTGATTATTTTTCTTATGGGGTTTGTTTTCTTGATGGTTATGCCATGTGAGGTTTGTAAAAGTTGCTTGTTTTGTGCTTTACATCAGATTTAGTGCTTGGTTGGGAACCCTCTTTGGTTTGTTAGGATTATTATTTTGATGGGGGTTATTTTCTTCTTGATGAATGATTGTTTTTTTGTGTTCTCGTTGAAACAGGTTAAGGGAGATTTTTCTTCTTTAGCTGTTGTTTTGATGATGTCTGGGTTGTTCCTAAATTCTTTCCTTGAGACCCATAATACTATGATTTATTTTGTTGTCAACCCCTTTTGGGTTGTGAAGATCTTTTTGTAGGATGGGGTTGTTATCTCCTTGGAGGATGTTTTGCTTGTTGCTCATTTGGCTGAGTTGTTCCTAATGTTTATCTTGAAGGCTCAAGTGTGTGTGTTTTTACTATTGATGGTTGGGATGCTTTTAAAGTTTTTCTTCAAGTACCAAGAGCTCGTGATTCCAAAGGATGTTGTGACTTCCCTTTCTACTAGAGTGTTTTCTTTTTGTTGGATTAGACAATTGGTGTCTTCTATTAAGGTGGAGACTACTCCTATTGAGGTGGAGTTGGTTGTTGTAGATGTGGTGGGAATATTTCTTTTCTTTTGTGGGTTCCTATTGAGGTGGATCTTGTGTGTGTAGGAGAGTGGGGAATTTGGTGGTAAGGGTTCTCATATCATCCTCTCCTATAGAGGGGATATCTCTCCTATGGAGGTGGAGTTTGGGTTGACATATTGGGCGGGTTGGTGTTGTAAGAAGGATGGTGCTTCTTAGTGTTCAGTTGTGATCTCTAACTCCCCTATCGAGGTGGGGAGTTTCGATGTGTCAGAAGTGTTGAAAAATAGGGGTATGTGGGTGTTCAACACTAATAAGTTGGATGTTTTTCTTGGATCAATTTTAGTTGTTCTAGGCAGATGGTTAGTTGTGGTCTGGATGATTCAGGTTGTGTATGGTCAATTAGGGTTCAAGGTGCCTGTAAAAATTGGTTGTAAAGGGTTAAATGTCCCTTCAAAACCTATCTTTTGTAGCTTTAGTTGTCTTGTTTATCCTTTGGTGACTAATGGTTGTTAGGTTGTTGTTGGTCTGCGAATTATTTCTTTTGTAACATTCTTTGTCTTGAAAGGGTTTTGGGTCCCTTCAAAACATGCTTGTAATGGGTTTTGGGTCCCATCAAAACCCGTTTTTCCTCTAATCAAAAACATAAAATTTAAATAGAAAATAAATTTTATGTTCATATAATAAATAGAGAACAATATATTGTATTTTTAATTATTTCAAAGCTTTTTATTTCTTTATTTATAATTTTCCATTAAAATTATGTTTGAATATTATTCTAATATATTTATAAATTGGTAATATTCAAAAAGAAAATAATTTTTTATTTAATAATTAGTCAATAGGCTACATATAGTGTGAGATTTTAACCTGAAAAGGTATCACACCTGCAAACCATGTTGAGTTGCTGGAAAACAAGTTTCAACTACCATTTAATGGTAAATCAATTGCCATTTAATAGTAAAATCCTCTAAAATCTCGCTTAGCATGTAAAAGCCACATACATATTGATTTTCCAACTAGATGAAAAAAATTATTTTCATTTGCAGTGTTTTTTTTCAATTTGATGACAACTTTCCTTTTTCATTTGCATTGCTTTATGCAAATATTTCAAAATCAAATAATACCCAATTTCTTTAAAGAAAAAATATTCTAGAATTGTCTAAGTGGAAAAATCTAAATTTGTCTAAGTTTATTTCATTCCATTATTTGAAACTAATTATTAATTATTTAATCCATATACACCCATGCACAAACACGTACTCTCTAACATATTAGCATATATATAATTTTCTATCGATGCAATCCTTGAACCTCCTTTAGGTGCAAGTGCTAGTAGTAAACTTAAATGATCTATTGCACACTTAGTGTAGACACTTAAAAATATCTCGATGGATCACATTGGCTAAATAACATCATTTCGTCCTAAAACCCATCCTCTTTTCGCTTAATTGATTAAATTAGCCTAGCTATTTTATTAATTGCCTCATTTTCATCTATTAATATAATTGACCTAACTAGGTTAATTCATCCCCTTTCATGCTAACATTTCATCTTATTAAATTAAATACATCAAGTTATTTAATTTACAACCCTAAAGTCATCTTATTTGATTAAATAACCTTAATTTATTTAATTAAATGTCATATTACCTTCCCCTTTTCATTAAATCATTTTATTTAATGAATATTGTCTAAATCCCCTAATTTGCATAATTGAAACTTTATTTAATTATCAAATTACTAATAAATCTAATCCCCCCACTTGCAAAAGAATATTCCAAGGGAATATTCCTCCTTTGCACATTATTCCAAAAAGAATATTCCTTCCCCATTTGCACATTAAAAAATTGTTTTAATTTGATAAAATATCTATTCCCTCACCCATGAGAATATCCCAAAGAATATTCTCTTTTCTCACTCATTTGAAAAATGGAATATTCTTACAAGCTTCGTGTGCAAGTTAACTCAACAAGTTTCTTGTGCAAGTTAATTTATGACCTCTTGTACAACTCAAAAGTGTGCTTGTTTGGATGAATGTAAGCCCTTGATTAAATATCAACGTGCATTTTCAACCCTTGATGAGAATCCATGATCCATGCCTCCATATTCTTTCATTTTTTACCATTGATTAGCTTTTTCAATCTTATCCCTTCATTTTTCATTTGCTTTCCTATAAATAAAGCACTATTTGGAGACAAATGGATCCATATTTTAACAAAAAACTTATGTTGTTAAAATCATTTGCACTTGCACTCACATTTAACATCATATTAGCTTTATTTATTTGCATATTAGCTTAACTTCCATTAATGACTTCCATGATAACATAGATGCACACATTTAGCTTATTTGTTAATTAGGATTTTAATCTTTTGAAGCTTGCATACATTTAGAGTAGATTTGCATATACCCATATCGATCATCTTAGCATAAATCATGTTAAAATATATTGCATCATGTTTATTTAGCTTTAAATCATGTTTTCATACATATCTATCAATGGTTTCATCAATTTTCTTTAATAAAATTGATTGAAACAAGCTCATTATCCAAGAGATTGGGAAAGGGTCGCCATTCCACATCAATGCAACACCACTCCCCCAATAGGATAAGTTTCAATATCTTAGATTAGAAGTTTGTCATGCTTTCATGATTTAGAATGTTAGTTTTAATGGCTTATTTGTCTTTGTTTACAGCGAATGATCTTATTGGGATTGATGCTTAGTGGATTAAATATGCCTCAAATTTGTATGGATTAAGTGTAGTTAACCTTCACTATGTCATTGGTCATAGTTAGATTAGACACTTCATCAAAATGCATCTTAAAAATTAAATTTATGATTTGTGTGACTTAAAAGAAATGTAAGATGGAACCAATTTCATTATTTAATACACTCATATAATGATATTAGGTTTAACTTCACATATTTTTTCCATTATATACTTTATTTTATAAAGTCTTAAATTAGGACAACTAATTTTTGTTTTAAAGATTTTATGTTCAAGTGAAAAATATATTGGAACAATAGTCTAAACAAATTAAATTTGTTACCTTGATTAACCAAATTTAGTTCAAATGAGATGTTGAGAATCTCATTTTCTCTAAAGTTAGTTCTATTTCATATTATATAAATCTTTTATTTTTATTTTATGGTTTATTATTTATTTCAAAATCAATTCATGTTTAAAGAGTCTAATAATGAAGATAGAGAAAATTGATATTAACTTAAGATAAAATTTTGTAACAAGAATTGCATACTTATTTTCCCCCCCAAAAAATAATTCATAATATCAAATTGATTGAAAAGATATTACATATTGTAGAAGCTAGAAAAGCTTTGCAGGGAGAAAAATGTCAAGAAAAAAACAAAGAGTAAAGTGCTGCTAGTAAAGAGCAACAACAAACAACAAATCCCAAGAAAAAATATGGGCAAAGAAGGACCAAAGAGTCAGACACCAGAGAAAAAAAACCACACACCAAAAAAGGTAAAAGCAGACAAAGAGCAAACCACTAAATGTCAGGAATTGATGATATCTCAAGTATGATCGATCACTGAGCGGTAATAAGTCGGCAAGATAGAGCCCTCCAGATATTCCTTGAGTTCCCATCTATCCACCACCAAAAGTAAACCCGCCTTAGAAAGAATATCTGCCTCCATATTGTACTCCCTGTAAACATGTGTGATGGATATATGGACAAAGGTAGATCTCAACCTTTCAATCATGTCTTTAATGGGCGTGAGAAGCAAATTTTTAACATGATAGATCCCATTTATCCAATTGATAATGACCTCATAATCACAAAAGACTTGTAATTGATTCATCCTTTTGTCCTTGGCCAAAGTCAATAAAAGTTTCAAAGCCATAATCTCTGCAAAATTGTTTGTACCATTTCCAAGTCCATCACTAAAGGAGATATAATGATTTGGTTTCAAAAATATAATGGCGCCTGCCCCACAGAGAGTGAAATTTCCTTGATTGGCCCCATTAAAGAAACCCCAAGGATGGAATTTATCGATCAATGGAGGAGTTATGGATCTTCGAATATTCAACTTAGGAAAATGATGAAAGTGTACAAATATGGAGTGAATCTGAGATGAGCATTGGAAGAAAGGAATGAATTTGTTTTGAAAAATAGCAGCATTTCTAGCCAACCAAATACCCCAGGAAACTAGAAATGGTAGGGCCCTATAGGAATGTAGAGACTTATTTTGATGCCAAATCTCAAAATAATTCAATAGAATATTTCCAGCCCATACATATTTTTGTCCAATCATTCTTTCCATTTCAGACCATACTTTAATAGTATAAGGATAATTTATAAATAGGTGGTCAATGGATTCCAAATCCATCAAGCATAAAGAACAATGTCCCGGACCTTGCCAGCTTCTTTTTTGCAACACATCCCAAGTCAAAACTTTATTATGGAGTGTGAGCCACATAAAAAAAATTATCTTAAGGGGAGCATGAATCTTCCAAATATACTTCTACCACCAACTAGTAGCATCATGGTTCCTTGGAGGAAACAAAGACTTGTACCCTAGTCTAACATTATACATGCCTTGGTCTGAATTCTTGGACCAAACCAAATAATCTTCCTCATTGCTAATTCTGACATGACTCCACTTTAACCTGTTAGCATATTCACTCCAAATATCATTATCCTCTCCAAACAAGCCCAACCAAAAAACAAATTTCCACCCTTGTTGCCAAAAATTGGTGGTATTAGGATTAGCAACATGAGCCAAAGTAGTAATCCCTTTCTCAATCAACTGATTTATTAAACCCCCAGGGAGAAGATAAATTTCACCACAGCCAACCCAAGGATCAATGCCTAATCCGACTTTTTCACCATTCCCCACTTTCCAAGTCAACCATTGTCCAATAATAGGGAAAGAAAGTACAACGGCCTTCCAAACAATAGAGGCATTTCAAGAAGTTTTAATTGGACATCTAATCCAATCAACAAAGGGTTTTGGATCAATATACTTTTGATAATATGTTTGAAACCACCATCCAGGTGTAGAAATGAGTCTCCAGACACTCTTGGTTGTGAGAGCAACACTAAAATAATGAATTTTTTTTAGTCCCCACTCTCCCTCATCCTTTGGCTTAGTTGTGGACAACCAGTTAGTAAGTAGAATACTATTTTTGTCATTTTTCCCTTTCCATAGAAAAGTGAAGCATTTTTTCCTTATTTTCTCCAGCACACTCTTGGGAATGTCAGCTAAAGAAAGCCAAAAAATAGGAATAGCTTCCAAAACAGATTTTATCAATGTAAGTCTCCCCCTAATGGATAATCATCTGTTGCACCACATATTTATACGATTTTGAACCTTATCAATCAACCATAACCAATCTTGTTTACCATATCCATTTGGTTTCAAGTGGAAGCCCATATATTTAAAACCATCATGTAATGACCAATGCTAATATGGAAACATATGAAGAATCCAACTATGTTGAACCATATGAATTCTACTAAAAGAGATAGTAGAATTTTGAATATTGATCACCATACCTGTGGAAGCACAAAAAAGATCAAGAACCTCCTTAACCTTGTTTAATTCAGTTGTGGAGCCATTGCTAAACAATAAAATATCATCCACAAAGAGGAGATGTGTTAGAGTAGTGTAGCTTCCAACCAATATACCACTGATAGAACCATTTTGTTTAGCTGCCAAAAAAGCCCGAATTAATCCCTCAACAACCAAAAGAAACAAGAGCGGGGAAAGTGGGCAGCCCTATCTCAAACCTCGGGTGGGTCTAAAGAACTTTGAAGCAAATTTATTTATAAGAATGGCATAAGAGACAAAAGTGATACAACTCATAATCCAATTTACTAGTTGTAAACAAAACCCAAGATGGATCAACAATAAACGAATATATAACCAATTCACCCTATCATATGCCTTTTATAAATCAAGCTTCATAACCATTGTTGGCAATTTCTTAGTTTTAATAGTATCTATAACCTCTTGAACAACCCCAATAGCCTCATGGATGTGTCTCCCAAGTAAGAAACCAAATTCTCAAACGATATATTATTAGACAACACATCTTTAATTCTAATAGAAATGATGTTAACAATAATCTTGTATATGCAATTACAAAGTGAGATAAGGTGAAATTCATCAAAGGAGGCAGGTTTGTCCTTCTTAGAAATCAAGGCAATGAAAGTTGAGTTGAAAGTGCCAAGAATTTTCCCAATTTTTCGAGTTTCTTCCACCACATGGAGGATATCAGAACCTAGAAAATCATACAAACCAAGGAAAAATTGAATTGTCCAACCATTTGGGCCTGGACTTTTGTCTTTTTGAAAAGTGCCCAAAATGACCCTCAATTCCTCCTTGGAAATTTATTCCATAAGTTTCACATTAGCAGCCTCTCCAACAAAACTCAGAAAGTGTGTAGTGATATGAACTATGTCAACAATATTAGCCCTATCAGGGTCCTTATACAGCTGGTTGAAGTGTGTGACACCTAAAGCAACAATCTCATTGAAAGTGTTTACTTTTGTACCGTCTTCCTTTGACATTTCCCAGATAGTGTTATTTTTTACAATAATTGGCATAGTTATGGAAGTACCTAGTGTTTTCATCACCATTTTCTAGCCAAAGGACCCAACATTTTAGTCTCCATTGTACCTCAACATTAGCCAAAATCTTCCTCTTTTTATGTTCCAACTCCAACAACCTTAATTTGGAAACCTCATCAAAAGTACTTTGGAAGTCAAAATCATAAAAAACATCAAGTTCTTGCTCCACCAATGTGAGAGACTTTTCCTGTTCCATATGTTTTTTATGAGCCCAAAAGATAGTAGCAACCTTGACATTTTTAAGGTTTTTTGCAAATTGTAGACTAGCTGAAGCATTAGAAGATACATCAAAGAGAGTCCATTTAGCTTTTACTAGGTTTATGAAGGCATCATCCAACAACCATGTGGGGTTAAACTTGAAAGGGGAAGCTAGTTTAGTGTTAGCTTTAGCAACTTGTAGTAGAATGGGAAGATGATCAAAATATCCACTTGAGGCCACCCAAGAGCGAATCTTATCAGATTTATGAAATAGTGAATCATGTACCAAAAACCTATCAAGTCTTTTAGCCACACGCTCAACACCAATGCGCATATTCCTCCAGGTAGGAACAATATCAATAGGGGAAATATCAATCAACTTTGAGTCCTCCATTTTATGTTGAAAAAACCCAGCCAAAGGATGAACTATAGCAAAATCACCCCAAACTTCTTCATTGAAAATAGTGAAATTTAAATCTCCTCCCAAGATAAGGTTTTCATTTTTAAGGAAATCACTAGCAAAAATATTTTCCCAAAATGATTTCTTGTTTAATGTGGGTCCATATATATTAGCCACCGCAAGAGGGAAGCCCATTTCCATAGAGAGGAGTCTAGTGCCAATGCAATTACCAAATATAGAAGAGTCAACTAGAGCCATAGTTGAGTTATTCCAACCAGTGAATAAACCCTCTGAGAACCCAATGGAATTTATAGAAAGAAAGGACCAATCTGGTAGAAAACTGGAAAGATCACCTGTAATCATTTTTCCTTCCCCTTTTGTTTCTTGTATCAAGATAACATCAGGTTTATGAATGGCCATTAACCATTTGAGAGCAGTATTTTTGGAGGGACTGCCAATCCCACAGTTATTGAAAGACATAATAATCATAATTACACTTTGTAAAGGGCTTGCCCCGCTCTAAGGGCCCCCAACTGTGACTTTTGTTCTCCCTGTAAGGTATCAACCAAAACCAATTGCTCTGAGAGTGAAAATAAAGTAAAACTACCCATATCTAAGCAGTCTCCAAGCCTTTACAAATCAAAGCCTTTGGATCCTTCAACAAAGCATTTGTTCCCATTTTTATGATGTGAATGTAATGAATATTTGGGTTGTGAACCCACCATAGAGGATAAAATATTTTTCCCCTTAAACTGTGGAGTATCAGCAAGTGTGAAATTTTCACCCTTCTTCGCCCTTGCCAACACCTTCATCGCTTTCTTATCAATCCTTTTTTTTCAAGTCCCCCTTTCTTTGGTGGAACAAGGATCAAAACTCATAGCTATTGGATTGTGTATCTAGTGCTGGTTAACACTATTGTCAATCACTTGTGGAGGAGTTACATCAACAGTAGCAGGATCAAGCAGCATAACATCAAAACAAATTGAGTCAAATTTATGTGATTGTGATTCCTCACTAGGCCAACCTGATGTGAATAGGAACTCTGATTCTGGACCAACACCACAATGTAGCATACAACCAATGTGAGAAAAATTATCACCATTAGTAGTAAATTTTGGATCTGCCCCAAACTTTGGCCTATCTTGTAGTGTGGAAGACATTTTTTTATAAATGGACTGTTATGTTTTCTCTTTGCCATTTACTGATAATCACCTACACAAAAAGTTTCATTGTTCGAATTGCATACTTTAATAGGTTCTAAAACAACTTGATATAGATGATGTTAAAATTTATTATTGTCATATACAACTTTTTATTTATTTTACTACATCTAAAATTTTAAAACTTTTTAAATACTTATTATTGATGCTCTTTTTCTCTCTTGCACACACATATTAGCATGCAACTAGTAATTCGTAAGATCTATTAAGATATAATCATGTTTCTCTACTAGAGTTAATATTTGTTGGATTATGTATGTGCTTGATACTATTGATTATTTTGATTATCACATGTGAAAATATTTTTTGATTTCTTGAATCTAACTCGTTGGCTGATGTACCTAACTTCTTGAAATTTATTTACGTTGATTTGGAATAGAGAATAGGAGTATATGATTACTGTTATTTATGTTGAATAAATATTTCAATTTTGATTTTTAAATTAAATTACTTAGATTTTTGTACCTTTCTAGTAAGATAGTCATGTGTGATATTTAGAAAAGTAGTGTCCATATTTATGTATTTAAAATTAAAATCAAAATTTTACTTAGCATACTTTTAATATTTTTTCATATTTAGATATTTGATTGGTTAATCCTAGTAGATGCATAGATATATCTTAAGATTTTGAAGAATCTAAACAACTTATAGAAAAAGGTTAGTGTAAAATGCTTATTCAAACTTGCAACCCAAAGGTTGGTTGTAACATATGGTATTAAACCTCTAAGTTTAGAACTTGTCATGTTAGGTTAAGAACCCATTTGGTGCACCTTAAGATAAAATGTTATGGCATCATAAGATAGGTGAATATGTAGTATGAGATGTGCATGTTGTTCACTTAGTAAATATTAAATATCTTTAGTTGATTGTTATGACTATTGAATGATTTTTATTTTTTTAAAGATGAGCCTTGAGAAACTAAGGAAGAGTATTTTGGCTAAGAATGGTACAAATGTCTACTTGAATAGATCAGGATAGGTCGTGAGTTGGAGCATACTCCCATAGGGTATAATTATATTGTAGTTATGTTGTGATGGAAAATTCTACCTACACATCAATTTATGTAGGCTATAGTTGTAGTGCCCCTCCTATTTTCATCTTGTTAATGTGAGATCGGTGTTTTAGCTTCACCATTTTCTCATGATTGGTGTGTATGAACCACCACATGTTTGAGAGGAGATTCGTCAATATGTTGGCTATTGAAATATTGTATATTTACATTATTAGTTTAATATTATTGTGCTTTAGTTCAGTGAAATGCATTATATATATTGTGATTAAATGCAATCTTGATTATTGACGTTCAAAAGGAATGATTATTTAATGAGCTATATTTGGATCTATTATTTATGTTTATGTTATTGGACCTCGTTGGGATGATTATGTTAAGCATTGGCTATATATACATTGAGTAGGTACCCTTGATATGTGTTGAATGGTTATAGGTACAGGGCTATTCCTCCACTTGGATACATAAGTCTAAGTTATTTCCCCAATGGTGGTTAATTTGGAGATGTCACATTGGGCCCCCTTCATATCCATTCCTTGGTCGTACTTGAATCGAGTATGATATGTGTCATAATTGACCTTATGTGAACTTGAATCCGAGTTAGGAGTTATTTTGGAATCCCTATGTGTTGTGAATGACCAGTGAATATCCGATCTGATTAATGGTTTAAGTTTCACACTTTCTTGTAAATGGAATATTAGGAATTTAAATGATTGTGATATTTAATATTAAAATATTCTCTATGTTTCAAGAAAGGGGAAAATAGAAATGAAAGTAAGTAAATATTTAATTTAAATTGAGAAAATTCCTTGGGTAGGGAATTGCAAATTATGTGTGATTTAATTATCATGATTAAATTTTGGATTTTGTAAATTTAAATGAAAATTTGCTTTTATGGATTTAATGGTTAAATTATATGTCAAATGATTTTTTTAAATAGATTTAATTGATCCAATTGGTTTTGGGAGAAATTGAGGGAGTTTTCAATTCCAAAATTAGAAAATGAATTTTTAATTAATATTTTAATTGGATTTTGAAATGGGTAAATAGGAAAACATTTTCTATTTTTCATTTTTATTTTGTGAAATTGGGAAAAATAGGGAGAGAGAAAAACTTGTTTGAACAAATTAGAAAATTGATGGTTGGGAGTGCAATTCTTATTCGAATTTAGTGAAGTCAAATTCATTGGAATAGGAATCAAGAAGGGATCGTGCTTGCTCATTTTTGTGACTCCTTGTTTGGCATGCTTGACAAATTTTAAATTTCAAATTTTGAAAGGCATTGAGGTATTTTCCTTGTTTTAAATTAATTTGATCATCTTTCTTTGAATTTTTTTATAGGAGAATGTTTAGGGGAGTGTCCCATCTCCTTTTATTTCACATATTGATTTGTATAATGGGTAGATTTAATTAAATTTGATATTTTTCAAAAATACAGGGTTACCATGCCCAATTTTTTGGGAAATAGGTGAAATGTGAATTTTATGTGAAAAGTGTGTTATTGGGCATATTTAGAGAAAAAGGGTATCTTTAGATTTTTGAATTTGGAAAAAATATTTTGTGAAGAAAATTTTAATGGTGGAATTAGGGAAAACTTGGTTTTTACCTTGTAAAAATATTGATAAAATTTGAATGTTTTATATGTTTTATGATGAAATTTAATGTTTTAACGAAAGTCTCCTTCATGAATTATGGAAATAATGTTTGTGGAAAAATATTAGAAAATTTCAATGAAGTTGAATTTTGTGCATCATTTTTCATGCCACACTCATTGGAGGCTGTGATGATTGTTTTTGAATGTTTTGAAAATATGGTACTTCATGAAAGGTGATATTATGCATTGTGGGAAATTTTCATTGATTTTGGAAAGATTGTATTCTTGCATTGGTTTTTGTACCACACTTATTGGTGAGTATGAAGAGCCTAGGATTAAGGTACTAGAGAGGGTTATAGGAGTGGCTCCCAACGTGTCCCCAACCCAAAGTGGAAAGTAGGATAAAAACGGTTGGGGATTCATTCAATCAAGTGATAACTAATGAAACATGGGTAACAAAATTAATCAAGATAATGGATACCCCTTTCATGCCTTGAGTGCTTGTAAAGACTAAGGATGATTGGGAAGGCATGCAACTCGAGGATCTTAGGTCTTGCAAGGTCAAGTATCCTCATCAATACGAGAGGAGTACTAGATTCCACGGTTTCCTTACCTTCGAGCATCATGATGACACTCCCTAACTAGCTCTCTAGCATCATAACTTAGTGTCATGTGTGTGTGATCCACCATTGGTGAGTTGGCCCAATGACGATCCTTGTGATACCCTTCTAGTGAGTTATACCTTGTGTTATGCCCTTGGTTAGTTTCCCCAAGGATGGATTCTTATAAGGCATTGGTGACTTGGCCCAATGCAGGTTTGTGATGTGACATTGGTGAGTTTTACCAATGAGAAATTATTTTGATCCTATTTGTATTGGATTCTTCTTGTGCTTGGACAAGTATTTAAATGATGTGTTTATAGAGTGTCTTCATTATGTATGGTGTGTGTGTAATCCTTCTTCGCATGTGTTTGGCGTGAGTGTTGTGCTTGTCGCCCATGTGACTATCTCCTAGCACGATGCGAGTGGATCTTTACGATTCCATGAGGTCGGGTGGCATGGTAACCACCATTGGGGACCTAAGGTTCATGGATTGAGGAATGGAATGCTACTATTTACTTTCAAGTTAAATTCAATTATTTATATGTATATTATTCATTCATGTTGTAATACATTAATTTTGGAACCTCTCTTCATAAATTATTTGTAAATCGTAAATGAAAAGAACATTTGGTTTGTTTACGTGTCTTAGTATTGGTGTCTCGGGCATGAAAATTTTGTCATTTATTCTTACTATGATGATGTTTAAGTGTTAATTCAAACATAGCAACACTTATTTTAGTGCTTAAAATGAACTTAACTATGTAAATTCATAGTTGGGCGGTCTAGTACTGCACCTAGACGACCTTATCTTGCACTTGTTTGAACCCAAGATGCTAGAAATGTTCCTAAAACTATTGGGGAAGCTTGGTAGAAGTAGGGATGGCTTGGTGAATTGGGGCATCCTGGTGGAAATAGGGGTGACCTAGTTTTGTATGCATAAAACTCAAAATTTGTACTAAGTATGTTGGGGCAATCTGGTCCTATGTAGGGGTGGCATTGTTCCCATACAAAAAACAAAGAGTAAATCATCTTAACCATTGATAGGTGAGGGTTTTATAATCCCTTTGACCTTTTTAGATAATTTTTATGCCTTGTCATTTTTCCATTTTCGTCGTTTTGGTCGTCTGAAACTTCAAAACCTAGTTAAATTTTCTCCAACTCTGAACTTGATCTTTCCTTGCTTTTTTGGGATTGTGAAAAATTGTGAATGAAATTTTTTCACCATATTCCCAAGGTCTCGGGAGTGCTTTGATCTAGTTCTCAAGTTTCATCATTGAGGACTTATGTCATACATCACTTTGCGTGTAACCTCTTGTTATGACCCGATTGTCAAACCTAGGGTTGGGGAGATGATTCTTCTAGTATTGTCAAGTATTGTAAAGGTTATAAGTCTTTGTGAATCATCTTGTGAGTATCTCCAACAACCCTCATATTTCATGGGGTTTCGTGGATCAATCTCTTCCCTTGGGTGATGTCACTTTGCGATGGGGTGTCTTGGGAAGCATGAGGTTGTTTGGAAGTGACTTGTTGTCATTCCAATTTGTGGTGTGTTGTGTCTCTTTGTTAGGAAACCTTTTGTAAATGTTTTCCTTTGTGTTTAGATTGGTTAGTGTGTTTATATGTGGATTGGAGGTTAAGGAATCCCTCATTCTGCCCTAGAGTGGTGTTGCAAGAGAATACAATCATGGTCTAGTAAACGATTATCATGTAGGTGTTGTCCTCTCTCTCCTTTATATTGTTCATCATGGTGGATTTATCCCATGAGTGGTTAGTCTTCTGTTGTTTCCATATTTCTTATACAATGGTGAAGTGCCTTGTTTTCTTTGGCATTATGTCATTGTGACACTTATGTGCATGCTATCGTGCAAGTGCGACATGTAATTGTTGCATCATTAGTGTTGTTATCCTTATTTCAAAAAAAGTTGTTCTATCAGGTTTTTTTCTAAGATTTTTAGCTTGGGGCATTAAATTTGGTATCAAAGCCCATGTTGCAACACTAGGATCTCTAGTTCATGTGCTTTCCCATGTGGTTGTTGGTGCTTGGTGTGTGTTGGCTCAAGTGCTTGTTTCGGTGAGTTAGAGTTTGGCTCCTTGCTTGGGTACGTCGAGTGGAATTTTTGAGGGTTCAGTGTGAACCAACCCATGTGCAATGTCTTTGAGGAGGATTAGTGCCTTCTAAACCCTAATTCATGTGGCAAGGATGGGAAGATACCCCTGGTTGAGAGTCTCTTGAATGGGGAATGATCACTCTCTAATACGTTGCTCATTGTGTGAGGGCTTTGATTGGGTATTTGTGTTTGTGATTGTATTGATTGCAGTAGGTGTTGTTTCCATTTTTCCCTAGCATGATATGTTTGAGAAATTCTTCCTTGTGATGGTTAGTTAGACCCTTGAGTTTTTGAGTTCTTTTATGTGTGATTTCCATCTCAAATTATTGATTATGTTAAGTGTGAATGTGTAGTGACCCTTGAGTGGTCTTGTTTATGCTTATGTGTCCTCTTTGGATGTGTGTATATGAATGCATTTGATTGAAATTGAGTGTTAATGTTTTGGCTCATGATAGAGCATTGTGAATTGTCTTATGTGACTGGTGTATTGAAGTAAATGTGGTGTAGTTCATAGGCCTGATAGGTGAAAATTTGATTTTATGATAATGTTGCGTATAGTGCATTGTGCATTGTATTCCTATAGGAATATCATCATATGTGTGAAATGATTATGTTAGTACATGAATGAAAGGTTTCATTTTCATAATAAAAAATTTGGGTCAATGACTTATGTCCCTAGGACTCCTATGAGAACTTAGATGGGTAATCAACATTGTTTTTCCTCTTGCATGGGGTGCAATTTTAATTGTTAAATGAAATTATCCTATTAGGAGAATTATGTGGTTTGGCTTAGAGCCTCGGTGGTGATTTTCCCTGTGAATGATGTGGATGTCATAGTGAACCCTCCATATGTCTTCTTGCATCATAATGTGATCATGTCTAGATGAAGTGTATTTCTTAATGTGGTTTTCATTGGCATGAATAATTGAATTTGGTAAATTGTGTTTGTATTGCGTTTGAGCATACTCTCTCTAACACACTTTGGATGTTGCGCTCCCAAGGTTTCATATAGCCCTTATTCCCTCATGTGTGGTTAGCATTAGTCACTTAGTTCATGTAATCATGTTTTCAAAGTTTTATGCTTCATTTTTGTTATTGATAAACTCTCCAATCATTGATTATGGATCAACATTAAATTTTTAATTTTCTTATGGTTGGTCTAGTCACCAAACTTTTCCATCTATCTAGTTTGTGGCCATTGGTCACACTTGACTTATTGTTTCATTGGGCGTATTTTATGAATTAATATTGGAATTGATAAGTCTTCGTCTTGGGTTGTATTTTATTCTTGTGGTGGATATTCTAAATGTTTAAAATTTGTGATCCTATTCTATATTACATTTATTCCCTATCATGTTCATTACAAACCCCTGATAGAATGTACAAGGGAGTAGATGGAAAACAATATGCTAAATATTGGTGTTTGTGTTAATTAGAATCATATTGCATCAAAGTTCTTATTCATGATGAAATGAAAGTGGATGTCGTGTAGCATTCAATTTTTTTGTGAGATTCTTGTATGCATATGTTTTTTTATATCTTTGAATTTCATGTATCTAAGTGTTCTTGTGCTTGGCATTGAGTGAAGTGTATTCAAATATTTGTATGAGTGTTATAGAATTTTATGCTCCCTAAGTGAGATTGGATGTGTGGATAATTGTGTTTGCATCATGCCTAAATCTTCTTTCTAGTAGATGGTTGGGTGTGATTTAGTCCACCAACTATGTATGCTCTTGCTTGTCTTGGCATTAGTTCAGTGTTTGTTGAGGTGTCTTGGGCACAAAAATCCATGTTAGTTGATAACATGAAGACGCACATCATGTCATTTGGGGGATTCCATGGATCCAAGTTAGGAGTTATTTCGGAATCCCTATGTGTTGTGAATGACTAGTGAATGTTTGATCTAATTAATAGCTTGAATTTCATACTTTCATGTAAATGAAATATTAAGAATTTAAATGATTATGATATTTAATATTAAAATATTCTCTATGTTTCGAGAAAGGGAAAAATAGAAGTGAAAGTAGGTTACTATTTAATTTAAATTGAGAAAATTCCTTGGGTTGGTAATCGCAAGTTATGTGTGATTTAATTATCCCGATTAAATTATGGTTAAATGAAAATATGATTTTATGGATTTAATGGTTAAATTATATGTTAAATGACGTTTTTAAATGCACCAAATTTAATTGATCCGATTGGTTTTGAGAGAAATTGATGGAGTTTTGAATTCCAAAATTAGAAAATGAATTTTTTGTTACTATTTTAATTGGGAAGGTTTCTATTTGTCACTTTTATGTTGTGAAATTGGGAAAAATAGGAAGAGAGAAAAACTTTGTTTGAGCAATTTAGAAAATTGATGATTGGAAGTGCAATTCTTATCCGAATTCGACAAGGTCCGATTCTTTGGGATAAGAATTGGAAAGGGATCATGCTTTCTCATTTTTGTGTCTCCTCATTTGGCATGCTTGACAAATTTCACATTTCAAATTTTGAAAGGAATTGAGGTATTTTCTTTGTTTAAAATTAATTTGATCATCCTTCTTTGAATTTGTTTATAGGAGAATGTTTAGGGGAGTGTAGAATCCTCCCATCTCCTTTTATTTCTTATTTTAATTTGTATAATGGGTAGATTTAATTTAATTTGATATTTTTCAAAAATACGGGGTTACCATGCCTAATTTTTCAGGAAATGGGTGAAATGTGAATTTTATGTGTAAAGTGTGTTGTTGGGCATATTTAGAGCAAAAGGGTATCTTTATATTTTTTAATTTTTAAAAAAAAATTTGAAGAAAATTTTAATGGTAGAATTGGGAAAACCCTGTTTTTTACCTTGTAAAAATATTGATAAAATTTGAATGTTTTATGATGAATTCTAATGTTTTAACAAAATTCTCCTTCATGATTATGGAAATAATGCTTGTGGAAAAATATTATCTAAAATTTTGATGAAGTTGAATTTAGTGCATTGTTTTTTGTGCCACCCTCGTACTTAATGAAAGGTGATATTATACATTACTATTTTTATTATTATTAAAATTTTAGTTTAAAAACTAAATTAATATAATTTATGACAATAATAAATTAAAATATTAAAATAAATAGGAAAAATTATATAGAAATATTGGTGCATAGAATAATAATAAATTAACATATAAGAATTTAATATTTTAGGTCACTTCTAAACCAACATCAATTTAATATATAATAATGATGATGAATTTTAATATTAAATGGACCAAATTAATCTATATGATCAAATAAAATATGTAGATAATTCAATTATTTTAAATTCTCTACAAAATGTGATCTTGTAGAACTTTCTTTGTTGATTCTAACCTTCACATATTTCGATGCTTCCCAACTTCAATGCTTAGGGGAAAAAATAGATACACAACAAGAACTATTTGAAACCCAAAATCTAAAATAACACAAATTTGACAAGGATATTCATTTTTTTACTCTACTAAAGAGCATGAAGACGACATTGAGGTTTATAAAGCATTTCTACCATGTGGTGAGTATCAAATTAATAGGTAGGATTTCAAATAACTAGCAAGAATTTTAAGGAAACATATAACCTAAAAACAACCTTAATTATATATAACCAAATTTGTGGCACCCTCAAATCTAGAAAAGATCTTAGGATTCATGGCATCCTCAAATCTAGAATATCATCAAATTTGTCACTTTTTAATAAAGGATTAAGAACATAGCATAATATTCATTAAATAGATATATAAAGAAATTATATTTGGTAAAATATTTATAATTGTCTATTCATTAAAGATATGATATTTGTATAATTTATATTTTCGATCACATTTCATAATCCATCATTAGTCATAAAATTTGATCCCAAATATCTCTGAAAATAATATTCACAAATTTTTATAAAAAAATTATAATTCATAATTTATTCATACCAATTATTTAAAAAATAATAATAATAATAAAATAAAAATTCTAACATTTCAAAAAAAAACTAAAAGAAATTATAACAATAAGAAAACATTTAAAAGAAAAAAGAAAAACTTAAACTCAGTGACTCTTAAAGACTCATAATTTACAAAATAAAAATAAATATTATTAATTTAATATAAAATGATAAATAAATAATTTTATTATTCTTAAATTGATATGTATTAATTATTTGTAATACAATAAACATTGTATACAACCTTGTTGCTTGTAATGACACACAAAACAACAATGTAGATGGATTTAATTATATAAAGAGATTCTCTCTAATCATATACTTCACTACAAACATTTTAATAATCTAAATAGGGATGGAAACTTGGAGTTTAGGAATCTATGAGACGCATCATATTTAGATTGCATTTTAAAAAGGTGCAATAATTATTGACTTTTTAAATATTAATATGGATTAACTTTATTTCTCATTATAATTAAGAATAACTTTATATATAAATAAATTTTATTTTATTATTTATATCAAGAGGTATTTTAGAATGGTAATATAAGGTGAAATGTAATGATGTGAGTGTCTTAATAAAAAATCTTTTTAATTTAAATTTGACATCTATATACATGTCAAAATATAAATCTTAAAGAATTAGATGCAAATAAACAATTTTTAAAATTAGAATTACTAAATAATGAATATTGGTTTTTCCAAAAGTAAAACTAAAAATCAGATACAAAAAATAAGATAAATGTATCACAAAAAAATGTAGATAGAATAACATTTATGTGTTCATATATATAGTAAATAAAATAATTCCAAACTATAATAAAAAAAATGTAGATACAATAACATTTATGTGTTCATATATATAGTAAATAAAATAATTCCAAACTAAAATAAAATAAAATAGTTTTAAAGTAAATAAAATAAAAAATAACTTTTAAGTAAATAAAATAGCTCCAAATTGATATCTCTCTCAAATATAGATGATTTAAGATATCCATGTAAACCTTTTTATTCATACATAGGGTATCCCCGCGAATTCCCACCCAATGACACCTAGAGGCGAGCAGGACGGCGAGACTAGTCCTTGAGGGTGTTACTACAGAGTCCACAACTGCATAGCACCTTGTAAACCCGAGAGCTGAGTCAAACCCAAGACTGAAGCCAACTAAGCTACCCATTTGGGCAAGATATCCATGCCAACCTTATTGTTCATTCATAATATAAAATATTTCAAAATACATAATTTCTATATCACTATTAACAATATAATATTTCCACGATCCATATTGTAGATCAATGTTGCTTCTCGATTTACTTCTTGTTAAGTTTTTAATCAACATTTCGGATCACTCTTTGATCTATCATCAAGATAATTGACTCATTTGGCTCTCTATTTTTTTGAACAATGATAATTAACTCATTTGACTCTCTATTATCTTGAAATTGTTCAAGATAATAGAGAGCCAAATGAGTCAATTATCTTGCTGATAGATCAGAAAGTGTGATCGCAAATGTTGATTCAAAAATTCCCAAACATTTCAATCCAAAAACAACATTGATCTCTATATCACTATATTCATAATATTTTAAAAATTACATCATTATAAATTTTAAAAATTAAAAAGAAAAATCAAATTCTATTCAATCATATCATAAATATAATCAAATCAAATCAAATCAAATTATACTTCAATTCACATAAACGCAAATAAATAAATATGACTATATCTAAATCTATTTTAATATTTTTTTAAAAAAAACTGAAATTGTACAAATATTGGCATTTTTATTTTTACATAACAAATTATAGATTTTAAAAAAATACATACTTTTTGCCAAACTAGATCTTTAAAAAACTTCTTCCACGTCCGACACCATGATTAAGTCGTCTCTCCACATTACAAAACAAAACACATTACCACCACCAAACTACTCAGACATGGCGGCCTTCGTCTCCTTACCAGGAGAGACCGCTCTCTGCACAAATTCCTCACAGAATTTCCCCCTCTCTGATTGCACCCTCTGGGATTCGAAACCTTGACCTCCGAGCACAGGAACCATCGAAACCGCGGCCTTACCGAGCATGGCATCCACGGCTGCACCAATTCTGGCAGCCTTCTTCTGAATATCCTGGCTCGTCATTTGAGGCAGCGGAGATTCGAACTCCAGACCTCCGAAAGCATGAGGCGGAAAATTAAGAGCGGCGGAGTCTCCCCTGAGATAAAAGGCGGCGATATCATAAGCTTTGGCGGCGGCCTCCGGAGTGGCGTAAGAGCCCAACCAGAGGCGCGTCCTTTTGTTTGGCTCTCTTATCTCACATACCCATTTCCCCCATTTCCTCATTCGAACCCCACGGTAGGGATTCTTCTTCACCCTGGGCTTTTTGTCAATTGACACTTTCTGCGCCATCTGCGTCTTCTTCTGCTGCTTCTCTTTCGCCATCGTCGATTCTCTTTGCCTCCTGAAAGGCAAAAACTTACCTGAGATTGCATTTGTGAGGTGTATATACGTAGCTATGAAGGAATACACGTTTGTTGACGACGAATTGGTCTTGGCATTCTTGTTGCCCACGCAACCTGAATTTCTCCGATTGTGTGGTGTTGGCAATTTCATGGAATTTGTTATCTTGCTTGCAAGAAAACCCGTCGGAATTGACGGTGGGGTGGAATCTAGGGCTGATAAAAACTGCCAAGAAAGGTGGTGTAAACTTTCTAAGATGCTTGCTTTACACGTTACTCTCTTTCGAGCTCTGTTTTACCAGGTAACATGGTGATTTTATTCGTTATTCGTATCAGCTCGCCGACTCCATCGAAGGATCCAAGTTTGAAGCTTGTTTAAGAATTTAGCATCAACATTTCATCCCAAGAAATTGTGTGGAACCTATCACCTTTGTGTAATCTATTTTTGAGACATTTAATATGTTATAGTCAACATGTTGTGTTGAGGACCTATTGTTGTTTCTTCATGGTGGGGGCCACCCCTACACAAAGAGTCTCTTAATAATGGAGTCTTTTGAAAAGTAGGGATGTAAAGAAGGTTGATGGAAGCTTTTGGATGAATTTCCATACAACTTCAAGTAATCTAGATGGAGTCAATTCCAAATTCTATGCAATTTCAAGCAATCTAGATGGAGTCCATTCTTTGGAATGAGTGGGGACACATAGTACAATCAAATGTTGTGGAGGAGAAATTCAAGCAATCTAGATGAAATATTTCATTTTTCGAAATAAGGGTAGATCTAAAGGATAAATAAATGTTGTGGATGATAAGTTCATCTAGTTCTTATGATCAATTTGAAAGGAAATAAATAATATAATTTTTTATTTTGAAATTTTGAAATCAAATATTAATAAGTATTGAAAGAAAGACAATTATTCAAAGATTAAAAAATTTCTATCATTCATAATGACATTCAATCACTCTATATATATGAGACCGATTAAAAAGGATATTGTTGAAGTTACTTAAAACTTAAAAATTTCATGTCACCTTCGATGATATTTAATCACCCTACACAAGACATGGGTCAAAATAGTAGGATTTTTTTTGTTTCTCAAAACTTAAAATCCATGTCACCTTAGATGGCATTCAATCGCCCTACACATGAGATGGAACAATATGGGATTTGGAAATATGGTTGTGTGGCTCACAAGATTCCAAACCAAACCACATTGTATTGATTTTTCCTTATTTTTATCAATCGAAACCCCATTCTTGTAATAGCTTTAATACTATAAAAGACAACAAATCACATTACAAAATTTAGTGTCTTCACCAACTACAAGAAAATATTAAACATGTTAAAACCAGGTATTTAGATGATTCAATGGTCTTCATTAATGTTTTGTGTTAAAATACTCACCAAATCAGAAATTGAGAAAGCATTAGTTTACTAGGAACTCAAGATTGATTTAAGCTTCATACACTATTATTACAAATTTAATAAAATAGTAGAGTTGCTAGAATAATTGGGAGACAATACAAACACCAAAACCCACACCTGTGAGCATAAAAAAAATCCATCCATAGAGATTAGAAGAGCTATGGAAATTGAAAAAGGAATGAGTCTAAACCATGTCCAAGAACAAGGCATCATACAAACATGAATAATATTGCTAAAATAAATCTTATTTTCATCCTTGTCAATAAATATGTTCTTCTTACACGATGTTATCAATCATAGTACCAACACCCTTTTATCTATTAATGTGTTTTGTGTAATATCCATTTGCAACCCCTATGATCACTAGTATCTTATCCTACCATTCATCCTCACTCTAATCTCTTGTCACCACTATAACCATAATAATTTAGAATAATAAAGAAAATAACTAATGAATAAAAAATATTATTTTAAAAATAATGTATACCTCAAATTGAGCATATTATATTTTGAGAAAAATATTTTCTTGTGATTATGAATGTGTGTTCAAATGATCCTAAAAGATTTGTATAGCATATACTTGATATATGATGAATAATAGAGGATCAAGATCAATAATAAATGATCCAATCTGTGAAAGGAAAGGTAGATTTATAAGCTCTTCAATGAAGAAACAAATGGTCGTGTAGAGAAGGGGGATTCACTATTCCCAAGTCTCTAAGACACCAAAGATGCTTAGGGGAGTGAACTACCCTAAACTACCTCAGACTACCTAATAAGATTAATCGAGAAGATCAAGATGAAAGAGTGCAAATTTTTTGAAAAGAAGAGTTCTAGGAATGAGTACAGGTAGACAACTTCAGGGATTGAAAGAGTAGATCACTCATATTTTTGAAACAAAGGGAAGAGCTCTCTACCAAAGGATGGTAGCATGGAAGCGGGACATCAGCGTGATGCACTAGAGTCTCAGGGACACACTGGCATCCTATATGGACAAAGTGATAAACCCTCAGACAAAACTCAAAAGGATCTGCTAACTATCCAAGATCTGAGGTATGTTTAAGTTATTAATTTAATAGAAAGCGAGAATGTAGATAAATGATAAGGCAAGATACCAACTTACAATAGGTCCTACACTTCAAAGCCTCTCGCAAAGCTCCACATGAGAAACTTGCACACAAGGCAAATGAGGAAAAATGTTGGGGCAGTTTTGGGGCTTGCCACAGTCGAACCCCTATTTTCGTGTTCCCACCTCCATAGACCGCCAAATAGATAGAGAGAAATAGACACAAAGCAAAACAAACACAAGAGTGGTAAAAGAAAACCTTGCTATGGAGGAGAACCCGTACCATGAAATAGAAATAAAAGTGATAAGGGAAAACCCTGCTACGGAGGAGAACCTATATCACAAAATAGAGACACAATAAGTATTATGCTATCAAATTGATGAAAAGAAAGAGAGTGTTACCAAAATTTTGTGGCTCCCTCTTGTCTTGATAGAAACAATGTTGAGCACTTGCAAGAGAGCTTTGGTTGTTGGAGAGACTTCACTCCAATAGAGCTTCACTGTAAGAATGAGATGGAGAAGAGAGGAGCAAGTTAGAATGAAAGAATGTTGCAAATGAGAGTGAAATAATGATTTTTCTTTAGTTGCATAGGTGGGAAGAGTCATTACTCTCAGAATTCTACCACAAAGACACATATCACAGGTCAAGAATTCTAAGATTCCTCATTTGAAATCGTGAAATTATGATGATGCTAGCACACTATGTGAGCATCCACATGCCACACAGGCACCCAACTCATCATTTTACGAGAAACAAGGTGTCAAAACTACTTTCACTTCATCATTGGTCCTTATAAAGCTGAAATCATGAAATTTTGACTCACAAGGTTCTTGTCATAAATGAGGCTAGGCACCATAAATGCGAGGGTCAAATGTGCAAATGTGAAATTGCCATGGAGTGAAATTTTATGACATTACATTTTTTCCCCACTTTAGTGAGCTGATTTTTTAGAAGAATCAACTGCACTAAAGTAGAAAAGAGAACGTTAGAGCAAACACAATTTTTTTAAAATTTAATAGATTTGCATGCCAAAAAGGATACTATAGAGGCCGTAGAGGTCAAGAAAGCAGGTATTGATGATGCACCCAGTGATCAAGCTTAGCGAGAAACCACAACATTTGACATGAAGTTTCATTCTGAAAAACTCAAATTTAGGTCATCTTAGAAATTGAAAGAAGCTACCAAGGCGAGAAGAATGCTCAAGAAAAATCTAGTGGTTCAAAAGAAAAATATGATGAAAAGGTGATTATATGCCCTCTCTTGGTTTTTCCCTAAGCTATATGGGGTAAAAGCAGGAAAATTGACAAGACCATGATCGCCAAGAAAAATGGGCCTCAAGGGGCCTATATATACCCGAGTGGGCCCCTATAAGGGTTATTTTTTCTATTCACCATGCGTAATTTGTTAGCTTTTGTGAAAGAAAAGTCAGCAGAATGTCTCGGGAGTGAGAGTTTGAGGAGCCCAGGATCAAGCAGTTGTGTCAAGCAGTGTCACAAGGGAGGCGAGGCTAATCAAGTGAGGTTGAATGGAACTCAACTAGCAACATGACACACAAACATCTATGTGGCATGCCTGCATCCTAGAGGTCATATTAAAATAAAAAATTGATGTAAAAGAAATTTTTGATGCAAATGGATCTGACTTGAATCTTTTTACCATTTTGTAGGATTACTTGGATATGCAAGAGCAGGATAGTGGGTGCATGTTGAGGATGCTCCACGATCAAGCAACACACATGTCCCCTAACGAGGAGGCACATCTCTGATAGCTAGGCTTGTGGTGGGCCTATACTATGTTTGAGATGTTTTATCATGACTACATGCTTATGGCTTTGATGGATCATTGGGATTCAACCACCTCTACCTTCCATCTCCCAATGGGTGAGATAATCATTACGTTGGAGGACATGTATAGGATCATCGACCTACCCATCCACAAATGGTGGGCGGCACTAGATGAGACACGCTCGACTTGAGATTGATTTGAGGGATTGTAGTACTATGCAGGGCGCACAGACCCTAGTAATGACACTGACCACATTTACATTCGTTGGTTCAAGCATGATTGTGTGGCGATCCCTCTAGTGTAGAGGGTGATGGTAGTGAAAGTCATCATGTGGTTGACTTTGGATGGATGAGGCTCTCAACTTCATGAGGGCCTCATCCATATAACTATCAAGGAGATGGAGGGGAAATAGACCATCTATGCTTGGGATTGCAACATACTTGCATACCTTTATTAGGAGCTAGGCAGGTTTGTGCACTATGAGTATGTGAGCCTTATCACTTGCATGCTTTTACACCTATGTGGGTGTTTGCTCATATTACTTGCACCTGGCCAATCGATCATCCTTAGGGGATAGCCCCCAGTACACCAATGGCACATGTGTACGAGCTAGTACACTAGTGTCTAGGTATAGAGACCTCCAATTTTGAAGATTACAGATTGATACCCTATGCTCATACCAGGTCAAATGGCAATCGAACAAAGGCATGGTTTGGGTGATGGATTGAAAACAGCTGCAAAACATGCAACATGAGTAATTTTTGGTTGGTCGCACTTATTTTTTTATCATTCCCTATTATTGCTCCAAGTCATGCGACAATTAGGATTGTATAAACTATTCCCCTGAATCCCCCATTATACATGCAAACAATTAGGAGTGTGGTGAGGTTGGGAAATCATCAGTGTACCACCATAGCAAACATCATTTTGAGTGACGATGAGGAAGATGACTAAGATCAGCCCCTAATGCTAGTCGTGGATGATGTAAGGTTCGTCATCGGCTTTAGGACCCAGTGGTTATGGCACAAACCTACTCCAATTTTCTTGGCAGATGCCCCTAGAGGTGATGTTGGTGTTCAAGAGTAGGCACTAGCAATGAGAGGAGTAGCAAAAGACAGAGGCGGCGATGATGAGAAGGAGGGAGAGGCAGCAACACAAAGACTGAGGTGGCGATAGAGGTTCTCATCTCCTCTAGATGCTATCCTTATTTTGATGACACCACCACCACCTTTAGCAGCCATCTACCCCCTCATAGCAACAACAGTAACATGTGAAGGAGGTATAGGTCCTAGCGTCACTCCTCCCCTAACCCACACTGGTAGGTCAAGGACCTAGGTACAAGAGTTATTTATGTTATTTCCTTTTAGTATTTATGATTTTTCACATTTATATGTATTTATACATTCTTTGATATATCATGCAGTACTAATGGGTCTACTACTTTGTGGTTGCAATGGGCACATAGGAGTGGACCGTGTTCATTGTGTGGTGTATTTCAAAAGTGGCTTCAATCGTTCCAATCTAGGGGAGCATCTTGGAGGCCTATAGGCTAACTTCAACAAGGCGACATGCCCAACTTTTTGAGTCTATGGTGGTTCTTAAGACAACCCACAAGGAGACGCGGGTGGAGGCCAACTTCAATGGTCGGTGGAGCTACAAGTTGTGCTCACCAAGAGAGATGAAGTGAGCATGAGAGCAGAGAGTGCTAAGAGGGCACATGATTCTCTCCAAATCCAACTCGATGACATCGATCGACAAGCAACAACTGTGAGGCTAGTGGCTAATCCATAGCTATGGGAGGACTTGAGGAGGGTAGAGCTAGAGATAGATGAGTTGTGCATCAAGATTAGAGGATTATGAGCAAGCATGTCAATCTCAAGATCTCATAGATCTCGCTATGTCACTTCCATTGAGCCCTAACCATACTCTCCACTAAGACTAGAGGGCTTGGGGAGCCACACACCCAAGAGCTAGATGCCCATTTTGTTATGTGTCATTTTTGTATTGATGACATACATTATATAGCATTATTTTTTATGTATAAACATTGATAGATATGCAATCACCAATATTTTTTATCACAATGGTGCAATACATGTACATGACATACATTTGATATATATATATTTGAGATTCTTATTTTGACATTATGGTGTTCATCTTTATGTGTATATGCTTTTATTTTCATGTATGATTATGTGATGGATGTCATACTTATGGATGTATGTTTAGATTAGATGTTATCATGATCTAATAAACACTCATTGATGAATTTTAATTAAATACAATGATAATCTAATTTCCTAACCAAAAGATGCAATCAAATACAATGCACAGACACATAGCATAATAAAACACATGTAGGCATGGAATTCCTAATTAAAGAAATCAACCATACACACACACATGTTCACATCATAACAAAAAATGTAATAATGTGTTAATGAAGAAATGCCATAATATGATACACTACAATCTATGAGGGATGAGCATTACACACATGAAACATAGACACTATGAATAGTATCGATGAAGATGCATTACATTGATAGGTTCTTTTAGAGACGTTCCATCCATAGATGAAAATCCATAAGAACCAGAACCATACATGGAGATGATAATGTAAGGACCTAATCAATTAGGACTAAACTTCCCCTTCTGATCAAGTGCAATATTTACATTTCCTTGATTCTCATAGAGAACAAGGTCACCTACCTTGAAAGTCCTAGGAAGAACACCTTGATTATAGTGTTTAGAAAGTGATCATTGATAATATTGAACGTGGTTGAGGGCATACAATCAATGCTTATTGAGCAATTCAAGTTGATACAAATGATTAGCATAGTAAGTTTCATCATCAATTAACCCTTTAAGGGAAATTCACAAAGATGGAATTTCTAGCTCTAAGGGCATGATAGCCTCAGGACCATACACAAGGTTGTACGACGTTGTTCCTATAATTGTATGAACACTCATGTGATAAGCCCAAAAGGCAGATGTCAATTAAGTATGCCAATCTTTATTGTGTTTGATTACTATTTTTCTAAGCATGAGCTCAATATTTTTATTAAATTCTTCAACTTGGCTATTAGAATAAGGATAGTATGGCATAGAAAATCAATGATAAATATGAAATTTCTCCAAGAATTGCTTCACCTCTTTGTTCCTAAATAGAGTAACATTGTCAAAATAAGGGTGGAATGCGATCCAAAGCGAGAAATAATATTGTTTAGAAGAAAACTATATATGGCTTCAGCATCTATGGACCGAAGTGGAATAGCTTCAACCCATTTCGTAAAGTAATTTGTAGCGGTGATGATAAATAAATGTCCTTTAGAAGAAGGAGGTGATATTTTTCCAATATCCAACCCCCATTTTTGGAATGGCAAAGGAGAGGTCTAGCTTTGAGGCTTCTGAACAGGAGCATGAATGAGATGGCTATGTTGTTGACATTACAGATACTTCTTAACAAAGGGAAAAGATTCTTGCTCTATTGGTTTCTAAAAGTATCCTATGTGAATTTTTTTTTTCACTAGGGATTTACCACGAAAATGTCCACCCCCAAATCTTGAGTGGGCTTCTTTAAGGGCAAAGGTTTTTTTTTTCTTTAGTGAGACACCGAAGAAGCAGACTATTGTAAGACTTCCAATAAAGGACATCCTAAAATATAATGTATCGTACTAAAAAAAATTGTATCCAAGTGCGAAAATTTTTTGTCTCATCATCAAGAAAATTTCTAGTCTTCATATAATTATAAATGTTAGAATACCACTCCTTTGAGTCCACGTGAGCACACACAAGAGCATCAGATTTGAGTTGATCCAAGATAGAAGGAGAGTGAAGAATATGAACCACAAATTTGTATTCTTCTATACCTTTTTCCGAAGGCATAAGGGAGGAAACACTCCCCATGGCATTCACATGTCAGCTTTCTCTCCTAGGAACATTGTCTGTCGTGAAAGAGGAGAGGCAATCAAGAAATGATAAGGCTAAATCCTGATACTGAGATAACTTATTCTCCTTTTCTTGATACATCCTCGTAATTTGATTTACAATGAGCTCAAATCACCATGTATGCAAAGATGTTTGATGTCTAATGTAATTGGGACACACAAGATAGTGATAAGCGCTTTGTACTTAGAGATATTGTTGGTGGGTACCAACAGAAAGTTGTGTCACACTTTCGGCCAACTTATCAGCACAAGTGAATTTAAGTATTTTTAACTCAAAATTAATTTTGGTCAAACATATGATCTTGTAAGATTCATTCTAGCTAAGTTATATATGTCAACAACTTTTCCAACTAAAATTGTTGGCTAAATGCATATTTAGCACCACTTTGAGTCCAATATACCAAAAAAATAAATGAAAAACTTGTTATTTCAACAACTTCTACTCATGTAAAAATAAAAAAAAATTAAATATAAAAATACCCTTTTGTAGATCCATAAGTTTAGTTTCCAAAAATGTATATATTTTAATAGTTTAAATATTATGTATATTTTCCTTTTTATTTTTACTAAATGTAGGTTATCAGCATAACATATTAGGTTGATTACCATGTCAAGCAAAAATAGTAAAACTTATTAAAAAAATTGAAAAAAATATGATGCCCCAAATACAAGAATCTATATCAAGATGGTATAATTTTTATTTTATTTTAAATAAATAATTTATATGAAATTTGACGTCAACTGGAAACAACTAAGTTTTAATACATGCACACTTTAATATTTATTTAAATATATATGTGTGCGTGTGCGTGTGTGTGTGTGTGTGTGTGTGTGTGTGTGTGTGTGAAAATTGGAAAAAAAAAAACTGTGCCCTAAAGTTTAAAGTTATAAATACACACAAAAAAAAAGAAGGAAAAAAAGTAAAATTTACGCTACAAAGATTGATGTTTCATGTAACTTCGTTTTTCAATATTTTATCAACAACTAATTTATAGTGTTAAATTATAAAAAACTATATTCGAATAATTTTTTCCAAAAAATACAAACATAAAATATACTAAAAAATAAATATTTAATTATTTTACATCATTTCAAAACTCAAAACATATATATCACTTTTTAGTGATTCAAGTTTAAAAGTTGGATTAGTGTTGGTTGTTTCCTTTATAAAAGTGTGACACAACTTTATACTTTTACCCTCCAGTGCAATGGAATTCCAATCGAAAGGATAGAGGGACTGGCTTACCCTCGAGTGAGATCAAAATTACCCCTGCTTCGGAGCTAGCTTGACATCTTGATCCATCAAAATACATCTCCCATACATGTGTATGATCAGCTGTAAAAAGGTCTTCATCCAGAAATAAATCCAGATTATGAAAGAGCGACATTAGGGAGCTTCTGCCAATTGGTTGGAAACAACTTGACCTTTAATAGATTTTTGAGTTACAAACTTGATGTTGAACTCAAAAAGCAACATTACCCATTTCACCAACCTTCCAACAAGATCGGTTCTAGTGAACATTTATGCTTCAAAAAATCAATTTTTTACAATGACATGAGTTCCAACATGAAGAAGGTAATGTCTTAACTTCTGCATTGCAAAGGTGAGAGTAAGACACTATTCCTCCATGGCAGAGTAACCGGTTTCATAATCCATCAGGATGTGTCTAATGTAGTAGATTGTTCTTTCTCTACCATCATCATCATACTAAGCTATCAAAGTTGCTAAAGCATGAAGTGATACAACAAGATAAAGAAGAAAGGGTATATCCTACATAGCCAACATTAATATAGGAGGATTGGCCAAATAACTTTTGATTGACTCAAAAACTTTCTCGCACTCATCATCCCATTGGAAATGAACATCTTTCTTCAACAAACGTGTGAAGGGAAGGGTGCGATCAACCAAATAAGATATGAATATTTGAATTGCGTGAATCTTCCCCTGTAGACTAAGCAACTAAGAAATGCTTCTAGGTGGAGGCATATTGACAATCACATCAATCTTATTTGTGTTGACTTCAATTCCATGGTGAGAAACAATAAATCCTAAAATCTTGTCAGTTTTAACACCAAACACACACTTAATAGGGTTTAGTCTCATCCTATAAATTTGAATTCTTTCAGAAACAAGACAAAGGTTTTCTATGTGATCTATATGAATCATAGACTTAGCGAAGATATCATCAATGTAATATTTTAGAATCTTGTGAATAAAATCATGAAAGATTATGGTCATCACCCACTAGTAAGTTGTGCCTGCATTCTTTAACCCAAATGACATGACCACATAACAAAAAGTACCCCAAGGAGTAGTGAAGGTCATCTTATACTGATCTTTTGGGTTAATATGAATCTGATTATAGCCCAAGAATCCATCCATGAAGGATAACAAGGCATGGCCTACGGTTGAGTCTACAATCATACCAATGTTAGGCAATGGAAAATTATCCTTAAGAGAACCTTATTGAGATCATGAAATACAATGCAAACGTGAATACAATCATCAGGCCTTATAATAGCAACAATATTTGATATCCAAGGTGAATATTCAATAGGACAGATAAAAAATTATTTTAATAGATTCTTTATCTCAGTCTTAATCAACAACACAACCTTGGGATTCATCTTTTAGATCTTTCTTTTAACAGGCTTAGCATCAGGACATAGGATGATATTGTAAACCACCACAAACTTATCAATACTAGGCCTGTCCTTATATGACCAAGCAAATATATTGGAATGATAATGTAACAATTCAAAATGTTTCTTAGATTCTTCTACAGAAAGGCACTCCAATTTTAGTCACCTTTTCAGAAGATTTAGGATCCATGAAAACATCAATAGTATCCCCTTTGAGGAGAGAATTGTAGTCTTCAAGATGGGTAATAGGAACATCATCATTCACATTAATCAAAGGGGCCTCCTCATCCATACTCAAAACGGATTCTCCAAAGTATGCTTGTTTATGCATGCAATACGAGAATTGACATTTATGGTGATAAGGAGGTAGATAGGAATAGACACCTAAGAATTCATCTAGTGATTCCTCCAAGGATAAAACATCTGAAGGGACTTCATTAGACTCCCCTCTACTCTCAATTAGCTCAGGATGAACTAGATCAAGAGGTTTGACATAAATCATTTTGACACTCCACCATGATTTTTTCCTAGATTGTTCGAAATAACAACCCAACCCCAGGTTATGCTTATGTGGCCTAACTTGGATAGGGAATTGAATTCCTTGTTTGATACACCCAAGGACTTTACACCCATAACCATACTTAGAAACAATTTTTTATTCAAGGACATATCGTGTTTGCAAATCCTAAGAAGAGGGTGTTGCAAGGTGTGTACCCTTCATTTCCTTGTGATGTGCATCACAACGCTTGGGTTCGTGACATGGATTAACCACCTCTCATGGATTCATTAACTTTGGTGATTGTACCAGGAATTAATAGGTCGATCTTTTGGTGCAATGGAAACCATTTGTATAACAATTGGTATCAAAGCCTGGGTCACAGGTTCTAACCACTCATTTGCGTTGGGGGAATTTTTGCAAGGTGTGTGCCCTTGGTCTCCTTGTGTTGTGCATCATAGTGCTTTGGTTCATGAAATGGCTTAACCACCTCTCTTGGATTCATTAACTTCGATGATAACATAACAAGTCATATGGGAGAGAATATCTTCAAAAAAAGGATTCTACCTAAAACAAGGGAAGGAGTCACTGACACTATAGACTATAGAGAAACTGTACTACAATAACTAGAGGCCCTAAATTGCTTGAGGACAAGAAAAAATCTATGTTGGGTTGAATGAAGAGTCTTAAATTGCTCTCTTTTCCTTGTTTAAGTTTCATAATTTTTATAATATTTATGATAGTTTCAAAGACATTACCTAGACCTTCCCACTCATTTTAAGTATTAAAGCATCAAGGACATGGTATATATTATATTGCTAAATAATTATGTGAATTTGTGAATGCCTATGAAATATAATAGAGTTTATGTTGATTATGGTTATTAAAGATGAAGGGACATTTTTATCAGCCTGTGGCCAAAGGGGGAGATCACCTACAACACATACAATATTTTGTAGCTAATGGAGGCAATGGTCGAAGATTGTGGGAATAGTTTATTTATAAATCAGTCTATTTTTTTACGGATGATATCATCAAATAGAAATAATCATGGAGGAAAGAAGACATTTTTATAAAAATGGTCATGGCTTATAAATAATTATGCCTCGTTGAGCACGTTTTTTAGTTGGAACTATCTTCTTTATGATGCAGAGTCTTAATGTGATTATGACACTCTCAACTTTGTGTGCTTAGTTTTTACTACTATTTAGAATAAGAATAAGTCTTCTTCGTATGTATTTTTGGGATTTAATAGATGTTTACAAGTTATTTTCAATCTAGGAATTATTGAACTCTCAATATCGTGTATATATATTTGATCTTGTGAGAGGTTGAAGATCTAGCATAGGAGTATTCACAAATTTAGATAAAAACATGTTTCTTATCAGTTGATATTTTGTTCTCAGTGATCTATTCAAATGGCAATAAAGAATAAATTCAATCATTTTATATGAAGTTTTGATTTAATATTTAAGGGACATACCATGGGATTGCAGCTAGTCAATCAAGGGCCACTTGAGGTAACTGTAATACTCCTTGTAGGTTAGGTTATTATTTACAATAGAATACATTTCTAAGATGTATTACTTGGTTTAAAGTTAGATTGAATTTTTGAGTAGTGATTAATTGTTATTTCAAATATTTCAAGTTACAACATAGTTGAGTTGTTAATTATTGTCTTCACATGAGTAGTTACCTATAGCAACCTCTATAGTTACTTGTGGCAATTGTTATTCAGTTAGATTTTCATTTGGATAAAGTTATCTTAGTCAAGTTTTCTTTCAATTTAGAAGTGATTTTGTTAAATTATTCTATACACAATTGATTAGGATGACTTAGTATTCCTAGTTGCACATATAGTGTCAGCATCATCCAAGAAAGGATAAAATTATAAATTTTTAAACATAGATTTGTAACATTGATATCTAGTGCACAAATATTTTTTAGAATTTTTTTCTATTTTTTTATTTTTTTTGTGTGTGAAACAAAGACATTGATGTTTGGTGAAAAACCTACATTCACAATAAATAGAAAATAATTTTATAATAATAATATTAAATATTTTCAAATTATAATTTATGGAAAGCTTATAACAAGGGATGCATGATTATAAAATATATCTCCTAAACGGTTCCATTTGATCCTCCAAAAGGTGAAGTAAAAGTGGTTTTTTGTCAGCATTTTGATAAGTGTGGAGGAGACACCATTGAGGTTTGATTTAAGACTAGGATGGTTCTATCCAAGGGAGTTTGATAGAATGGGGTCTAATCTAACCCTCTTCAATTAAAACCCTTTAGATGGAACCCCTCTAAAAAATATGTAATTTCAAGAAAAAATAGGATGTCCTAGAAGTGGGACACACTATTATGGTAGCACAACATTGGGATGTAGCAAAATTATAGAAATTTTATCTTTTCTTTGGTTATTGTCCACTTTAGATAACTTGAAAATATAGTGCATGGAGAAAAATGATTAAATTTTTATGAATTCATTTTTTAATAACTTTTTTAAAGTAAAAATATCTCAAAGTTTTATAGTTTTGATGAAATGTAAACTTTCATCTAAAGTTTTTTATCATGGTTCAATTTTACAATGGTTCAATATGCATGACTATAAGCTAGTGATTACTCCATTTCCAATTCGTACTAATCTTATTTTAGACATATGTCCTAAATCTAAATATGTTTTTGATGGAATATTTAGCATGACTTATGCTAGTGTTGCTGGTATTTCAATGTATGCAATGGTTTGTACTAGATTGGAAATATTGCCCAAGCAATGGGAGTTTTGAGTAGGTTTATGTCTAACCTTGGTAGAGGGAATTAGATTTTTTTGAGAGGGTATTTATATATTTGCAAGGAACTTTTGATTACTATTTGTGTTATCATGATACTAATGATGTGGACAAGTCATTAGACATGCAAAGATTCATTGATGTAGATTGGGCAAGTGACTTGGATAGTTGAAGGTCCATTAGTGATTATTTTTTCTCTTTGCTTAGAGGTGCAATGAGTTGGATGAGTAAAATATATCCCATGATTAATTTTAAAAAAAAAAAATCAAAGCATATGGAAATGCTACACATTCCTCTAAGGAGGTAGTTTGGTTACAAAGGCTTGATGCATATATTGATTTTAATTGCAAGATCAAGTTACATTCAAATGTTTTAGTCATAATATTATTTGTTTGGCCAAAAATATTTTGTATCATGCTCATACTAAGCATGTTGGTGTATAGTATCACTTTGTGCGAGAAATGGTTGAGAATGGTTGTTGTAGGAAAAAGTATCCCTTTTTCACACTTAATTTGGGAATAATTAATGTTAAAATGAACTTAAGTATGCCTTAATTTAGTGTTGTAATATGATTTACATATTCACATTAAATGTAGGGCCTTATTTATTAAAATGGACTTAATTGTGCCTTATTTGTGGTGTTGTAAGGTGTAACTTTAGACTTTCACACTAATTTAGAGATTTATTAATTAATTGAGGTTAATTTGCCTTAATTGGCCCCTTTAATTCAAATCCAAGCCTAATTAATTGTAATTTATGAAGGGTAAAACCTAGCATTTATTAATGCCATTACATAACACTTATCCTTGAAGAATGTGTGTCCTAGGTAAGTGACCTAGGACCCATTCGCCATAGGGCGAATGGCTTATCACTTAGGCCTAGGACCTAAATTTAAACTATGATTTTGGTGGTATTTTAATGATTTCAAATTTATATTTAGATGTCGGCTTGTGATATTTAAAATTTTGGGAATTAATCTTAACATACGTATAAATAAAAGGTCATTTCATTATGTTTCATCCTAAGACTTTCAAGCATCCTAGAAATTTTATGTGACTTCATGAGATCAAGCTAGAGAAAGTTTGAGAGAATTTCAAGATCATTTTCAAGGCATTCAAGAGTAGAATTATTGAAGATTATTGCAGCAATCAAGATTCCATTATCATGCCAAAGCTTTCTTGCATCATGCATGTTGTTTGAGCTAATATGGTGATGTGGAGTTCAAAATCTATTCAAGCATTGAAAGACATCATTTCAAATCAAGTTTTATGATCAAGATCCACGTCCATTGAGGCCACTTCATGCAAATTGTAGATTTGCATTCCAAGGTTTAATCAAGGGTTTGGTGAGTTGTGACATTGCATTGTCCATTCATCATTTCCTTCAGGTTATTTGATTTCATTTCAAAGTTTAAATACTCAAATGGGGTTTTACCAAGGCAAACCCCCCATCACCAAAAACAACATATTTCTCCTCTTTTGTTTGTGTTTGCAGGTTTTAGGTGGAAGATCAATTGAAGAGCGAAATTGAAGAAATTTGCAAAGTTGTCAAAGTTGCAAGGAAAGTTTTCATTTCACAGAAACTCTTCTACATGATTTATTTCCAGTTGTCTGACAATGAAACAGGAATATAGGAGTGCAGATACAGGAGCAGAGAACCTAGAAAGAATTTTTACAAATCCCTAGCCAAGACCCATTTGCCATAGGGTGAATGAGTCCTTGGTGAGCTTCAAAAAGGAACTTTTGGTGACTGGTGTACATCATTTTCCCTTTCTCAAATTTTCCTTTTGATTGTTGGTTCTAGTAGTTTTGAGTATAATATTTCATTTGCACTTTATAGTTTGCATTTTGGAGTTTATTGTATAGTCTTAATCTTTCTCCCCAAAGTGTTATTTGACTCATACCCTTGTCCTTGCATAAACGAAAAATTTGTAGATTCATACCTTGATTTGACTCACCTTTTGGTTGTTAGTCGTCTCATTGTTTGGATCTCATCTCTTGATTGAAATAGTGGAAAATAGGGTTTTTTTTTATCATTTTGGTGAGCCCCCCTTCCCATAAAAATAACAAACCATCCACATTTTTTTCATCATTTCAATGGTAAGGTCTTGTTAGAGAAGTTTGATAATCCAGATAATGTTGCATTTTTTCTTCCAAAGCTAGTGACAATGAATAAGTTCTCTTGGTGCAAGAAGACCACAGGCCTTGATATTTGTACTTAGTTTAATTATTATATCCATGAATGTATTTGCAATGTATAATATCAAGTGGGAGATTATTAGGATTAAGGAGCAATTTTCCTTCCAATCCTATATATTATTCATGTGTCTCCAACACTCTTGGAAAGTGTCCTTGGATGTCTAGTGTGAAATTGAAAATTAAATTATAATTTAGATTCTCTTATAAGCTTGATATTAGTTTCCATTGCATTCATGAAGAAGGTGGAGCACAACGATTGTAATTATGTTAAAAAATTTATTACTAAATTAATTTTCCCAATTTTAGGTGTTAGGATCGAGGAGCAAAAATCTTGCATAGCGAGATAGGTTCCACATGATTTGGCTATTCCATTTTGGAGCACTACTCTTTGGAAGTTGAGTCATCAAGGCTCGTGACACCTAAGATGATTTTACAATTGCCTTTTATATTCATGGGGCTAATTGATTACACTCATGTGAAGCCATGCCTTTACTATTCTCAAAAGATACTATCCAAGGTGGGTGTGGATTTTCTTAAGATACCATGATTTTGGTATTCATTGTTTCAATAAATCATTTATGGTTATATCATCTCTTGTGCCTATATTTTGACACCATGATATTGTAGTTTAATGATATTATTTACAGGTACATAGGTGCTTCCAAAGTGTTTTCAAAGATCAGAGTGTTAGTGTGTGGAAGATTAATGCATATTTTCCCTCTTTCTTGTGTGTATTTTTTCCCAAAAGAGTTTCTCCACATAAATCCTATGTTATCTATATTTTGTTGATTTATCTCATTATTATTTTTACAATCACATAGCTTGAATCGTATGTTTTTCCTTGTTAAATAAACAAATTTCAAATTTGAATACATTTTTAAAATATTTCACCTTGTAAATTAATGTAACAAAATATAGACCTCAAACCCTCCATGCATGAAATTGTAGTTACATCCTAGTTAAGGAGAAGTTTTGATGTACCTTTTGTCTCCACTCAAAACTACTCTTGTGTGGCTTCAAAGAATGATGCAAATAACATTAGCATTTTAGATGGGTTTTCTCACCTAATTTTTTGAAAAGTAGTCTCATATGCAAGTCCAAGTCTAGTAGTGATTCATAGACCAACGAGAGAAACCCTAGGTGTAAGAAGGGCATTGTTGTCAAAGATAAAGCTATTAAGGAGGAGATCGTAGGTAGGGTGTGTGGAATTCTTGTCTCCTCCCAATGCATGTTTATTTATATTTTTTCCATAATGTTTGCATAACTTTCTATTCATATGCATGATTGTAGAGGGTTTTAGTACTTTTGTAAGGGTGTTAGATGAATTTTCGAGGTGAAGATTTGGATATTGTTAATAGGAGCCCAACACTTTGTAATATTTATGGTATATTTTTATTGATATCAACATTTCCTTTACTAATGAGTAATTTTTAGCCCCTGCATGAGTATGATAGTCATGACCATGCCAATAAAGAAGATAGACACTAGAAGAAAAGTGCAAGGGGATATTATTCTTTGGATATGTTTTATACAAGGTATTTGCTTGATTAGTTTATAAAATTGGTATAATCATATGTAATGCATCCAATCTCTAAGGTTGAAGAACTCTATAAATGAAGATGATTTTATAGATGAAGCATTTAGTGAAGCAGGTGGCCTAGAGCTCATAAGTGCTTGCTAAACAAATTAGTTATTGCTAATTTTATTTTTATTTTTCCTCATTTTTAAGATTGCATCTTATACTACATAAGAATTTCAACATAAGAAAAAGAGTTGGATAATTTATCTTATGAAAGCTTGAAAAGAAAATCAAGTAAATTCTTCTTTAAACATTTTGGCTCTCTTCGACTACAATCTTATGAAAACAAATAAATTGTGCTTTAAGTAATTTATCTTCCTTAATATACATGGAGAATTACTCTATGGAATGTTTATTTTGTACCATGTTTTCCAAAATAAATTTATACTCAATTTTTCTTTTATATGTTGTTCAATTATATTTACTCTTTTTTTCCAAATTATGAATCCAGCATTGGAACAAAAGCTTTCTTTTAAATGCAATTGATATTTCCTATATTTTGTATCTATTATAAAAATACTTATTTATTTAGAATTGTTGCTTGAAATATGTCATATGTGATCACATACATGTAAGTTTTTATCATATAAAAACTACTCAAACTTAGAACATTTTGTTTTGTCCAAATCCAATCCAAAGCTTGCATTTGATCTTTATCCATTTGGCTTGCAAGCCATGAGATTCAACCTCTTGCAATAATTTCTTCTTTGTTATTTCACAAATAAAAAATAGCTACCTAAAAAATGTCTTCTCAGATTTACCACTCGCATATTATTGAACAGATTTTCTTTAGCTAAGCTATTGGGTCTTATGGATTTCTTTTCTTCAAATTCTTCCCCAAACTTACATACTTCTCCCCAAATTTAAATTTGATAATCGTTTTATCATATTTAAAAAAAACATCATAAAATACAATCAAAATTTTAAACAAGATTCAATCACATAAAATGGTAAAATTCAAATAAACTTGTCAAAATTTATATAAAATTGTACTAATATATAAATTTATTTATAGTAAAATATATTTTAATATTTTAAAAACATTTTAAAATAGATAACCATCATAAAAAATTCTAACAGACAAAGACGACCTCCCTGAGCTCATTTATTTGACTTTAGCCACATGCCCATCAACCAAATTTTGGTGTGATAAGTTTGAAACTTAATAGGTAGCTTTGCAAGCACACAATATATAATCCCACAACTGTCATAATCTTATTTTATGCTTGATTGTGCTCTGCTTGTCAAAGGAAAAACACAAAGTTTACGCCATAGAAGTGTCATATTGCCCAGGTTTTTGGTTCCCTAATTGGGTACATCAGGTCGCAGTTTAATTGATGGTTTGGGCCAGCGTTAGGTCGCAGTTTTGGTGGATTTAGCAAGACAGGAGGAGGTAAGTGTGTATATTGGGCCCTTGAAGGAATACATGTTGGAGCTCAAGCAGGAGAATGTTGATTACCTCATACAGGTTTTCCCAACGAAAAAAAATGTTGGGTCTTCATCTGAAGCGAAGAACTCGGGTGGGTCTTATTTATATTATTAGACTGAGATTATCAAGATACTGGGTAATACCCTGCTGAAGTTATATCTGGTAAAACAGCTTGAATCCCAAATACTTCTCTAGATGCGAAACAGTTATGCTTCCACGTTTTTCCTTGAGCATTCATACAGGGAGAATAGTGGAGAAGGTGAAGTAACTTGGGTTGGACAGTCTGTTCTTTCATTTAGTGACAGTATAAATGCTTCTGGATGAGGCATGTGCGTTATGTAAGCTACAGTTATTATTATGATATTGCTATTAGAATTCAATCGTGTAGTTTTTACAAGTCAAATTCATTGATCCATGTTTCATGAGTAGTGGTTCACAAGAACCCATTTTTCATGATAGTGAATGGTCCACTTAGCACTCATGCATCTAGGTGATGCTCACAGAGGTCAAGTAGTGGGCTTAAGTGTTTCCTTCAACTTTTTCAATATGTTTTCTTCAAATTTGCAAGTGGGGAATTTTTGAAAAAAAAATATTGAAAGTGTAGCCCGCACGGGTAGCGGAGTTGGCTTGGGCCATGGGTTTGCTCCCCATTGGTTCCGGGTTCGATTCCGAGGCCCGGGTTTACCCGATGCACGTGGTTATCGGGCGATTGCGTGCATCCCCAGGGGACTAGTCTCGCCTCAGCTCGCCCCTTCCTGACCCCAACTTGGCATAAAAAGTAAGCCCAAGGTAAGGCGGGCTGGGTCGCAGGGATACCCCTGAGGTTACCAAAAAAAAAAATATTGAAAGTGTGAATTAGGTGAAATAGGTGAAATCAAAATTGATTTAACTTTTGATTGGAAGCTCAAAATTAAGTGTCATTTTCTTTTAAATGATTAATTTTGTATACTTGGTAGATTGGAAATTATTTCATTAAAAATATAAAGGTCATTTTTCATTTCAATTGGACTCAATTATGCACTAAAATTATAAAGTGTCAAAATTGTGGAGGGGTCTCTACTACTGAACCAAGAGCCTAGATGTTCTTGTATTGGGTACACTTCCATTATATTTTATTTTTCCGTACTTCTATAGGTTGCAACAAAGCATTGATGAAAATATACATATTACTCATTTAATGTCCTTTGATTACCATCAATGAAAACTAAGGTTCAACTTATACTAAAGATCAAAGGGTTGTCTATAGTGGCAATGGGGATTGAAAAGGAACCTTCTCATGAGAATACTAAAGTTAAGTGGTTCAACAAGTTTGATCAAACTTTTGGATTCTTGTGTCTAAATGTGTCTCTTAAACTTCTTTTTCATGTTGAAGCTTTAAATACACCTAATGAATTTCAAATAGCATTAGAAAAACTTTTTGGGAAGAAGATGAAATAAGAAGCCATAAGTTAGAGAATGAGCTCATTAGTTGTTGTGATCTCTTAAAATGTTATGTTCTAATGTGAGAGATGCTAAACAACTAATGATGCAATAAGAAGAACTAACACAAAAAAGGACACCTCAATGATTAGCCTAAGGAAAGATAAACATAAAAGTAAGATGAAAAATTGATTGAAATTGATTATACCTTCATGTTGCTTCTTCCTTGGTTGGCCCTTGATCTTTAGATGTCTTGTGTGCTCCTTGGATGGCTATGGAGTGAAGTGGATGCAAGATGCAAGATGGATTGAAAAATGGTATGGAGAGGCTAAAATGCTGCAAATGGCAATTTGGCAAGAGTTTGGTAGGAAAAGACTTCCTCCCTTTTTTGAGAGAAATGAGGCGGTATTTATAGGACAATTTGAATTCTCTAAAAAATTCAACAGTTGAGATTGATCCAACAAAGCCAAGATGAAGGGCTATGGTGAGTTGAGGACTCACAAGCCCTCACATATTGACATGTGGAATGTGAGATGGTCTAGGGTGGGATGATGTGAAAATGAGGTGAAAGAGAAGTACATGAGGTGGATGAAGGACAAGTACCTTGTAGGTACCTTGGGGGATGAGAAGATTCCTTGGAGGAATAAAAGTGAATTAAAAATTCACAATGATTGGAAGAATCTAGTGGATAAGAGAGGGTTTCCAAAAAGGTGGGGATTTGCCACATGTGAATGATGTGACAAGTCCAAGGTTCTAGAAGTCTTTGGCACATGTAAAGTGACAACTCAAGCCTTCTATAACTTGTATGGGGAAGAGAAGATTCCTTGGAGGAATAAAAGTGAATTGAAATTTCACATGGGGAAGAGATGAGCCTTGGGTGAATAAAAAAGAATTAACAATTCTTTGGAGGATGGGGAGAGTTGACCAAGGTACTGATTAGGCTAATGACCTTAATTAAAGTTGTGCAAACACAGGATTAAGATAATTAATGAGAGATTAGAGGCAAGTGAGAGATTATGGCGGATGTGACACTAATTTTGATTAAGTGGTGCACATCATAATCGTGGATTAATTAATTTAATCCAAATTAAAAGAAGATTATGGAGAATGTGACAAGGAGAGAGAAAAAGAGGGATTAAAAATTGGTTTTTATCCAAATATGTCAAATGACTAAATTAAATAAATTGTTCTATTTATTTAATTTAGAGAATAAAAGGTGTAAGGTAAAGTATTTAATTATTCAATTACATACTTTAGGAACCTTAGGCAAAAAATGAAATAATGATTAAATAAATTATTTAATCATTATTAATGAGATAGATGGATAGAGTAGACGATTTTGATCATGTGGAAGTGATCAAATTTAGATGTCTATAGTTTCAACCCCAATTCCTTTGACACCTTAGAATAATTCTTCATTAGATTCAAATCATTAAGGTTACATCTTAAAGAATGTGGAATCGAGAAAAAACATCATCAATTAGTTTTTTCTATCCTCTTCAAGGTAGGTCCTAATTACTCAATGTTTGTTCCAACCTTCTACTCCACCATGAGTGGTATGGGTGCCACTTGTAAAATTCCCTATTTAGATGATTTTATTACCAACTTAATCAAGGAGCAAGATAAGTTGATTCAAATGCGAACAATGAAGTTTGTAAAATCTCAAATCCCTTATTGTTGGGAATAGGAAATAGCAAGCTTCAAACCAAGAGAAGAAGCAATCACAAAAAAAAGATAAGGAGACTAAAAAATCAAAAATTTGAGTCTACCAAACCTTACACTGAAAGCTCTTCAAATCAAGGGAAACCTAAGAAAGAAAGAGTTAAATGTTCCTACAATAAGAAGACTCAACATGATGAGCACAAGTGTATGAAGAAATAGATTGAACACCTTTCTCATATTCTTAAGAAGAACAATATAGGGGTTCCTGAGTCCATCAAACCATCATCATCAAACCAAGAATCGACTAAGGCAAATGATAAAGAGAAATCTAAGTGCAAGGCTCTAGTTGCTACAACTTTCACATCTTCATCTTGGATTATTGACTCTAGTACATCACACCACATGGGCTTCTCATAGGTTGAGTTAACTTCCTTAGATCCTTCTAGCATGTCTACTATCACCTTGGATGATGATACTCCAACTTCAGTCATAGGGAGAGGGTATGTTGAAGTTGGAGGAACATTCACAAATTTTATAGTGTACCTTCACTTTCAACTAATCTCCTATCAATGTATCAGATTACTCACATAGGGAAGGGCACGAGAGTTAATTTTCCTCTAGAAATGGATGATATAAAGAGTTGTACAACAATGATTTCGTAGTTGTGGGAAGGGCATGTCACTATTCTAGGTTATACACCTCACATTTTATATCTAATGTTTCTCCCACAACTTTTCTTACTCATTCAAATGAAGTTAGTGAATTATGGCATGAATGGTTTGGCCACCTTAACTACCGTTACCTTGAGCAACTAAGTCAGCCAGACATGGTCATAGGATTCCAAGAGTCGCATTTTCTAAGGAATTTTGTAAGGGTTTTACCCTTGGTAAGCATCCTACAGAAAAACTTGGCAAAGGAAAATCTTGGAGGGAAATAGTCTTTGGAGCTACTTCATAGTGATGTATCAAGGGAATTTCACCATCCATCCTTTACAAAGGAAAGATATTACAGAGGGGGAAATTTGACTCCCCCTCCTCTAAGGAAGAGTGTTCCTTGACTACCTCAAGGAATAAAGCTCATGTGACAAGGATGGAAGGACAAAGGATTTTTTTTATATTTTATGTTTTATGAGGAATTAAAAGTGAGAGTTTTAGGGGCTCAAAGAGTAGACTGTAGAGATCTCTAAACAAATTTGAAAGCTCTCAGCCAAGGACAATAGTGTTGTACGCGAACATCCCTATATCATATTTTAGTCTCGTACAAAAATAAAGCTCGCTAATAGAGACATTGAAGAGCCAACTAGCTACTCAATGACTAAAATATTAAAGGTGTGCTAAACTGGCATAATTATAGAAATAACAAAAAAGGGAAATGAAAAAATAGATTAAATGAAATGAAATGAAATGAGAGAAATGAAGTGGAAATTAAAAGAAGAATTCACAAGAGGCCCATGAAATGAAGCCTTCCACAATGCAAATGAGGAAAATTTCAAGGTTGTTTTAGGGGATTGTCTCGGTTAAACCCCCGCATAGGTGTTCCCACCTCCATGAACAACTAGATAAGTAGATAGAAAAGATAATAGATAAACAAATAGATAGACATGATAAAAAATAATGTTAGAATTGTTGAACACTCGAAATACTGAGAGGGGGGTGAATCAGTATTCACTAAAATTTAATAATTTCATCAACTTTAAACATTCATTCAATGCATCACACTAAACATGTAGTAATCAAAAGGAACATATAGAAATCATGCATCACATCAAATAACATAGGAACACATATGTGGAAAACCTAAAAATTGAAAAACCATGGTGAGGATTATCTCACAATATATTATAACTAATTGTAAGATATTAAAAATTGGCTCACTGTCCAAAGAATTGAAAGAAATAGCTCACTGCCACAATAAGAAAGAAGGTGGCTCACTTCCAGAGATTGAACTAATACAATGCATCTATAATATGTTGGAGACCGTTCAAATTAAGCCCTTTAAAATAAATTAACCCACTTCATGCTTCACAACTATCAACCTCTTCACACTCTGCTCTACTTCAGATCTCACACACTTAATTATGTTGCATCACATATATCACATCACACACTTTGCACAAGGAATTAACCTTGTAAATATACTACATCCAACAAAAACATCAATTACGTTGACCTAATTAGATGTAGTGTGCATCCTCATACCCTATTGGCTCAAAACTCAACCACACACACTTTGTAGAATAAACCAAAATGTGTGACACATCAAAATAGGTTGGCATGACCTATGATTACTCTCATAATTCTAATTCATACATCCGTTAATTCCGCACAACCTCAAAACCTTTAGGTTTGGTACCATTGGTGAAGGAAAAATAGAATGAACCAACTAATCATTCACAACTTGACACATTGCCTTCCAAAATACTTGCCACTTAGAGCATACACACTTCTGACACATGTAAACACATCCTCAAAACCACATATCATAACAATCATCCGTGATGGAATGCAAAGCATTCGAATTAGGTACATTGTCACTCTAACTTTACCATATCTAGAGTGATACACTATCAAATCTAACGTCAATTGTGGAGGACTTCAAGGCTTGAACCTTTATATTTAGATTCCTCCAACAAGGACCAAAATTACCTTGGAAATGCATAACCAAATTCGTCATGGAAAAGTAATGTGGATCATAAAATAGATTCTTTGAACACTGAAAACTACATTTTAGACAAGCAATTTATCCAACACATTTGATATGATTTGGACCAACACTTCTTCAATTGTGCAATGAGTTGACATCACTAGCAATGCCATATTCAAATGTGTCCATCAATCTTCAACTATACATCAATGTAGACATTACAAAAATGGTGGCATCACTACGATGTTGACATCAATGACAACACCATAGTAACTTCATCTACCATACATCCACCAATCTTCTCAATGACAAAAAAAATTCCAACAGTTTTCCCCATTATTATTGATGGAAAAAACATCCTTCAAAAACTCTCAAAATACTCCCCCTTTGACTTCAAGGACAAAGGGCTCTAAATATCAAGCTTTTCAAAAACTATCTCAACTATTCTCCTCCTATATATATATGCATGAGAATAGCTCACTTACAATATTATCCATCAAAAATTATCAAAAAATGTACTACAACATTTTCTAATACATTCACATATGTACAAAGAAATCTGAAACTGCATAAATGAAACAAAAATGTACATAATCAACTAGAAGAAGGAAAAATAAGACACCTTCAATTTTGCAAGGTGTACCTCTCATTCATTTTTTCCAACTTCCCATTCCTTGTGGGAAAAAGAAAGCATGCAACATTGGTTCTCAAATTGCATAAGGATGTCTTCACCTTCATTTGGTGAACAAGGTACAAGATTATTTTGTGCCAACTTCTTTGCACTAACTAACACATTGGTCATGGAGGTAATCCTTGCACTTACCAAATCTCTAAGCTAACTATACTATATTATTATCTTTTTCTTTTTCTCTCGCAATTGAAAAAATTGTCCATGCAGATTCTTTATTGCTCCTTGTAGTGTCATCAACATCATTGAATGGATCATAGAATCTGGAGGCCTGTGCAATTTGTGACTCTGTTGAGTCCATCTGTTCTTCAATGCTCTTTGTTGAGTTAGGCCATTTTTAAAAAAAATGAAACAAGATCCTTGCTTCATCCAAACACTTCTACACATTTTTTGGATTTTCTTGCAATTTTCCATGTGCAACACTACACTTGTCAGATATTTTGTTTGATCTCTTATCATTGACCTTCTTTGTCATCTCTTTTTCCAATATTTCTTCCAAACTAGTAGAATAGTCTTTGAAAGAGTCAAGCAGTAACTTCAATTTTTGTACATCGAATAGGGATTCATCAAATGTTGCACTGGGAATACCTTATTACAACACCTTAACAGCTTCTTCAATTCACTTTGCACTCTTTTGGTGAGTTTGAAATATCTCCTTCCTTGCAAAGGGATGAAATGCATCAACAAGTTGTAGTTTCTGTACGGGGGAGATTTTAGCCATATCAACTTGACCCTACTATATTGGGATTTGCAAGAGCTCTACAAAAACTACTAGTTCAAACTGCAATTGCATGTCTAACAGATCCTTTGAAGAATCCTCAGAAGCTCTGAAGGATCCACCAACAACTTTTACAAGCTCTACTTCCTTTTTACCTTTCTCCTTTTCTTGCTCTCTACTATTGAAGCATTCTTCTACAATATTTTCTTCCTCAATAGTATTTTCACCATCTAGAGTAGGAAATTTTTCATCCTTATGTTCCTCAGCCTTCTCTGAGTTTCCTTGATTATCTTCTTTCTTCTACTCTACATCTCTCTTTGTGTCAGGAGGGGAAAATCTTTCTCTTCTTGTGCTTCTACCTTTTCTAGGGAAACCTGCACATCATCATTCTTTTCTACAATCTCCTCTATTGGAGGGGCGTTATCTGTAACAATATTTTCTTGCACATTCTTTTCCACAAATACAAGCTTATATGTTGCATTTTTAGGCTCACTAGTCTGGGACAGATACATCATTCTTCATTTCAATTTCTTCATCAAGAGACATTTCCAATTCATTTGTTAGGTTTGCAACCTTTTGTACTATTTCATTTTCCAATCTTTTTATGTCTTCCTTGCCCCTACTCATCAAAGTGTTGACTTTTTGTTTTTCCTTAAATTCTATGTTATATATTTGAGCCAATTTATATCTTTCCTCATCAATGAGAGAAGAACCAATCTTCTCCAAGGCAAAAGTTATTATTTTTGCATTTTCATCAAATGCTTCTTGTCTTTTGGCACTTAGAACACCTTTAAGGTCATCAAGCAGTTGATTTTGAATTTGTCTAAGGCTCGTATCAAATGATATCATGTATTTTATGATAGCCTCCTCTAGAGTGATCTTGTCCTCATTACTTGACTTGGGATACATTTGTGTTGTCTCTTCTACAAGACCAAAATTTGCAATACTATTAAATAATGCATCCAATTTTAAGGGGTTGTGCTTCTTTATTGAAGGGGACTAGATATGCCTTTGGATTTCTTTGCAGGACTCTTTGATATACCCATCATTTCCTCAACTTGTGCCTTCATCTTCTCAACATTTTTCTTGATCTCCTTTTTCTTTTGCTCCATATGTACTACATTGGATTTTTCTTCATATGTAACATATCTTCCTTCTTTACGATCTCTAGGCATACTCAACATATGTTTTTCTAGACCGGTAATCACATCCTTTGCAACCTTATATCCCATTTCAGGAATCCACACTATCCTAGGTTCAATGGCTTCCATAATGCAACAATCTTTGATGACCATGAAGATAATATCATGTTTGTACTTCTCAACGACACTTTTGGGAATCCTATAAGGAAGCTAAGGTAGCGGAACAACTTCCTACACTAATCTTGAGAGAAGAATGATGAAAAAAAATTATAGATCTTTTATAGTTATAGAAACTTAAACAAAAATAACCATAAATACCATGCATACCACAACGCAGTGATTTACGTGGGGAAAACCCTTTCCGGAGAAAAACCCTGCACTCCAATTCAAAAAGTATGAAGATCATAATATACTTATAAAGTAAGATTCTCACGGGAGTATCACCAACCAGAGATCTAGAGGCAACATGACTGCTATTAGACTCTTAGAATACATCAAAATGCTTAGTCATAATACAACGCCCTCATAAAATAGGGTTGCCTTCTAGGGAAATTCAAGCTAATAAAATATCGGTTATCAAATCTAAGACCTAATGATGAATGGTCCAAATTTATAATAATAAAATATAAACCCCATCACGTATCAACAATACTTTATGTAATTGCAAGGTTGAGACACATTATCCCAACAAATCCTTTCTCTTGCTTGCATGTTTTCTTAAAAAATCTTAAAGAAACCGCACAAATCAAACTTTTGAGTATTTGCATTTCCCAATCTTCCCTAGCGGTCTCTAATTTGTATAGCAACTAGAATATCACTCAACCACACTATGTTCTTTGTACTAGAAAATTTTCTACAAAAGTAAAGTAGTATGCATATAATCAAGGTACCATACCAAAAGGGGTACTAGGACTCTTTGGTCTTCTAAATATTCTCCAATAATTGGTGTCTTGGTAATTCATATAAGTCTACATCCATGTCTTTCTTCACCATCTCATAGGCAGCATTAATCATGGTGGCAGAAATAAAGTTCTTTATTTGTGAATAAAATATTATATCCTATCATCGTATATGCATAATTTATTGTAGGATCTTCTATATCCTTTACTGTTAGGGCACATTTATCAAATTTGGCACTGATTAACTTTATTACCACTTCATTCTTTACAGATTTGAGAGTCAAAACTAGTTTGGTGGAGCATAACCATATCACAACCCTAATGGATTTCTTTTTTATCATGTGTGGTAGGTCTAACCACATGAATCTATCATGAATTCTTCTCAATGCATATCTAACCCACTCATCCACATATAAAAAGTTAGGAAATTTTTTCCACACATCTACTTTCTTCTTTGTTAAACATTCATATTTTGGTTTTAATTCAAAATCATCACTAGTTGGCTCATCTACCCAAACTTCTCCTAGCTTTGAATGATTGTATTCTTCCAATTTTGTGTGTATAAATTTTCATGTCCTCAGTATGCAATACACCATAAGGAATATGTGAAAATACACTTTTGGATCTGCCACCATGGAATTATTAAGGTTCTTCTTAAACTTAGGTCGAGGTTTTTCCACAACTTTAACTAATTGAGGTGTAAACATTTTGAATAAATTTTGAAACAATGGATAAGAAAGAAACTGTATATACCTTTGAATCCTTGTTCATTAGGGTTTCGTGCGACATTTTGAAAGCACTCCACTTCACCTTTGCCTTGCTCTTCACTTTTCAAGAATTCAATCACAAATAAACTTTTCATATGTGAAACCACTTATAAAAACCTTTTGGATGACCTAAAAACCATTAATTGCATTGATTCAAAGTTAGGTCAAACAATTTTCAAACCCTAACTATATCATCCCAGGAACCTTTAAATACTTTGTAAATATTTGTAACAAAAGATTTTTCTTCAGCAATTTCACCAATAGATTGAGCATATCAAACTACACCTTTTATCAACATGTTGAAGACATCAAAACCATATCTTTGGTAGGGGATTAAGGATCTTCTATTAAAACTCACCCTAAGTTAAATCTATTCATCTAGTTTTCGGAGGAAACATCTGCACCACGAGCTAGCGCAGACTCATTCTTCACCTCATTCTCTTCTTTCTTTTTCCAAATCTTGTTCATTTCCTTCTTCATCTCAACTAGATCCATATTATTTATCGGATCAGCCTTCTTTAGTGAAACAAAAAGTTCCACATTCTTCCTTCTACAAAACTTAGCAATGTATCCTGATTTATTGCATTTGTGACATATGACACCTTTTTGAACAAGCTCACCTCTAGCCATTCTAGTTTTGCACTCATTATCCTTATGCCCAAATCCATTTCATGTATAATAGTAGCCATTGAAATATTGAAACATCATGCCATTATTTTAACTACTCATCATTTGGTTTCTACATTCACTAACTTTGTGACCAAATCTATTGCATGTATAACACTCACCGAAAAATTATTGAGCACTCTGATTCATTCTTCTTCTACAATTTTCGGCCTTATGTCCAAAATTATTATAGGAATAGCAATAACCATTAAAATATGGGTACCTTTGTGCATTTGGTTTTCTGGTAGGTGGTCTCTTTAAATCTTTCTTCTAGTTTTGGATCTTTTTGATGTTATTCTTCTAGTCTCGTGTTTGAGGTTTGATCTACCTTCAAAATTTCTCCTTTCTCAAACCCTAATCCTTCTTTGTCTGTAGAAGCCTTCTGATTTACAATCATCTCAACAAGCATTGTGGTACTCTTCTTGAACCATTGCTTTCTCTAGATTTTATCTCAAAGTCACAACCTCTTGTTCAAGCTTTGAGTATTCTTCAAATTTTTCTTTCAATTTTGTATTCAAGAAGTCTTCAATTATTCTTCTTTTCTTCAAAAGTTTCACTTTCATATTAGTGATAGTCTCATTTGATTGCTTGAGATTCACATTCATCTCTTTGACTCTTTCTATAGCTTTCTTGATTCTATCTCTCAACTTCTTAATAAACTCATCTACATCACTAAGATCCCTTTTTTAGATCTTTGTTCTCAACTTCTACTTTATCCAAATCATCAAGGGTTGATTTGAGTTCTCCTTCCATGCCAACTATACAATATTCTTCAGTAAACCCTTCAGGGATAATCCCTTTTGAAGGAATAGGATACTTCCTTGTATCCATGTGTTTAATCTCCAATATCCACCTCAGTGATCAATCCAATTGAAGGAACTAAACTCTAATACCAATTGTTGAACACCAAAAATATTGAGAGGGTGGTGAATCAATGTTCACTAAAATTCAATAATTTCATCAACTTTAAAAATTCATTTGATGCATCACATTAAATTTGTAGTAATGGAAAGGAACATAGAAAACATGATTTACATCAAAGAACACAAGGACACCAAATTTATGTGGAAAACCTTAAAAAGGGAAAAACCACAACTAGGATCAGCTCACAATATCTTATAAATGGTTATAAGATATTATAGAATTACTCACCACTAGGTGGACTCACTGTTCGGAGGACTCGGTATCCAAAGAATAAAAAAATTCTCACTACCAAGATAAAGAAGAAGGTGGCTCACTGTCAGAGATTGAATTGATACAATGCATCTACAATATGCTAGAGATAGTTCTAATTAAGCCTTGTAAACTGACTTAACACACTTCATGCTTCATAACTATCAACCTCTTTGTACTTTTATCTACTTCAAATCTTGCACACTTAATTTTCTCACATAAAATACATCACATCACACACTTTGCAAAAATATTTAACCTTGTATATATATTGCATCCAACAAAAAAATCATTTGGGTTGTCCTAATTAAATGTATCATACATCCTCATACCCTATCAACTCAAAACTCAACCGCACATGCTTCACAAAATAAACCAAAATGTGTGTCAGATCAAAATAGGTCGACATGACCTATAACTACTCTCATAAGTCTAATCCATATATCCTTTAATTCCACATGACCTCAATCCTTTAGGTCGGCACCGCTAGTGAAGCAAAAATAGAATGAACCAGTTTTTCATTCACAACTCGACATGTTGACCACCAAAATACTTTCCACTTGGAGCATACAGAATTCTAACACATGTAAACACATCCTCTAAACTGCATAGCATAACAATCATTCGTGGTGGAATGTGGAGCATTCCAAGCAAGTATATTTTCAATATAACTATGTCATATCTAGAGCGATACACTGTCAAATATAACTTCAATTGCAGAGGACTTCAAGGCTTGAAACATTGGATTTAGATTCCTCCAACAAGCACCAAAATTACCTTGGAACCACATAACTAGATTCTTCATGGTGAATCAATGCAAACCATAAAATAGGTTCTCTGAACACTAAAAATTGCATTCCAGACAGGCAATTTATCCAACACATTTGATCTGCTCTAGACCAACACTTCTTTAACTATAAAATGAATTGAAATTATTGGCAATGCCATATTCAAACATGCTCATCAAACTTCAACTATGCATCAATGTAGACATTACAATAATGTTGGATCACTACAATGTTGACATCAATGACAACGCCATTGTAACATCATTTTCCATACATCCACCAATCTTCTCAATGACAAAAAAAGTCCAACAAGAATAAAAATATGCTATCTAATATGAATATGATAATGCAATATAGAAAAATGATGTGGTACCCCCCCTTTAGCAAGATGGTGATGCCAAAAGGAAGAGCATGCAACAACCAATAAATAATAAGAGAACCAAAGTGTTGGTGTAGAGATTTAGACATGAGAGATCTTTCAAGAAAATGGTGTAGAATGTGAGAATGAGAGTGAAATAATGAGCTAGAGTAAATGAGAGATTGAATACAATGAAGGAATGAAAAATGGGAGTTTGAAAATAGATATAGGCATGCAAGGGGGTGGTTTTGGCATTTCTGCAAGTTGTAGAGGAATTACACTTCACATCCAGGTGGGAAGTGTAACGTCCCAACGGCTACGCAAGTGGGAATATTTTGAGATATTTGTGTAGTGCACAAACTTTTTCATGTCATGCTAGTGTTTGTGATAAACATTCACTTAAAATATCAAAAATGAAGGGTTTAAGTTCAAAAATAAGGTTAGGTGAAGGGAGCATTGCATTATCGAATTTAATTATGCTAAAGATGAGTGTATGGGATGCAAAATTTCTTAGGATGCAATTTTCAGCATTATATTTTTCCCCCACTTTAGCAAGCATATGTGTTCTAACATATGTGAGCTAAAGTAGAGAAAGAGGTTGAAGAGAATATGCCTAGGATGAAGAGGATGCATGTATTCAATCCATTATATACAATTGGGAAGATCAGTCAAGACACAAAGAGGACATGGATCTTTCATCCCACAAATCTGCTTGCAATCTCACCACAAACATGTTAGCTATAGACAAACATAGTAGGCTAAAAACAAAAATATAGTCATGATAAAATCTGATTAGATAAAAGATAGTGCTAATAAGTATGGCTAGTAAGCTACACTATGCTAGAGACCATACGACAAGTAGATATAAAGACACGTGATAGAAAAAACCCTGCAAGAAGGAGAACCCCTATCACAAAAAGATGAGTGATAGAAGCACACCTCGCAAGGAGAACCCCTATCACAAAAAAAATATCATAAGACAAGTCTAGTTAGGTTTCCCCTAAGCTAGACAACAAAATCATAAGGCATCAAGATTTATTTTTAAGACTATTTTTTTGAAAAATAAGAATAAGGAAATATGATATCCCCCTCTTAAAATGGTGTGTGCTATGCAAAGGAGCACATGTCATTCTAAGGAGAAGAAATACAAAGAGATGTTGTGTCGTGAAATACATGGTGATATGTATTCATGGAATTTTATCATGCGAGGAATAACACAGAATACACAACATCAAAGAAAGAACAAACGGAGAAATTAAGAACACAAGGGGATCCAATTTTTTAGGTCAAAACTGATCATAGGTATATATATAGATAAAGATAGTATAATGTATATGAATTTTCATCACCCCCCAAATAGATTAGAGTGAGAAGAATAGTGCATGAAGACAAATGAAAATCTAGGTCAACATGGAATAGGCCTAAATGCCCCAACGCTTTTCATCATTCCTAATGTGAAAAAGAAAAATCTATAGAAAATAGAAGAATGATGAGACAAATAGAAGAATTTTTATGACAAGTTTTCTCTCTTGTATCCAAATACCTACAAAGGTATCAAGGGTCCTCTAGGAAAGAGCACAAACATTAACAAACAAGCACATGGGAACACAAACAAGCACACAAATCTAATATAAAGGTAAAGAAGAGGTACCACTCTAGTCTGATACCTCCAAAAATTCATTTTTCTCCCAATCTAGATCATCATAGGGGGAGAGAAGATGAGACTATAAAGGGAGGATAGCAAGAGCGATGTTTGTCAACTCACTTGCAGCAAAATCCAAAGAGGAGGCAACCTCAATGTCCTTATTAATAAGATCCTATGAGGTTAGCATCATCAATATAGCAATGATAGATGACAAATTCGGGATGTCCAATGGTTTGAACATATACTTCTCTAGAGTGAAGTGTTGTGACTGCACGAAAGGAAGATGAGAAACCAAATTCATTGTTGACCTCCAGAAGAGGGATAGTGACAAACTCTAGGGAAGGAGGCAACATATACATTAAAATAATAATACAAGCCAAAGTAGAACAAGATGAAGACAAAGAAGACCTTTTGCAACCATCATTCAGAACAAGGGCATGCTCTAACTTGCACTTAAGCAGAGGATGTGGAATCCTCACATCAAAAATGAAAGAAGGCGAAGGAGAGGGAGCCACGATAGACACAAATTTTGTATGAGGCATGTCTACGGGCTTAAGGAAAAGAGGAAGATCTGGTAAAGAGGTGATCAAGGGAGGCTCCAAAGAAGGAGCAATGAATACTTGCATGCACTTGGGGTGAGGTCCATCAGGATATGTTGAGGAATCCGAAAGAAAGATAGAGGTGATGGGAATGATATCAGAAGTGGAAGTAGAATTAGAAACAAGGACGGAGACAAAATTAGGAATAGAGATAGAAGATTCATCCATGGTCTTCTAGAAGGCCTCACATTCTTGGTCCAATGCTCTTCGGTGACATTTATGCTTGCACGCAATTCAATTGTAATGGTTATGGGCACCAAGAATAGTAGGCTGGGAAAATTTTAAGGGATCTTATTCTACTAGAGGAGTAGTCTCTAGCACCACTATTGGCTAAAAAATCAAGCTTCTAAGGAGGAACAGGAGGAGGAATGGAGATAGAGACAGGGGTCTGGGCGATGGCCTCCTTTCTCTTAACTACTTTAGAAGTAGGTAGAGGAACAGGAAGAGTCCTCAAAGGCTGAGATGCAAGAAAAATAGAAGAAGGGCCAACTCCATATTCTAGCTTTTGCTTACCATAGAGGGTAGGTCAAGGAATAGTGAGCAGAACTAAGAGTTAGAAGACTTGTAGTTTAGATTTCCACAACAAGGGTGCCTTTCCTTTTCCTATGCCAAGCATAGTAGAAGAAAATGAGGACACCACCAAGGGTTTTGAAGTCATAGAAGAAGAGGAAGAAGAATAATTTCTATGTGTGAGAGCTTGCTTTTCTTTAGCCTTCAAAGAGGAAGGTGTGAAGGATAAGGCACATTGTTATGTCTGCATGGAGGATTTCATAAAAATTGCATCAGAAGAAGGTAATAAAACAACATTATGGGTTGTTACTCCTATCTTTTACCTGTAATAGGCCATGTAGAATAAGTCTCCACAAGGTGACAAAGGTCCAATAGGGACGAGCCAAAAATGATCTAGAGAAAAGCCTCCATGCGGCGCCAGTGGTTTATATCTAGTTTCCTAGATAGTATGCACTGTCATTATAAGGAAATTTTAAACATTTGAGGACAATTGAAACGACCGCATTCATGGAGACTAGCCATGGAATTCCTAGTATTACTTTAAACAAGTCGGATTTAGGTATCACAACAAATAGGACATTAATAGATTTGGTCCCAACAAGGACTGACAAAGAAATAGAGCCAATAAGACACACACAAAATCCATCATGGGTATGGATAGTGGTCTTCAACTCCTCATACTTCTCCTTATGTAAATTATTGATAAAGAGGGTATCCTCCATAATGACATTGACCCAACTAGCAAGATCAATCATAACACCAGTCATGATGTTCCCATTGACTTGACTCGAGATGTAAATCAGAGAAGGCTCCTTGTTAAGAGGCAAGTCATGTGGTATGAAGATTATGTCAAAAAAAATTTCCACGTGACCTAGAGGAGGAGGAGAAGAAATTAAGATACCATATTAACGTACTCAAAAGGGCTAGGATCAACAAATGAAGAAATATGCGTTATTAGATTAGCAAAATGAGAAGGGAAAGGATTTGTGTATATTTGTAGTTGGATATTAGGCTTGGATACATATTTATTTAAATTTTGTTTCCTACCATCGATTCAAATACTATCGATATCTATGTGGTCTTGGATGGCATGTCTAAGGTGTACGCAGCATTCAGTATCGTGGTTGGCTACTTGATGGTATTGATAAAAAAATTGTGCATCACATGAACCAAGATAGGGTTTGCACATCAATCTAATTTTTTGGAGGGAAATCAAACCATCTTTTAATAAATTTTGAAGAACATTAGTGTAGGACAGATAATTTTGTTAATATTTTATTATGTCATATAGAGTTATTTTTAGGAAACTACGTTCACTACTGTTTTGTTCTTGTTTGACTCCCCACAAATAGAAACGGTTAATCGATTATAGGGATAGGAGGACGAGGAGGAATCCTCATATTGTGTTACTCTCTATTGTTATTCTCGCAATGTATCACATAGATGGGTGAAGGAAGGGTACTTCATTAGGATATTTTTTCTCTCAATGCCAATAATATATTTCCAAAAAACACATGCTAAACATCAGAATCTGGTAGGGTGTACGAGACCTGGGAGAATGAAGATTAGTATCGAGCAATGAAATTAGTTATCTTCTCATGAGTTCCCTACTTACAATGACCAGTATCATTAAAAGTGATATTTGGCTCAATGTTTGCCTGAAATTGTTGTAGGAACTGATTAACATATTAATAAAAAACAAACGATGGAGTTGTCAATAAGTGAGTAGAGCCACTCCAACGTAGTATCCTTGAGGGATCATGAGAATATATTTGCTAATAAATCATCCTAATATAGGAAATAAATACACATTGTAGTAAAGGATGAGACATGGGTCTGCAGGTCACCTCTACCACTATAATTATCAAACTTTGGAATTTTCATGCCTAAAGGGATGGAAAAATTTAGAATGGTGAGGGATAAAGGATTGTGGGAATAGTATGGTTGCAATGTGGATTGAGAGGAAGAATTGGTCAAGTTAGCCAATCATGATTGTATCTATCCCATGTTTAGTAACAAAGCATTTAAAATGGGATCAGTTGATGGTGTTTGACAGATTGAGGTGGTGAAGGTCCCGGTTTTGGATATAGGTACTTTGAATCCCAAAGGGATGTGATTCACTCTGATTCCAAGACCATTCAAGGGAATAGTATTTGTATTTTTAGTAGTGGTAAGAGAGGGTACGAAAGGACCAGTGTCTATCATATGCACAGACACTCTAGGTATTGGGAGATACAATTGTGTGTCAGTGATCTCCAATTGGATGTCTTGAGGATTCCCCAAGATGGAAGTGTACGAGGGGGCATTGGTCTCTACTATGTTAGTTATCCCTCAGATTAATTCAAGGCCTTTGTGGTCTAAGATGAATAGATCCCTCATACTATTAATTAGAGGATTAGTTGGAGTGTATGTATTTTCTTTGTTTAATAGATATTCAAACTCTCTAATTTTCTCTTCCAAAGAATGAATCTTCTCAATGGGGACTGTGAAATCAGATTCACAAGCTATGGGAGAGGAAGAGTTAGGAGTGTTTGGTGGATAATTCGCTAGCACTTATGTTCATGGAGGAACAAAGTCAAAAGGAGGATCAAAACTAGTTGATATTCATGTAGTGAACTACTCAAAATCAAGACCCTAGCGAGGAGGACTGAATTGTCTTCTAGAACCCTATCTAGATGTTAGATAAATTCTTCTAACTATGTGTTCGAAATTCGTAGACTAGGCTATGAAACTCATAAAAGTATCACAACACTCAGTCAAGAAACGTCCAAATAAGAGAAGAAAACCTTCAAAAAAATATTAAGGTAAGGATAGTTCACATCGGATTCACTAAAATGTAGAGAAAATTTGACGCCCCCTCCTCTAAAGGCAAGTGTTCCTCAACTACCTCAAGGAATAAAGCTCGAGTGAAAAGCATAGAAGGACAAAGGATTTTTTCTTATATTTTATGGTTTACGATTAATTAAAAGGTGAGAGCCTTAGGGGTCAAAAGAGTAGGTTGTAGAGATCTCATGAGAAAAATGACAAGCTCTCAACCAAGGACAATAGTGCACCATGCGGGTGTTCTTGTGGTGCGCTATAGTCTCGTACGAACCAAAAATAAATCTCACTAAAAAAGATGGTGAAGTGCCAACTAGCTACTCAACAACTAAAATCTTAAAGGTGTGCTAGATTGACATAATTACAAAAATAACAAAAAGGGAAATGGAAAACATAGATTAAATGAAATAAAATGAGAGCAACAAAGTGGAAAGTAAAGGAAGAACTAACAAGAGGCCCATAAAATGAAGCCTTTTGCAATGCTCCAGCTTGACAACCTACACACATAGAAACAAGGAAAATTTTGGGGTTATTTTAGGTCTTGCCTCAGTCAAACCCCCGCATAGATGTTCCTACCTCCATGTATAGCTAGATAGATAGATATAAAAGATAATAGATAGACAATATAGAGATAATAATAATTTAGAATAAAAATATGTTATCTTACGTGAATATGATAATGCAATATAGACAAAGGATGTGGTTTCCCACCCTTTATCAAGATGGTGATTCCTAAAGGAAGAGCATGCAACATTCGAGATGTGCCAAGAGAACCAAACTGTTGGTGTAGAGAGCCAATATGTGAAAGATTGCAATAAAATAGTGTAGAATGTGAGAATGAGAATGAAAGAATGAGCTAGAGTGAATGAGAGATCAAAATAGAATGAAGGAATGACAAATGAAGGTTTCAAAATGGCTATAAGCATGCAAGGGAATATTTTCAACTTGCCTACAAGCTACAAAGGCATTACACTACATAGGTAGGCGAGAAGTGTAATGTCCCAATGACTACACAGACAGGAATCTTTTCAAGAAATTTGTACGATGTGCAAACCTATGTGTGTTGCACTAGCATCTACGAAAAAAGTTCACTTAAACAACCAAAAACAAAGGGGTTAAGAACAACATTAAGGTTAGGTGAAGGGGACATTGCATTATCAAATTTAATTAGGCTAAAGGGAAGATTATGGGATGTGAAATTTCTTAGGATGCAATTTTTAGCATTACAGATATGTTCTCACCTTCTTAGAGTATTTTTCCAAATATAAATAGGTCTAATTTCTTAGACATAAATCTAAAGTCTTCGACAAGTTTTGGTATTTCAAGGCACTAATTGAAAAAAATCAGGGAATGTCATCAAGGTTCTTGGAATTGATCATGGGGGAAAATGTCAACACTAAGTTTGAATAGTTTTGCATAGTACATGGGATAGACATGTAATGAACAATTCCTTATACTCCCCAAAAAATGGTGTTGCAAAACATGAGAACTAACCCTTGAAAGAGAAGGCTAATTGTATGATACACTCTAAGTGCCTTACACCACAATAATGGGTAGAAGTAATCAATTGTGCTTGGTACATATAGAACAGAGTTACTCAAAAAGCCTTCAATGGTATCACTCCTTTGAAGCTTGGATAGGAAGAAAATCAGTAGTTGAGCACTTCAAAGTCTTTGAATCTCTAGTTATGGCACAAATATATCAACAACATTGCAAGGCCATAGATCCTCAATCTAAACCTTGCATCTTTTTAAGTTATCAAAATGTTGTAAAAGGATATCGGTTACTCCACCCAATCACACATGAGTTGTTCATTGAGAAAAGTGTTAAGTTTCGAGAGGGCCCTATTGACTCTACACTTGACATTTCTCCCACTATAGTGGATTAATTTGGTTTTGATTATTATTTTGATGACTCTAATCATCCATAATAGGTTCCTACAACAAAGTCTTCTTTTGATAGTGAGGATAGTGATGGGGAGCCATTTGCATCCACTTCAACATATGCTTTGGAGGATAATATTTTAGCATCTAACTCGTCCACTTGTCAACCTTTTTGGGTTAGATAGGAACTTGATAGTGTAGTATTTAGGTAGGGAATCCAACAAATAGTAGACGTACATGGTCAGATTATTAGAATGGATCACATGCTTTCTATGCTTCCATCTCCAATCCACAAACATTTCAAGAAGCATCAAACATACCTGAAAGGGATAGGGTTATTCAAGAGGAATGTGATTACTTAATCAAAAATCACACTTGGGATTTGACTTGACTCACTTCCTAAGGGAAGGAATATGGTTCAATGTAAGTGGGTCTATCAGACCAATTTTTCAGCAGATGGGTTGGTTAATAAGTACAAAGCACGATTGGTTGCCAAGGGTTTTTCCACAAGTTGTTTGTATTGACTAGACAAAGATATTTGCACCCATGGCCAAGACGACTTATATTTGACTCGCTTGTTTGTTTTAGTATACTTAGTAAATCCACTTATGGCCTCAAACAAGCCCCTAAGGCTTGGTACGCCAAGATGGATTCCTTTCTTCTTGCTTTTGGTTTCACTTAGTGTCATTTAGATCCTAATGTGTACTTGTAGTAAGATGATGCATTATTGATACTAATACTTTATGTTGATGATATAATAATCATAGGGAGCTCTTCATATATTATTGTAGTAATGAATTCAACTCTATATGATAGGTTTGATAAGACTAGCTTGGTTTTACTACATTAATTCCTTGGCATTGAGATTTCACAGTCCAATACAAGTATCACTCTTGCTCAATCCAAGTACACCATTGATTGTCTTGCTCAATTTTGCATGGTTGATTATAATCCATATTTGACTCCCTTTCTCTTTGAGGTCAAGCTCGACGCTAACAGTACTATGCCATTGGTTGATGCTACCTTGTATCAACTTGTTGGCAATCCCATTTATTTAACTCATACCAAGCCCAACATTACATATCATTATCATGGTTTCGTGATTTATATAGGATCCTCATGAGTTGAATTAGAAAGAAACTAAGAGGATCATCTGCCATCTTTGGGGAGCTATCAAATTTGGGATTCACTATAGAGTTCACACAAAGGCTGATTTGGCTGGCTATACCAATTCAAATTGGGCTAATGATTCTCAGACTTGCATGTCCACTTGAAGTTATAATTTCTCACTTGGATCTAGTCCTACTAATTGGTCTATCAAACATGTCATTGTTTTACTCTCCACAAAGACAAACTATTGAGGATTTTTTAATGCAACCACTGACGCTATTTAGCTTCAAGCTCTTCTCAGTGAGTTTGGTTTTTCCTTCAGCAACCTACAATCATTTCTTGTGACAATCAAAGTAATATTCAAATATGTTTAAATACAATCCAACACCAATGGATAAAACACTTTGAGGTTCATATGCATTTCATTTGGAAGCTCATTCATGTTCAGATCATTGAGTTAGTATTTTGCTAGTCTTCAGATCAAGTTGACATCTTAACAAATCCTTTTACTAAGAGGAATTCCATTCATCTACGAGCTCTTCTTGGGGTGTGATCCACTTCATCAATAACATCATCTTTGGGGGGGACCTTCTAGTCCTTTTTATTTCCCTCATTTGGGAGGGATTTTTTTCCCACAAGGTGTTCTCCCCTTCTTTATGAGGTTGTGTAGTACTTGGGTACCTTAGCAAGCCTAGTTATTTGGACCCAATATTTTCACCCACCTAAGTTATGCTTAGAAGGGGTGTTATTTTACTCACACAATTTTTTAACCTTACTTAGGTGGATTTACTTTTATTGCTTTTATTAGTAAGTTAGAGTTAACTAGAAACTAACTCCTAACTAGCTCCAATTTATTGAGAAATTGGAACAAACTTATCCCTCCAAAACTTGTAATTTAGCTTGTTCATTTCTCTTATATATTCACCTAATTTCCCTAATGTAAGTACATCATTTTTTACTTGCACTCTCATGTATTTGGTTTATTTCAATACTAGCATCCTGCTCGATTTTCCAAGCTCCATTTTTAACTATGTTGTGTTAAACTATGTTAAACAAAGAAACATATAATAACACATTAATATATTAATAGTAACATTTCCTATCAAAAATATATATAAATTAATCATAATTTAATTAAATTTTATACAAGAAAAATATTTTAAATGTATCTCAAATATATATCAACTTGTAATCTAACTATTAGAACAAGAACTTCTTGATACATTTTTCAATAACGTACTAAGATAAACAATTAAAGAAAAAATACCTTGCTTTTAAGCATTGAACAATTAAAAAAATAAATTTTCATTTATAATCATTTACCCAAAACTATTGTGGGATTATGAATACATTTGTTTTGTTCTCTTACAAAAAATAACAAGACTCGTAAAATTAATTTAGACTTCCGAAAAAAATTAATTAGGAACATATAGATTAAATAGATTTTAGTTACAAGTCTATATAGACTAAAGAATATCTTAATGAAGTTCTCAAAGCACATGCAAAAGAAGAGAAACTCGAAATACAAAGTATTTGCAATGATAATGACCTATTTGACAAAGTGTCTCAACAAAATCTCTCTTATTTTCCTACAACCTATAATTATTGTTTGCGTATAATAAACCTAAAACCCACCCATAAGCATGAAGGTTTCCAAGATAATCCAATTTCATAGATCATTCATAAACAAATACACAAAATGAATACATATTTAATACAATCTCATAGGTATTAACAGTGCTTATGAACCTTAATTGAGTTCATATAGAAAGGGAGAAGAGAGGATACACTCCTTTGACAAAGAAAATAAATTTTACATCTCAAATGATTATAATCTCTCCAAAAAATCTACTCTTTTTGCATCATTATCAACATAATATAATTTTCCCACATATGCATTTCTTCGCCACAGCATCACATTCATAACATCTTCTCATCACATAGATTTTATAATTATGGCACTCTTGCCAAGATTTTTTTCCTTCGCAAGGAAATTACAATGAATTTTCCCAAAATAAACCTCACTCCTCCCACAAACCCCACACATGGGCTACTCTCAATAAAATTTGGAGAGCTATGCCAACACTATCTTCCATCCCATTAAAATCATAAAAACATACAAGATCTCATAAGAACACACATTCACAATTACATCAAAATACTAAAAAAATGTCTAAAATATTTACTTGGATTTAATGTCCAACAAGTAGGGTTAGTATTCCAAAAATCTCCACTATCAAAATAATTTAATTTCCAACAAGTAGGGTTGGTATTCCCAAAATCTCCACTGTCAAAACAAGAAAAAACATTTCCAAAAAAAATCATCTTCTCATAAAGTGTTATTAAGAACCTAGATCCTCTTTTTTTCTTTTCTTTTCAAATAAATAGAATACTTGAATGACCCATCCTCTTCTCATGAGGAAGTGACTCTTTGTCTTCTTTTCAAAACTCCATTCTCATCACTTTCTTTTCAAATGACTTAATAGGGATAAAAATATTTTTTTTTAATCAAATTTTCACATAAACAAGTACTAATACCATAGTAAACAAATTAGATACTAAATTTTCAAAAAAAAATAATAAAGGAGACTCTTAATACCACTCTAATCCCCAATTAGAATTTAGCATCACACTTTTACATAAAGAGAAGAAACCTCCCACAAGTCTTGATCTACGTATGAAAGAAAATTCACACAATGACAATTTTCTTGGGAAACCTCCAATGTTTACATTGTCTTAAAGTAAATATGCACACTAGAAACATTGTCCATACATAATCCTTATAATCTTAATGGTTATAATATTAATAATTTATATAATCTAAACTAAATGCATACATTTTTTCTTACAATATTCCATATAAGTATGTAATATAAATAGCATCTTGTCATAATAATCAAGTAAATAATATAATCAATAAATTATAATCAATAAACAATTGTCTAATCAAAATCTAAGTCATACTAATCAATATGTCTAACAATAGTATCGCTCGAAATAAAATAGGTTTACCTTACAATTTTCATCTCCAAAATAGAGTGTTACACTTAAAGATGTGAGACATCAAAGAGGTATGAGACAAAGATGGCTTTGCAATTACATATGTTATTTGAAGATACATTGATTGGATCTATCTGATGTCCTATGAAGTGATTGATGCATATGTTATTTGAAGATACATTGATTGTGTCTATGTGATGTCATGTGAATTCATTGGTCATGCTTACTATTATTTGAAAATGTTCTCCAAGATGGGGGTGGGGTTTTTGAATGACACCATGATTTCAGTATCCATCATTTCAATCAAACCATTTTTTGTTTTGCCTCTCTTTGCCTATATATTGGAGGTATGAGATAGTAATTTGATATCATATTTTACACCAAAGTTATCGAAATACTATCAAAGTTCAAAATGTATTGATATATCTTGTTCGTTGAAGATTAATGCATACTTGTTCTCTTTCTCTAGTAGAGTTTTTTTTCAAAAAGGTTTCTCCATGTAAATTTAATGTCATGTTGCAACTTCATGGTTTGGTGATTTTATTGTTATTGTTGATTGGATACTTCCACATAAATTTTTATGGTGCTCAAATGTTAAGAAATAAATTTCAAGTTTGCATACACTTCAAAAAGATTTATTGCAATAATTTCACCTCAATGTGCATTAGGGATTCTACATTGAGCTTGTATGGTTACAATGGCTCACTAGAAGCCCTCTATCATCTTTCATCATTTCTAGTATTATTACAATGGTTTATTCAAGGATATTACATCTCCTTGTTGGATACAACGTTCCATGCAAGGATCTTATACCGCTCTTTATTTGAAGTACCATTAAAAGAGTATGTTCAAGGGTCTTTCACCTCTTTTGATGGTTATAGTGGTCCATTCAAGGACCATACACCTACGTCTCAATATTATCTCTTTGGGGTCACAATGGTGCATTCATTGACCCTATACCTCTCTTTTATTTATATTTTAGTTGTTCACATTGCTAAGTAGTGAGTGATTATGCTTATTTTGATATTTTTATCATATCATACAATGGAATTTTGTGCGTGCAAATATTTAAATGGGGATACCATTAAATGAGGCAAAATTTGTTCATCATTAATATTCATATCATTTTCACGTGCTCATCATTTACTTTGATATATGAATGATCTATGGTAATTCACATCCATGTCAAAGTGGAAGCAAAATGTATAGGTGAAGAGTATCAATTACACTTTCTCTTGCTTTGGACACACTTGGACCCTTTGTCCCAAGTGAAAAATTCTAGAGTTTAAATGATATATTTTTGTGAAAAAATTGACATTCATCCAAACCTAGGCTAAACCTAAGTCTAATTCTTAAACATAGTTTAGAATAACAAGTACAAACTTGACCCCATTTTCCAAATTTAAATTTTTTTACGACCCCAAGTCGATTTAAACTCAACTTGTCATTACCCAAACTTAACACAAAATATTAAAATTTGAATGGTAGGGTGTTGTATAAAACAACAAATCCCTAGGTCATTTTTTATCGTCAAACAATTAGATCCAAAAACACTCAGAAAAAGCATTATTTGACCATAGGACGATTGTTGCATCAACATCTACATTCATAAAGACAAATACATAAGAATTTGTATTTTTCTTTGTATATTCAAACATCATTGAATTGGTCTAGCAAGTCCTAACTATAATTGAGACAAAATGCAAATTTGCCCACTTGAATGCAAACTCTATCAATTATTTTTAGCACCACCCATTCTAGATATCATAAGCAAACATATCTCTAAAGAAGAAAAACCTCAAGTTAAGGTCATAGATGCAGAGATCAAGGTCACACAAATGGGTTGGAATCCAAACACAAAACGAAATATTTTCCAAGCTAGAAAAACCTAACTAATGCATGTCCAATATCAAATTCCTAAGACAAATTACAATTTACATGCTACAACAAAATAGTCCATAGTCATGCACATAGTTTGCCTACTCAGTGAGTACTTGTTGAGCCCGCAAGTACTCGTGGGTTTACTCACATTGGTTTGCAACAACAAAAAACTCGTCAAAAATTAGGGAAAACTCACTAGGAAAAAACATATGCAAATAAATTCAATCTCCATGTGGTTTTATACACAAAGTATGAAGTCTGTATATACACTTGTATGTGTGTGGATCTATGTGTGTGTGTTAGTGTATGTATATCAGTATAATTATTATAGTAATATACCTACACTGATACACATGCATAATTATACTGATATACATACATTGATACACATACATATATATCCACACATACATACAAGTGTATATACAAACTTCATACTTGTTACATAAAATTCAACTGAAAGTACTTTTACTGTTTTAGGATCTACACAACTAAGTCATAAAACAAACAGTTATATCATTTGTAGTGGTTTGTAACTTTGTCAGACCCTAATCCTTTGCAGAGTAGGTCATAAATGCATCTAAAAAGTTTAGGAACCACTTTCATAGCCTTTACAAGGTACCACTAAAATCAGCTTCCTGGACAAACTTAATTTGTTCATTTAAAATCTTGAGTTTTTACATATATATTGATATAGATACACTAATAAGTGATACACATACGTTATCATATATATCCACACACATACAACTTACAAGTTGTGTATATACAACCTTCATACTTGTGTATATAAAATTCAACTGAAAGTACTTTTACTTCTTTATACAGGCCATTTATCAAATTAAATTAAAATAACCAAACATATTGAAACAAGAAACTTTGTGTATATTAGACTTTAAAGTAGGTACAAGGAGTTGCATATTACAACTCCAACCTTGGGTATATCTATTAGTGAGAGCCTCTCACTAACAAATATACCCAGGGTTGGAGTTGCAACAACATATGCATCAATTGTCATCTCAAAAAGACAAGCCATAAAGATACTTTGAAATAGTTGATCCTCATAGGTTGTAGCTTGGATCAAGTGTCATGTGATGGCATGAAAAATTGGCATCCTATGTGTTTGGGTGTGTAAGTGTATAGATATGCATGCAAACTTGACATCCTCTATGTGTGTATAGATATGTATATGTGTGTATACATATGCATGCAAACATGGCATCTTGTGTGTATAGATATCTATGTGTGCATTGTGTATAGGTATATTATGTATGTGTGTGTAGAGGTATGTTGTGTGTACATGTTCAGTATGTGTGGCAGTGTGTACACACCTATTATCTTGTGCATACATGTATTATATATACACACACATACATACCTACATACATACACAACATGTACAGTATGTGTGTACACACCTATATTGTATACATACATATATATACGCACATGCATACCTACATACATACACACACATCATACATACCTATACACACATATCATACTTACACACATACATATATATCCACACATACATACAAGTTGTGTATATACACACTTCATACTTATGTATATAAAATTCAAGTAAAAGTACTTTTACTTCTTTATGCAAACCATTTATCTTGCAAGGGTAAATAATTTGTAACGTTTCTCCTTGTTGAGAGTCACAAATTCTAATATATTTATTATTCAACTTCTAATATTGTAGGTTAATATTTAATCACAATGGCATCCAACTCTGCATTTGGTTCGAGCTCAGCAAGTGCAAGTCAGCCCGTTGGAAGGAAACCCCTTGGTAGCCATTATCCTACTTGGAAATATAACATAATGCGGTCAGTACAAAGGAGCCTTATTTGTACTTGGTGCATGAAGAGGCTTAGTGGAGGCATCAATCGCCTCGAATACCATCTCGTTGGTATTCCTTGTCATGATGCCAAGGAATGTCCAACAGTCCCTAAAGAGGTGAAACAAAAGATGATAGCACTTTGTACAGCACTAGATGAAAAAAATTGGAAAGGGCAAAGACACAAGTAGTCATGCAAGAAATCATTGCTCCTAATTTGTCAAGAGAATCTGAGGTGGATATGCAACACATTGTGGGCTCTAGTCGCGGTCCAAGTACACATACCCCATCCTCCTCATCCACTTCAAGAAAATTCCATTTTTTGTGACTAGAATGAATGAGGATCGCAACCTTCATTGGAAGCTATTGGGTGAAATAGGGAGGTGCACAAAGAAGCAGAAAGGCTTGTGAAAAATTTTGGTATTATAAAAACCTTCCCTTCAGTGTGGCAAGGAGTCCATATTAGGAGTGTTCTGTGATAGCACTGAAAATTGCAGGGAAAGAGTACAAGGCCCCCTCTCCAAAATATTTAAATGGAAAGTTGCTCAAATATGCTATTGTAGATGCAAAACAAATTGAGGAAGATGAAAAGAAGCGATGGCGAAAATATGGATGCACAATTCTTTCAAATGGGTGGACAGATGGAAAGAACCACACTCTTATAAAAAAATTAGTGGCTTCAAATAGTGATTTTGTTTTTTAAAGTCAATTGATGCCCCCAACATAATAAAGTGCAAAAAAATTGAGCTTGATGGTGGAAGTTGTTTTAGAGGTGGGCATAGAAAATGTTGTCGAAGTTGTTATTGACAATGCAAAAACATATGTGGCGGCTAGAAGATTGCTTCAAGAGAGGCATCAAACACTTTTTTGGACCCCTTGTGTAGCTCATTGCCTTGACCTTCTTTTGGAGGACATAGGCAAAATTGATTGGGTGAGAGCAATTGTAGAAGCAAAAGATATAACAAAATATATATATATATATATATATAATCACCCATGGGTTTCAATTGATGAGAGATCACACCAAGGGGAAAGACCTTGTGCAATCGAGTGCTACAAGGTTTGCAAATGATTTTCTAACGTTGTAGAGTATTATTATTATATTGACTCTCTTGAAGCAGATGTTTGTGAGTCAACAATGTGTAGACTCAACTTATTTAAAGAAGGCTGATAGAGAAAGGATTACAAAAATAGTTTTTGATGGTGATTTTACAACTAGAGCTATAGAGATTGTCAAGGTAAATTCAAACTTAAGTTAATTTTCAAATTCAATCCTTTATTTATAAACTTTAAAAGTATTTTGTTTCATTGTAAGTTGTAATTTAAATTTGCTTATTTGTACTTTGTAGGTAATTGAGTCATTGGTGAGGGTCTTGCACTTGGATGGCAGAAAAATACAATGGGATAATTTATGAGGCCATGGACAAGGCCAAAGAAGCCATCCAAAACTATTAAAGCGGGGTGCATATAAATTTGCCCCTATTTGGGAGATCGTTGATCGGAGGAGGGATAATCAACTCCACCAACTAATTCATGCAGCGAAATACTATCTCAACCCCAATTTATTCTTCTCTGATAGCTCCACGGATGCTAATGGAGAGGCTATGGAGGGCCTATCCACATGTATTGAGAAGATGGCATCTATAGATGTGATAAGACCTCATCATTTTAGAGTTGCAGAATTATAAGGCAACTAGGGGGAGGTTCTTTTCTTTGCATTTAGCTATGCGAGGAAGTGACACCTAAACACCAAGCAAGAAAAAGTAAAGCCCTATATCTTGCAAGTTCTTAATCACAATTATTAATAGAATATCGTTTATTTACAAAAACTTGAATATCTTATTTGCAAGTTTTTAGTGGGAAGATTGGGGTGGAAATACCCCAAATTTGCAAAGGCTAGCCTTCTGAATTTTGTTTCAACCTTGTAGTGCTTCTGGCTGTGAGCACAAGTGGAGTTTGTTTAATGCGATTCACGCGAAGAAGTGTAATAAGTTGACTCAGAAATGCCTCAATGATTTTGTTTTTGTACAATACAATCTTCGTCTTCGCACAAGAAAGGTGCAAGACCTACCAAATGAACTTATCGATTTGGATGAGATCGATCCCTATAGTGATTGGATCATGCAAGATGATGAAGGCCATGAGGCCTTCGTGTTTACAAAAGATGAGGTTGTTGATTTTGAGAGGCAAGGGAGATTAGATTGGATGACATCGATATTATGGAAGAGGCATCACTTCCATATACTAGCAAGGTGGAGCCACAGGCACAATCTTCCATACCAAGTATGAAGCCACAATCGAGTGCAAGGAGGACCATACCCTCTACCCCCAATTTTTCACTAGGTTGGGGAAGAGGAAATTGTAATTGCCTAAATATGAAATTTATGATGATCTTAAATGACAATCATCATAAATTGATAATAGTTATTAGTTAGTAGCTAGCTATTGTATCTAGTATCCACTATCCGACTTTGTATGATGATGCCATAGTGTAATCCATATGTATTCAAGAATCAAATGTAATAGAAAACACTTCCTCATGGTTTCTTAGACTCATTTTATACATTTTGTAATTGAATTTTGCAAGAAATGTTAGTGGTATTTAAGTTGACGAGTTTTTGTCGAGTCAAATTTTGGGCTTGTCAAGTACTATTTGAGTCCAAGTCTATGATCTATGGTCATGCACATAACTAAGCACCTCTCTCCTCCTTTGTTAGTTTACATATATGTTTCAGTATGTCATCTAGGTTTAGCTCTGAATTCTAGTGTTAGATATTTATCATTGGATTAAATTTACATTAAGCATTCATATAAGAAGCATTTTATTCCTATACAATATTATCATTCACATTACTGCACTACATATTAAATTTGACATATCAGTTTACTCAACCTCTTAATAATAATGTTTTTAATAATGTTTTTGAAACATTCTTACAACTCAATGGCAAATGCTTAAGTGTCTTCACAAGAAATTCAGGATGTTTAACAAAAGCAACCAACACTAAATTAAAATTTACTGTTGGAATTGATTGTCATTGATTGTCATTGATGTCAAAGGGGTATGAGAGATTGTTGGATCAAGTGGCATTGATGTCAAAGTCATTGCAGAAGGAAATCATTGTCCAAGAATGTCTCATTGATGTCAAGAAAGAAATCATTATCCAATATTATCATTGCAAAGGAAAATAATGTCATGATGATTTAATATAGTCAATTGTTTTGGGAGCAATAGTCTTATCAATGAAGACATACATGGGAAAATAATGAGTTTATGTATTGACACAAGCAATGAAAAAGCTATGCAAATAATTAAGGAGTCAAAAGGGGAGATCAAATTTGAATTAAGATAAAGATAAGACTAGGAGAAAAAAATTGAATGGTCAAAGCAACATTGCATTTTGTAGACAAAGCTATTGCCAAGAACATTGATGTCAATCTCGTTAAGGTGGTTTCAAGTGCCATAATAGGTAAAATACTGATAATTGTTTGAGGCCACTAATTGATTTCATGGCAGTGCCTACACTTACCTTATATTCTTTGAAGAATGTTGGCCGCCCTTGCTCATGTTCATGCAAGATTAAATCAACTTAATATATCCATAGGTGGCCAACCTTACTCATGATGTTTATATATAAATTAGTGTGTGATCAAGAAGTCTAATAGAGTGATCAATATAAAGAAAAGATGCCAACAAATAAGAGATTTGAAAGGCAGAAATTAAAGGTTCTTAATGAGCATCGATTGAGTTGAAGAAAACAACAATCAATCTGATGACTAATAAGGCAATGATTTACATAAGACAAATGGAGCGACTAAGATAAACAAAGAGGCAGTGAACACCTCAATCTAATGATTGACATTTGTGCATTGCGCGAACATCTCGAAAGATTCCTAACTGCACAATCATTTGGACATTACACTTCCCACCTGCCCGCGAAGTATAACGTCTTTGTAGCTTGCAGACGCATTGAGAATGTCCATTTGCATGCCTATATCCCTTTCAAACCTCCCATTTTGTCATGCTAATCATTCCTTCAATCTCTCTCAATCTATCTTGCTCATTCTCATGTTCTCCATTCTCAAGCATTCTATTCATTCCCATTCTCTCAAGTTCTTGCACTTTGGCTCTCTCCACCAGTACTTTGTTGCCTTGGATGTTGTATGCTCTTCATTTTGGCATCAATATCTTGCTAAAGGAGGGGTAACTGCATTCTTGTTACATTGCATTATGACTTTTTACATTGATAGCATATTGTTATCTAATACGTCTTTTATCTTTATCTTGTTTATTGTTATTTTTTGTCTTTATCTATTTGGTTGTTCGTGAAGGTGGGAACACGTACACAAGCGTTTGACTAAGGCAAACCCCTAAAACAGCCCCAACCACTTTCTCATTTCCATGTGTGCAAGTTTTGAAGTTCTTGCTTTGCGAGAGGCTTCATTCATGGACCTCTTTTGAGTTTCCTTTCTTTCCAATTCAATCATTTCCGTTCTAGTTCATTTAGTTTATGAGCATTTATGTTTCTTGTTATTATGTTATTTTTAAAAACATTCTTGAGTTCTCAGTTACCAAACAATTAGTAGGTTCATTATTGTTTTTGTTAGTAAACTCGGTTTTCATCTATACGAGACTACAGCGCATCATGTTGTTGTCCTTGGCCAAGAGCCTACCAGCTTGCTCAAGAGACCTCTGCAACCTACTCTTTTTGTCTCTGAAACTCTTGTCCCCTGGCTCTATCTAAAACATAAAATAAAAACAAAAACTCCCTTGTCTCTTTACCTCGTTACCAGAGCTTTGATCCCTATTGTTGTCGAGTAACATTCGCCCCTTTGAGATCACATCATTTCAGGGTGTCGAATTTCCTCCTCTATAATAATGTAACATCAAATGATTTACACCAAATAAAAAACCAAATTTATAGCAAGAATATATGTGAAGGATTAGAAGTATGTAATGATAGTTATTCCAATTTAAACAGACCAAGAGCATAAATTGGAAGGAAGATATTATTGTGGTTGAAGGAATACATGATGCATAATTTGAGAGCAGATTTCTAAGATTGATGAATGCATAATAAGTAGATTTGTGAAAGAGGTTTGCATACAAATTTGATAAGGAAAGTGTATGAAAGTAGTTGCATCATTCAAAAGCAGATTTGTAAGAAAAAGAATACATACAATCAGATTTTATGAAGGCATTGTAAGAGATTGTTATCCACTAAAGAAAGAATGTCAAGAAGGCAAAAATTTTGTTGTGTAGGAAGTTGCTTCCAAAAAAAGAGATTGGTGTCTCTTTGCTGAGTTGGCGCTCAATTGTGGGGATTGGTGTCTTTGGTGGGTTGGTGCCTACAAATTCTACAAGTGGGGATTGGTTTCTCCAATGGGTTGATGCTAACAAATTCTACAAAAGGGATTGGTATCTCCTATGAGTTGGTGCCTACAAAGCTTGTAAAGGGAATATATAAGCAATATTTTGTTGTGGTTTTCTCGCATAAGGGTTTCCACGTAAATCGTATGTTATTATTATTGATGTTGTGCAATTGATGTTATTGTTAAGTTTAAAAAGTAAAAGATTGTATTATACTAATTCAACAACCACCCCCCCCCCGCCCTTGCATACCAAATATCATAGTTTACATAATCGTTGATTAATCTCTGAGTGAGCAATTAATCACCATATTCCAAATAAAACAATTAAATTAATGCCTTTACACGCGGATTGTTATAGTGGTTTAATCGTTTTTTTTTGCCCATTTTCGTACGGAAATTTCAAGGTTTTCACATACTTTTTTCGTATTTATTTTTTATTTGCAATTTCCACATTTTTTGGCGCATTTTCCACTATTTTCGACACGATTTCCATTGATTTTCAACTATCTTTCACCTACTTCCCCGACCACTATTGGTTTCTACTCCTCCAAACTCATCATCGGTATTAACGTTTCACTTCTCCAATTATATATTATTTTATTTAATAAAACTATTAAATACCTCGGCTTGGCTCAACAAGGACCGCTTGCATCGATTGACCAGGATTGGGTAAATCTTAGCAAACATTTACTTGCTCATAGAATGAGCGGGGTTTGTAATCTCGTTTTCTGACTGTATAATATGATTTGAAATGTACATGGGAGTTACCCCCTTTGATAATACTAATCTTAAAAAAATAAAAAATAAAAATAAACTATTAAATACATATATAAAATTATTATAATTAATAGTTAATAATTACTAGGTTTTTTATATAATACAAATGAACACATTTAGGTTTTAACATTATGATATTAGTAGTAAGTATATATTAGCATAATTAATATATAATGTATATTTTAAATTTTTATATAATAAAAAATAAATTACAAATAATATAATTATATTACTTATAATTATTATATATTATATTCTTTAACAAAACTATTAATTAAATACATATATAAAATTATTATAATTAATATTTAATAATTATTATATTTTTATATATAATACAAAAAATTAATTTATAAATATAATACAACATAATACATATAATTAATGTATTATATGTATTTTATATAATTAACTGTTATGAAATTTTTGATGATTTTCAATTACAATCATAAATTCATTGTAGTCATTAGCAGTTTCACTATGGCTTCATATAATGATGCCATTTTGTAATCCATATGTATTGAACACTAAAATTTGATAAAAAAACACTCCCTCATGGTTTTTAGACTCATTTGATGCTTTTTGTAATTGACTTTTGCAAAAAAAGTGTTTTTTATAAGAAATTTTGCTACTTTAAGTTGCAGAGTATTTGCGAGTCAAAAATTTTGTGCTTGCTGAGTACTCTCCAATTCCAAGAATGTAAACTATGCCCCAGATGATTGAGTGCTCAGCATACAGTCATCAACACCCTTCCACACTAATAAGCAGCTTTTAGACCAGGTGGGTTATCATTAGACAATATATGCCACAATTAAGCTCATCATTTATAATTGATTAACTAGTTATAAATCACAACTTCAGTATCTTGTAAATAGGGTCATGACAGCATATAGAATCGCAGCATTGTAAATGATAAACAAATCAGGCCCATATCAACAAAGGAATTAGAAATGTTAAAAACTTTTATAAATAACAAAGTTCAGCTCAACTATACGACACGTGAAATTTATCATGGCTTTTAGTTATGTTTTAAAATTACAATATCAACAAAGGGTAAAATCCCATCAAAATTTGGGTACACATTGCCCATAAGCATGTTTCTGACTCATCAAGTGGACCAACTCCATTTTACCAGGACTTGTTCAATCAATGTCAAACACCCTCACAAAGAATCACCATATCCGAACAAAACAAAATTACAAAAAGAATGAATAAAATCACCTAGTCTCTTGATTTACTTTAAAACTTCCCTTTACAGTATGACAAGAACTCACAACATCATCAAGCTCAGGAAATGCAGCGAGAAGCAGCAACTCCAAAAGGCCATAAGCTAATTGTTTCATACAAACAGCTGACTGCAAAGAAATGAAAATGATCATGATGCTTTATCAAAGAAAAAATCTCTTCATTCCAAACAGCCAATTATCAAAACTGAATAAACAGAATAAATAGCATGAAAGGTGCATTGAGAAGGAAAATGGGTCCTGATAGAAAACCCAAAATACAAAAGCAATTAAATTTTAGAGAAAACCAACACATGGTAAACGGAACATACTTGTAGAAAGAAATAAACATCCCGTGCACATCGCTCATACTCTTTTCGTCCTACTAGACCAACAAGAGCAGCTGGGGCATTATCTGTGAAACAGAAACACAACAAACTCATTGATAAACAGTTTACAAAATCAAACTAGGCCCGTCACAAAAAAAAAATTTAAGATTTATATCATGTGTATTTGAATTTAGGGTTCCAAAGAAATTATTAAAATAGAAGTGTGACAGTAAAAATGTAGAATCTGGTTTAAGTTATTGTCCAAGATCTTCTGGGGTGTAACTTGCCTGCAAGCTTTATACATCATACAGAGAAACACATTCCCACTACTAGTCATATGCTCAAAACATTAGACGAAGAAGCAGGAAACATTAAGCATGTCCCAACTGAAAGTATAAAGAATATATAGTCTACAAATGTTATGTAGCAGATTATCAGCAATGATAACTTTAAGAAACCCCTTAAGAAAAGACATAAAATTTTGGAGAATCTTTCATTTTTTGGAAAAAATATATTAATTTCTATTGGCCAATCTTTCCCTTTTTTCAAGGAAAAAAGTTAATTTTATTGGCCATTTTTTTACATCATAAAATTTTGTAGAAAATCTTGGCAAACATTGAAAAAAAATAAGAAAATGCATTAATTATGATGGTGAACCCTTCCATTTAAAAAAATTAATTTCATTGAAAAGTAGTGACTCGAGGGTGGAAATGATTGATGGATTTAAGGGGTAGACTCTACGATATTTAGTTGCCACCATGATTTAAAATGTAATATAACAACCCTTGTTGTATTTTACATGGTAAAATTTACCCACAATCTGTAATGCTCATGGGGCCTAAAATTTCTTTTGGATTGTTGATCTCAATGAAGATCAACAATCCAAAAGCAATTTTGGGCCCCATGATCATTACAAATCGCAAGTATATTTTACCTAGTGAAATACAATGAGCGCCATTAGACTGTATTTTAAACAATGGTAGAAAATAAAGATTAGAAATATGGCTCTAAAGAAACTAATAATTATGATATACTATTAGCAAATTAATTTAGATTTCTATTATAACGTCTAAAATTTAGGCGAATTTGATTTGATCATGTATCAAATACTATGGCAAATTTTTGAGTTAAAAAGTTCAATAAAATAATTTTTTTGGCAATTTAAATAAAATTTTGTAAAAGCGTGGCAATTTAGGTCACATTATAGCTTGAACTATTAGCCAAATTTGGATTCCCAGATTTCAACTATTAGCCAATTGGCGAATATTAGCCACTAAAAAATCACTAATTATCAGTCTCCCAGTGTAAGTCATGTAATAAACAAGCCATAGAAGCTGAAGTCACAAGACTTGCACCATTGATCAGATCTGGCAATTGCTACCTTTGAAAGTTTCAGTTGTAATTGTTACCAAACACATTACTAGGATAGGTTTCAGGACAGAGGCATGACACGGTCCCTGTTAAGAGCAAACATTAGTCAGGACTTTATGCTTGATCTGAGTGTTGGTGAAGCACCTCATATTCTAGGACACTAACAGGCAAAATGTCTCCAAATACCACAATTAGTTTATACTTTCAGTCAATCCTAGATATGGACATTAAACTTGTTCAGGCAATGAAAATATGTCGGGCAACATGATATGGATGGCATGTGTAGATGATCATGTTACCAAGGAAACACTATAGAACTAAATTTGAATGTAGATTGTATCTAGAAATTTTTCAGTTAAATGCTTTGCCAAATGAATGGGACAAAGGGTCAATAAACACACTTCAGATTGCCAGAACTCCTTCAAGACAGTAAACGATATAGAACTTTGAAATTTGAACGTAGAAAGTAGAATGTTAATGCTCTGCCAAATGAACGTGACAAAGAATTAATAAACATACTTCAGATCGACTGTCAAGAGACTAATGTCAAGCACCAGTCCTTAATATACGAGACTGAAGTTCAATTGTTCATTTAAGGTACAATACTAAAGTGCAAATGATAATGTCAAAGAAAAGCATATCTACTAGAAATATGCTTCACATTGGTGATAAATAAATTCACTTGTAAATCTTTTAGGACTCTAAAAGACCTAAATCATATTTACATGAAGTTGAACAGACTTTATATGTTAATTAACCAAACAAAAATGGATTAATATATTTTTTCTTGAAAAACTGGTCAACCTTTTCTTATCCTGAGTTGAAATAACTTGATAGAGCATGTCTAGCCCATGACATTAAAATTACAAATTGGACTTCTTGATGTCGCTAATCATGATTCTGCAAATCCAAGCTGAATCCTTAACTAAAACATATTTATCGTATTGCTTCTTTATAAAAGATATATTTGAAAAATCAGATTCCATCTTACTCCCATTGAAGTGATATATAATATCAGAGGTGTAAAATAAGTAAAAATAAGCCATGTGAAAGGTATAAGAAAGAGATGAAGTTACCAATCATTAACTCTCGAACAAATTTTGCCCGTCGAATTTCTTCCACTTGTAGATCTGGTGAGGATGGATTATCTTTGTCATTAGGTTGCCTAAATTCTGTTCCCTTCATTGATGTCATTGTTCCTTGATTTTGTGGCACAGATAATTTTGCGTCTTGGGAAGGTGGACGATGTCGCCGAGGATGCTTAGTAAAGAATATACCATCAGGCCAAAGAATCTACAGCATATAAAACTCACCTTGTTATGGCAATCACCACAAGCATATTCCAAGATGCAGAACACTGTGTTAGTATTACAGTGATGCTAATTATAAATAGGCATAGCAGTCCATAGAGATATATAAAATAATATACTTAGGGAGAAAGGTAAATCCTCCTAAAATAATCTTGCACAGCATCAACTTTTTAGGATAAAATAATCTTGCATTGCATCAATTTTTTAGGAAAATACAAAAGGAAAGGACAACAACAATAAAACACACTACAAATACTCAACAAAGAAAGCCAAAAACACATTTACACCCCCATTCTCACAAATTAAAAACCATCATAAAATGCAATCTGTGGAATCAATATGTTGAGCAAAGAATGCATTTACTTTATATCTATTGTCGCTTCGTCCATGCATCATTCCGTCACCAAATAGTTTAATGGCTATTAACTTCAAACAATTTTTGAAATTGAAGAAATTATGAAAAGGATAGAAAAGATGCATATTTAAAGATGAATAACTAATAGGTTGAATGGCATATCACAACCAAATTGTAATCAAACAGTGACAAAATAAACAGCAAGTCTTTTAATTGAATGTATTTAAGGATAAATTGTCTTAACATTAAAGAAAATGAACACAGTTAAAGTGACTCCATGTCTCAATAAGATCTATTGGAATTCCCGACAATACTCAACAAAATAGCAACCATTTTTCCGTCCTTGGTTAATAGGCATTGTCAATGGAATCCCCCAACCTGAATAAAATAACTCAAAAGAGTGAAAAAGAAGCCAAGTATTGGAATAACCCAACAAAGTGGAATGTAGATAACCATATTGTATATCAATTTGATCTGTTTTACAAAAAATATCAATGCAAACTGAACTACAGCCTGGGGCCCAAGGTTTTCCCCGACTAAGCTAGACTCCCTAAAAACATTAGTTATCACTACTAATTAGCCCATAGGCTATGTCCTCAGCCATGCATGTTGATCTAGACAGTAAAAATATGTCTCCCTCTACTCCATGGCATTCCAAACTAGAGGCCACTGGGGCCTGCAAAGCATATTTTCAGTCATTGTTTCTCAGTGTTGGCTGCTTCTCCTACTGAACAAATTTGGATTGTGTGACCATCAAACCCTTCCAAGATACTATTGTAGGCAGGCACTTGCTTCAACAGTAAAAACACAGTTTATTCTTCTCTGTTGGGGACCTGCCTATGGACAACCCACCCAGCCATATCTTTTCTCAGAGATTGCCTTGTACAAAGCTAACCATTCAAAATTTCGCTTCAGTTCTCATTGCCAATATTTTCTTTCTGTCTGAACGATTTCATATTCTCTTTCTCCACTGATTACTATGAAAAAGAATTCATACCTATTTATGCATCGTCATATTTTGTAATTTAGTGACATCCGAATAAGTGATATCAGAGAAATTTATTCCATGTTTGCATGTCTTGTTGATTGAGGTCAGGCTAAAGAAATAATGGTCTCGAAGTATGCAACCCTTCAGATTAGCTTTCCCTTTCAAATGGTCCCAATACACAAAGTTCAAACTAATGCAGGAGCATCGAGGAAATTGAGCAATCCTGCAAATCCAAAATCTCATTTTCCTTTGTTGTCAAATTTTGGTGTTTTGTCATTTTGATTTTCTTGCAGGCATTTGTTGATTTCATCATTTTCCCCTCTTCCGGCAATTCAAGTTGAAGTCTTTTGGCAAGGTGGTCTTTGGAGCTGAAGTTATAAGTTTTAATTATTTAAATGTTTTAAATTACAAAATTGCCTGGGAGCCAAAAACCCAAGCCCAGGCATGTGTTTGTCAATTTTTCGGCTCTTGTGTAACTCCCAAAAATTTGAATTTGTTGACCATTTGTGCTGGAGTCTTCTGGGCGCCTGGGTGGAGGTAGTGGAATGAGGAGTGTTAGAGGCAATTTTTAGAAAACACATTGAAGATTTTGCAGGAAGGAGTGGCTAGAGGAATCCCACGCCCAGATTGAAGAGAGGAGGCTGCTCAGAAGTTGTGGCTGCGGAGAAAAATCCCAACGCATAAGGAAAGAGGATTTTGAACACCAAAAGTTAGAGAAACAAGAAATAAAGAAAGGAAGATTGTGAGAGGCAGTTCCAAGGCGTCCAAGGAGGAATGGAGGAAATGTTGCTGCTGTTTTGACTATGCATGTAGCTGATTTTTCTGTCTTTGAATCAGTTTTGTAATGGTTGAAGGCATTCTTGCATGTAGGTGTGAAGTTTGTTGAGCTTGCTGGGCATTCTTGCCTGTAGGTTTGATTCTAGTTTTGCTTGTTGATTGCCTATAGCATTTGTTGCTGCACACTGGATGTAAAAATCAGATTTTTCAATTTGAATGAAGCATTTGTGAGTGAATTAAATCTCTAGTTGCAAGTTTAAATTCTGAAAATAAAGAAATTTACCTTGGTTATGGTTGTGAGCTGCAACAATTGACAATCCCATAGGATTCTCAATTATTGACCTGCATCAATTGGTATCACAGCAGGATTTTGTGGAAGTTTGAGTAAGAAATGGCACACAGAGGACGAGCCCCATGAGGAGAAAAAAATCCCAACGCTCATGGAAGAAATAAGAGGATTAACTGCGAGGCTAGAGGCCATTAAAACATCTTAGCGAAGGGGAATTCCAGTTGCAGATGTTAGTGAAGATGATGAAGAGGCGCCAGAAGTTGCAAAAGTGCAAGGAGATGCACAAGAGGAGAGATTTCTTCAAGTACTAGCAAAACTTGGAAGTAAATCGAGGATGGATCCACCAAGCTATAGTGGGAGTTTGAATCTAGAGGAGCTTATTGACTGGATTGTAGAAATGGACAAGTACTTTGATTTAGAGACAATTGAAGAAAAAGAAAGTAAAATATGCTTGCACTAGGTTAAAGGGACATGCATGCCTATGGTGGGAACAAGTGCAGATTGAGAGACAAAGGAAAGGCAAAGAAAAGATAAAATCTTGGGAGAAAATGGTTACAAAGTTGAAAGCAAAATTCTTGCCTGTAGACTACCATATTGGTTTGATCGAGAAGCTGCAAAATCTCAGAGAACAGGAATTGAATGTCATGGAGTACACAAAAGAATTTTGCAGGCTAAGCATACATGTTGGGCATGTTGAGGATGATGAGGAACAAGTAGCAAGATATGTGAATGGACTGAGAATTAATATCCAAGATGAGATCGGCATGGTCAAGATAAGGACCATAGAGGAAGCTTACCAATATGCACTTAAGGCAGAGGAGAAATTAGCAAGAAGACAAGAAGGAAGCAATAGGGGAAGGGGAAAACCTGCACGAGGTAGAGGACAAGTAAATAGTGGAAGAGGGCATCCCATAAAGCAAAAGGAAACAAGCTGGTCCCAAACAAATTATGGCACAAATGCAAGAGGAAGAGGAGATTTTACAAGAGGGAGAGGTGAAACATCTAGAGGAAGGGGAGAATAGGGAAGAAGAAGGGGATTTAGAAGGGCTTGTTTTAATTGTGGAGAAATGGATCATAGGGCCTTTGAGTGCCCTCAAATACTAGAGACTGGAAAGGCATACACCACAGTAGCTGAAAATGAAATAGAACTGGTAGATCCTGAAGATGGAGAGGTCCTTATGTTGAAAAGAGTACTTTTAAAACCCAAGAAGGAGCAACAAGAACCAATACAAAGAAGAAATTTGCTTAAGACAATTTGTAAATCACAAGGAAAATGTTGCACTGTGATTGTGGACAGCGGAAGCACAGATAATTTGGTGTCCCGAGAGATGGTGGAGAAGTTGAAATTGGAGAGAACAAAACACCCGAATCCATATCAAGTCACTTGGTTGCAAAAAGGGCATCAACTTTTGGTAATTGAGCAATGTTTGGTGAATTTTCATATTGGTATTTATAGGGATGAAATTGTATGTGATGTAATGCCAATGGATGCATGCCATATCCTTTTCGGTAAACCATGGCAAATGACAGGAAAGCAATACATGATGGTGAAGCAAATACATATATAGTCACAAAGGACAAGAAAAAGTATGTCATGAACCCGCTAAAAGAGAAGACAAGAGAAGTGGATAGTGATACTAAGGTATGCACGATTAAGGTATGCATGATCACTAGAAAACAATTTTTAAAGGAATTAAAAGAAGAAGAATTATGTTATGCTTTGGTTTCCACACCACAAGAAGTAGGAGCAGCAAATGAAGAGTAGGAAATTCCCAAAGAAATCAAGGAAGACTTACATGAATATAGTGATATTCTCATGAAGTATCTTCCGGATGGATTGCCACCAATGAGAAGTGTGAGTTATTGCATGGATTTTGATACCGGGAGCAAGCTTATCAAAAAGGCAGCATATAGAATGAGCCCCAAAGAGAATGAAGAGATAAACAAACAAGTGCAAGAATTGATGGATAAAGGTTTGATAAGAGAAAGTTTAAGCCCATGTGTAGTCCCGATGGTTTTGGCACCCAAAAAAGATGGAGAATGGCATATGTGCACGGATTCTAGAGCCATTAATAAGATTACAATCAAATATAGATCCCCCTTGCCACGTATGGATGACTTGATGGATAGTTTGAGTGGAGCAAAGTATTTCACCAAAATTGATTTGAAAAGTAGGTACCACCAAATAGAGATTAGAGAAAGAGATGAATGGAAGACTCCATTCAAAACCGAGGAGGGGTTGTATGAGTGGCTTGTCATGCCATTTGGTCTCACAAATGCTCCAAGAACATTCATGAGATTGATGAACAAGGTGCTCAAACCATTTCACGGAAAGTTTGTAATTGTTTATTCGGATGATATCTTGCTTTTGAGTAAGGAAAAAGAAGAGCATTTAAATCATGTGAGGGCTGTCTTGCAAGGATTAAGGGAAGAGAAATTTCTGGTTAATCTTAAAAAATGTGTCTTTATGAAAGAAGAGCTAGTTTACTTGGGTTTTGTTATTTCAAAGGAAGGTTTACGGATGGACCCAGAAAAAGTTAAAGCCATCTTAAAATGGCCATCACCTAGAAGCATGTTTGAGGCGAGGAGTTTTCATGGATTGGCAAGCTTCTATAGGAAGTTTATCAGAAATTTCAATAGTATTTGTGCTCCTATCACTGACACAATGAAAGGAGAGAAGAGGGACTTCAAATGGACAGCTATAGTAGAGCAGAGTTTTAACATATTGAAGGCAAAAGAAACCGAACAGCCCATACTAGCAATGTCGAATTTTAATGAAGTGTTTCAAGTTGATTGTGATGCAAGTGGTACAGCAATAGGAGGGGTTCTTAGTCAAGAGGGAAGGCACATTGCTTACTTCAGTGAGAAGCTACAAGAAAATATTCAGTATATGACCAAGAGTTTTATGCTATTGTGCAGGCACTCAAGAAGTGGAGACACTATTTGTTACCTAAGGAGTTTGTCCTTTACACTGACCACCATGCATTAAAATTTATTAACAGCCAAGGTAAGTTGAATCAAAGGCATATGAAGTGGGTAGAATTCTTATGGAGCTATTCCTTTGTTCTTAAGCATGGAGTGGTAAATCAAATCGGGTAGCGGATGCATTGAGTAGGCAGTGCTGCTTGTTAAATAAAATGCAAGTGAGTGTTATGGGTTTTGATTTGATGAAAGAAATGTATAAAGATGACATTGATTTTAGTGAAGCATGGGCAGCTTGTGAGTCACCAATTGTGGGAGATAGGACCAAGTCGTTGGAATATTTCATTCAAGAAGGATTGTTGTTCAAGGGGCAGCAATTGTGCATGGTGGAGGGCTTGGTGGGCACTTTGGAGTGGATAAGACTTGAGGTAGCTAAGTGAAGCTTATTATTGGCCAAGTATGGGTAAGGATGTGAAGAATATGATATTCTATATGTCAACATGCCAAAGGGACAACTCAAAACACAGGATTATATCAGCCTTTGCCAAATCTAGAAAAACCATGGGAAAAAGTAAGTATGGATTTCATTCTTGGGCTGCCAAAGACACAAAAAGGTAATGACTCCATTTATGTTGTAGTTGATAGATTTTCCAAGATGGCTCATTTTATTCCATGCAAGAAATCAAAATGATGCTTCACATGTTGCCAATTTATTTTTCAAATAAGTTGTGAGGTTGCATGGCTTGCCAAGAAGCATTGTTTCCAATAGGGACACTAAGTTTGTTAGTCATTTTTGGAGAACACTATGGACTAGGTTGGGTACAAATTTGACTTATAGCTAAGCATATCATCCTCAAACCGATGAACAAACGGAAGTGGTCAATAGAAACCTTGGGAATTTGTTGAGAATCTCATAGTTACCGGGAGACTCAGGGTACCGGTACGAGTACGGGGACGCCAATCAAATTAGGGTACGTGAGTTAAATGAATAAGGAGACGGCTATTTTATATGTAAATGATTCACCGGAAATTTTGGGTACGAGGACTGGTACGTTGTCTATGTTCCCATAATGGAGTTTCCTAGCAACTATAGTTGAGATGTTTGATTGATGGAAGACCCAAACAGTGGGATGTAATGCTTGCACAAGCTGAATTTGCTTATAATAACTCAATCAATAGAAGCACAAGTAAGAGCCCTTTTCAAATTGTTTATAGTTTCAGTCCTAAAGGTGTTCATGAATTGAGAAAGTGTGCAGATTTTGGAAAGAAAAGTGCAGAAGCAAAAGATTATGTTGATTACATACATGAATTACACCAAGAGGTAAAAGAGAAGTTGGAATCAATCACAAAGAAATAGAAGGCACATGCTGATTTGAAAAGGAGAGAACAAAGTTTGAGGTGGGAGAGTTGGTTTTGGCACACCTAAGGAAGGAGAGGTTTTCTCATGGCACATACAACAAGTTAAAATGCAAAAAGATTGGACCATGTAAGGTACTTAAGAAGATTTCAGCAAATGCATATGAAATTGAATTACCACCAGGAGCAAATATATCACCTATTTTTAGTGTTGCTGATTTCTATCATTTTTATAAAGAGGAAACAAATGAGGAAAAGAGTGGTGTTTCAGATTTACAAGAATTGGCACATTGGGAGCAACAACTTCCAGCAAAACAGTGTGAAAAAGTTGATGAAGTTATTGATTCAAGGGTGATAAGGAGAACAAGGGAAAAGAGTACAAAGAGTACTTGGTGAAGTGGAAAGGGAAAAAGATGGAGGAGGCAACAAGGTTGGCTGCCCCAAAGCTTTACAAGCTTGGGATTCCATTTCCCAATGAATGTTCATGAGCTCTTGCTCATGAAACATTCTTATTACCCCAGTTGTTTGATGCAGGAACATCAGGGAAATTGAGCAATCCTGCACATCCAAAATCACATTTTCCTTTATCAAATTTTGGTGTTTTTGTCATTTTGATTTTCTTGCAGGCATGTGTTTAGTTCATCATTTTCCCCTCTTCTAGCAATTCAAGTTGAAGTCTTTTGGCAAGGTGGTCTTTGCAGCTGAAGTTGCAAGTTTTAAATTACAAAATTGCCTGGGAGCCAAAAACCCATGCTCAGGCATGTGTTTGTCCATTTTTGGCTCTTGTGTAACTCCCAAAAATTTGAATTTGTTGACCATTTGTGCTGGAGTCTTCTGGGCACCTGGGTGGAGGTAGTGGAATGAGGAGTGTTGGAGGCAATTTTTAGAAAACACATTGAAGATTTTGCAAAAAGGAGTGGCTAGCGGAAACCCACACCCAGATTGGAGAGAGGAGGCTGCTCAGAAGTTGTGGTTGTAGGGAAAAAATCCCAACGCCTAAGGAAGGAGGATTTTGAACAGCAAAAGTTTGAAGAGAAACAAGAAGAAAAGAAAGGAAGATTGTGAGAGGCAGTTTAAGGGCATCCAAGGAGGAATGGAGGAAATGTTGCTGCTGTTTTGAATATGCCTGTAGCTGATTTTTTGTGTCTTTGAATCAGTTTTGTAATGGTCTAAGGCATTCTTGCCTGTAGGTGTGATGTTAGTTGAGCTTGCTGGGCATTCTTGCCTATAGGTTTGATTCTAGTTTTGCTTGTGGATTTCCTGTAGCATTTGCTGCTGCACATTGGATGTAAAAATCAGATTTTTCAATTTGAATGAAGCATATGTTGGTGAATTAAATCTCTGGTTGCAAGTTTAAATTCTGAAAATAAAGAAATTTACCTTGGTTATGGTTGTAAGCTGCAACAATTGACAATCCCATAGGATTCTCAATTGTTGACATGCATCACAAACAATACATGAATACAAGATCCTTTCCTAATTGAGCCAAAGTCTGCAAGCATCATAACCACAAGATGAGGTTAAAAACTTAAGAGGTTCAAAAGGCTCAACACACATGTTAAAATGAGGGAGATGAAGTAGTTATAAGGCTTAAGCTTCTCATTCAGCCCAAGAGTCATTGTGTAGACACAAGTTATCTGGAAGTATGAAAAGTCCAGTGTTACCCGGGGACGCGTCCCTGGGTCTAAATCCCCCTGTCCCCATCCCCGTCCCGGGGACAGGGGGCAGCCAGGGGACGGCAGCAGTGTACTGTGTGTTCTTTATTTTGATTCTCATATTATAATTCTGAATTCTGAATGCATGTTGAGTATTGACAATGAATTCTTAACACAAATGTTATATGCTAAGTTTCTATAATGCATATATGCATACTTTATCCATGTTTTCATATGAATATTTAATATTCCCCTATATATTTTAAATTTTCCTATATTTTATATAGCTGTCCCCTAGCCGTCCCAAAATTGGCTTGAAAAATCAAGAACTTGAGGACTCATCCTGTCGTCCCCTGTCGTCCCTGTCCTGGAAACTCAGGGTAACACCATTGAAAACCTGTTGAAAGCTCCTTCAGAGCATGAACGAGAACCATGATGTCACTATGGCCAAACACTTCTTAGTGTTACACATGCAATTCTAATACACATAAGAACTGCATATTCACATTGAAAGTAGATCTTGGTGTTTTTTGAATGGAAAATCATCCCTGTAATTCAACAGACAGCTTTCTGGCCTGCATCAGATATTGGCAGGTATTAGGGCTTGAATAGGTCCTGGATTTTTAACACTTTGATACTGTTGTTCTGGATATTGATCCAATTGCAATCAACCTATTTTAGAGCTAAAACCTGTAAGAACAGTTATGCAGTCCTCCTTCCTCATGTTGCACATTTTATACCCATATGTACAAAAAAAGTTGACTTCCTTTCATTCTTTTCCAATTGGTACAAAAAGAATCGTAGCTTTTTATATATTTCAGATTGATTCACAGATGTAAGTCTGGGTTGAAAGCTTTCAAAAAAGGAAATTTAAGGAAAAAGCAAGGAGCAATTTTTTGTCAAATAGTGATAAGTGCATCATGCTAGCTACAGAAAAGTAGGTCCCACTAGATTATGTTTGATTTTAGCAAAAACATCTTCCCGTGTACTTTATACCCTGGTGCTTCAAAGTACAAACCTCAAATTGTCCAGGTGCTTTTGTGATAATGGAAAAAGGGCAGTCAGCTCATGTTTTTTCTTTCCACTTTTGAGATGTTTTCCTGCATAGGGATTTTGTTACTTTATAATTATTTTGGGTTTGAGGCATTTCATGGGTGTTTTGGAAAATATTAAACATTCCCAATATGGAGTATTTATCCCAAAACCTGTCCAATATTGAGACACATACTAGTGAATCTGGATTCTACTGTGAATTAAAGCACTCTGTGTGCAGTCATGACACCCTGCAAGAGATTCTGATAACTCTGCTTCAATACAATCATCATGCCCAGTGGAATCTATGTGCTGCATGATGCATAGTTGGCATAATAGCACATTACATTGCACTTGGATCACTGCTCAAGGGCGATAATGGCTCATGCATGTTATACCAATTTCATAATAAGACCTGGCAAATACAACTCACATAATTTTATGCACAGAATCTCCAGGTTTTGTGGATGGTTTTGTGGACAGTTAATTTTAAATCTATGAACCATCAGCAGCCAATTGTTTTTGTTTGGTGGAAGTTCAATCAGATCCCACGTGTCATTTTCAAGATGGAATCAAACTTTTTCTTCATAGACTTTTTCCATTGCAGTTGATGTTGGGCCTCCTTATATGACACAGGTTCATCAAAGCTTAAATCGTTTATGTATAATTGAAATTATGCATACTTCTTGTTTGAATACCTTTATTAACAGCCACTTTCATGTTTTTAATTTTGTGTCTTGCTTCCAATTACATTTTGAGAACTTTATCTTCTAAGGAGGAAGAGAAGAAGAGGAAGAGAAATATAGTTTATTTTCACTTTGCTCCTCACTCACTCTTTCGGTCAATTCTCAAACTCATTACCATTGTTTACATCATTACGTGCAGATGAGCATGAAAGGGAGAAGGCTTATTCAAAAGGGGAGTTGATCATGGTGCATCTAACGAAAGAGTGATTCCCTAGGGGAACTTCTAACAAATTGAGGCCCACAAAGATAAGTCCATGTCAAATGTTGCACATATTTTCAGAAATGTGTATAATATAAAGTGTCAAGATGTAATATCTCTTTTTAATTAATTTAGCTTATGTAGGCCCAATACTTATTTTCAGAAATGTATGGTTTCAGCATATGGGGGAATTGGTTTTCATTAAAGGGTGTTGTAACCCCCCAGGGCACTTGGTAGCTTCATCATGACAGCTGACTTAACAAGTTATAAGACAAAATGGGGCATTGGATTTTGTGCCCTCCTACTACTATAAAATAAGGTGCTTGCCTAACCTTGGAGACAACTGTCATTTTTTCATATATTATTTATCATAACTTTAGACTTGTATTCAAATACTTATTCAAGACAAAAACCCTTGGATTTGAAGATCAAAGGACCAAACCCCTTTGATCTCCTAAGGGCAATCGCGTCCAAAGGTAGTATTTGTGCTGAAAGATTTTATTATGTTTTCCAGCAAGTATTTGCATTTGGAGCAAGTATTTGTATGTTGTTTATTTGAAGTATTCTAGCATGCTAGAGATCTGAAGATTTCTATCGTTCATGCAACTATTGCTATATCTTTGCAAAGTGAGTACAAAGACATGGCCAAACCAGTCTTCCACAGAACCCTAATTGTGAGCACTATCCTTACAATTTTTTCACCTCGGGTGTTTGATGCAAGGAATGCAATGGTTGAGCAATCTTGCATCGCCCAAAAATATCTCTTGCTTTGTTTTGTGGTTTCAGTTTTTTGTGCACAAGATTGGCTTGCATGCACTCATGTGTCTTGATGTGTTGTGTTAGCCTGTGTTTATTTGGGTTGTTAGAAGACAAGTGCAACTCTTGCACTTTTGCACAAAACCCAGTTAGATTGAGTTGTTTTGAACACTTTATGCAAGCTTTAAACAAGTGTAATTCAGCATGTGCATCCCACACACCAACACACAAGCTTCTATTCAACCTCTACAGTCTTCAAAATTACCATGCAAATTGGTAAGATGGTTTTTAATAGTTGTACATGTCACTATGTAGACCTCTCTCTATCATGCAAGCCATTGCACAACTCTTCAATTTTCACCCAACCCATGCACAAAATTCCTAGTGTTGCACAATGATTGAATATGAATTCCAAAGGCACCATACGGTTGATTATATCCAAGTATCAATTGCTCTCATCTGACAACCATAATTGATGGGAAGATTACTTTGATCCAAAAAGTGGATCAAAGATGCTAGACCAAGATGTCAAGAAATGACATTTTCAATCAGTAATGTCATTTTAGGCCATGAAAATAGAAGATTGTTCAAGTTTGGAGAAATCAAGTATCAAGGAGTTTATTTTCCTGTTAGAAACGTGTTTGGGGTGATCCGGCACATCTTACAGGTGTTTTGGAACAGGTTGTAGATGACTACAAAAAGTGGAAATTTGAGAATGAAAAAATTGTCGATTTCTATAGATGGCGATTTCAAAACTGCCACTTTGTTCAAAGTGGCGATCACTTTTTTACCACACCAAATTCAAAATTGCTCTACCAATTCCATCACAGTACAAACAGTGAGTGGAATTTGGGAATACATGGGAAAGGCACATATTCATTATAAACTAAGTAGCCAGGTTCAACTCCCTGGCTCAGGGTCCTGGTCCGGGTTCGCTCCAGGTACCAGTCCTAGTTCGGTCCCTCTGTGGGTTCGACCAGGGTTCGGTATTTGGAGTCCCGGTTTGCCAGTGAAGAACCCAGGCGAACCCGAGAAGAACCCGAGCGAACCCAAGGCGAACCCAACAAGAACCCACATGTTTGGACGCATAAAAGTGTTTTTTTTTTGCATTTTTTAATATTTTTCTGCAGTTTGACTTTGACCCACGCCCAAGGGAACCCTAAAAGTGACCTCTAAAACACTTTAAACACCTAAACTACATCATTTTTATTCATTTGTTTTGCAAACAAGCATTTTCATTCCAAGAGGCTGAGTTCTTATTTTTGCTTGCTGGGTTGATAAAAGGAGTTGAAGATTGATTAGTGAAGCTTCTACAAACGATTGCATTGCCATTCCTACAGATTTGCAAGTGTTTATTGGCTGCCACAAAGATTGTTGAGGGATATTTTTGCAAAGAGGTAAGTTTTTCTCACCTTTTTTTGAGTTTTTTCATCCATTTTTTTGTTTTACATTTTACAAACCAGAAACTTTGTTTTGATTCATTTTATGATTTATATATGTTTTTCCTTTCCATTCTTCTATGAATGTATGCAAGATTCAAAAGAGCTAGGTTTTATAAATCAATATTTTCTCTTCATTCAAATTTTGAATGTGTTGTTTGCAAACAAATTGCCATAGGAATCACAATGTCAATGGGTTCTACCTCCGGCTCCGTAGCTAAACCAAACTCAAAGTTCAAAACAAATCCTAATTCTCCTCTATGGCAGTATGTTGAGATGATAAAACAGGTTCCAGGTGGTGGTGGTTATCTTTGGAAATGCAATGGGTGTGGCGTTACATATACTAGTTATACCATAGGGTGAAAGCACATTTGTGTGGCATGAGTGGAAAAGGCATCACGCCTTGCCCTGGAAAAAAAGATGCACCCAATCCACCTGAGACAGTTGCAAAATTCATTATGGAGCAAGATGCAGCAAATCAATGGGAAGCCCAAAAAGGAAATCACCCTTTGTTTAAAAAAAAATCAAAGGGAATGCAACCCCCATCCAATCCCAATATTGTGGTAGAAGACCACCCATTTATTGTCATTCCGGATCTTCAAGCTCGAAGTGCACAACCTATTGCAAACAAGAGATCAAAGGGGCCTTTGGAACTTGCATTTCAAAATGAGAGTAGAGCCCTTGCCGACCAATGTGTAGCAAGATGCCTATATGCCAATGGATTAGCTTTTAATGTTGTTCGTTCTCCATATTGGAAAGAGATGTTGAGAACGGTTAATGAGGCTCCAAAAGGGTACAAGGGCCCGGGTTATGAGAAGGTGCGTAGCACTTTATTGGAAAAAGAGGTTGAGTTGGTTGAAGATGCATTGAAGCCTATAAGAGATTCGTGGGTTGAGACAGGTGTGTCCATTGTTTCGAATGGTTGGAAGGACTCAAAAAATCAGCCTTTGATCAATGTCATAGCGGTGTGCCCTAAAGGGGCAATGTTTTTGAAAGCCGTGGATTGTGAGGGCCAAGTAAAAGATGGAGAATTTATTGCTAGTATTCTCATTGCAGCCATTGAGCAAGTGGGAGCCCGCAATGTTGTTCAAGTTGTAACGGACAACGCTAAGAATTGTAGAGCAGCAGGGTTGTTGGTTGAGGAAAGATATTCACATATCTTTTGGACACCTTGTGCAGTCCATTCACTCAATCTTATGATGCAAAAGATTGGGAATCAAATTGCATGGATCAAAGAATTGTATGCTGAGGCTGAGGACATTCAGATGTTCGTCACCAACCACCACTTGTCTCAAAGCATCTTTAGATCATTTTCATAATTTGATTGTGCATTCTAATTTAAATTCTTCTTTAAAGTTTATTTTTAAATTCTAATTATTTTTTTTAATTTGCAATAGGTTGCAGAGACCCGCTTTGCCTCTAATACTATCGTCTTGAGACGACTTGTGAAAGTTAAAGAGGCACTTGCTAGCATGGTGATTAGCAACAATTGGTCTATATGGAGGCAAAGCGGCACTGAAAGAGCAACAAAAATTAAGAGCATGATATTAGATGACTCATGGTGGGATCGTGCGGAGTATCTCCTTAGCTTCACCGAGCCCATTTTGAGTATGATTCGCTATACTGACATGGACAAGCCATGCATTGGAGAAATATATGATGGTATAGACTCAATGCTTGAGAAGATCAAGTGCACCATAAATGCAAGAGAGCAAGACCCTGAAGAGACTTTCTTCAAACAAGTGCAAACAATTGTTGAAGAAAGATGGAACAAAATGACAACTCCATTACACCTTCTTGCCTTTGCATTGACTCCAAAATACTACAGTAGTCAGTTTCTTTCACAGCTAGGAAGGCTTCCTCCATATAGAGATTTAGAAGTGGCTGAAGGGTACAAGGCAGCATTTATGAGACTCTTCCCTGACCAAGATTTGCGATCTGTAATCACGAGTGAGTTCATTGATTTTGTGCACTCAAATCATCTAGATGCTGATGCTTCTCATGACAGGTTTTAAAGGATGCTCATAGTTGATGGTACTTCCATGGACAATACTTCCAAAATTTGCAGCCCCTTGCAATCAAAGTTTTATCACAAGTAAGTTTAATAAATTTTCATATTTTAGTTTTACTTTTAAAATTTAAAAATTTCATAATTTCATTTATAATTTTAAATTTTTTAATTGTTTACTTTGTCTTCATAGGTTGCTAGTTCATCCGCATCTAAGAGGAATTGGAGCACATATTCTTTCATCCACTCAGTAAAGCGCAATAAATTGCTCTCAAAAAGAGCGGAGAACTTAGTATATGTGCATTCCAACTTGCGTCTCCTTTCGCACAAACAACGTGACTACAAGGAAGGGGAGTTGTGGGATATAGGGCTAGAGGATACTGACTTGGATGCTTCCACTTCCCACCATGTTGCATATGAGGAGTCCAATATCCAATAGGAGCATGGGCACAATACTAGTGCTAGTGACAGTGCCATTGGCACTACTTGTGATTCATCTAGTCTTCCTACTTCATCTAATGTCAATGTTGACAATGACTTTGATATAGATGATTTAGAGGATCCATTTGATGATTAAAACTTTAATAGTGTTGTAATATTGAACTTGAAGTTTGAAGTTTGAACGATGAATATTTATATTTATCATGCATGTTATCATTCAAGTTTATGGTGGTTTTGTTGTTTATATGATGTTATGTGATGTTCTAATCCTAATTCATGCTTCTAGGCTGCATATATATATTTTTTTATTTTTACATGTTTTTCAGTTTTTGTACTAACGAACCCAAAACGAACCGAACCCACCCCCCAAAAAATTTAGCCAAACCGGCAAACCGAACCCCCGAACCCTAACCCGAACCCGAACCCGAACCGGCTACTTAGATTATAAACCATGTTTGAGTGGTTGGTCATTACAACCCTTCATTTTGTTCATTGCTGAAAGCCTGAAACTATAATTCACCCTGGAGGCATTGTAGACACTTAGAAAAGATTGAAAGATAGTGGCATGAGGACCAAAAAGTCTCTTCTGGAGTTTTCTTCCTTTTGAGGATCTCCCCAGATGTAAATCACTTGTCTAGTCATTCTTGTGTGTTTGTCTTGCACTTCTACTTTTGCTGTGTATTTCTTATTACCACTGCAACATTGATGAACATATTTTACTGATAAATTAACCTTAAGAAATAAAAGTTCAGTTGCATTTGAAGGTGTTTGTAGGGTTAATGTTTATGAAATCCATAATTGGTGAATGCTAGGAGAGTATCTCCAGCATTTTATGGATCACACTTGCTGACACAAGACCCAGTTCTTCCAGAATTTCAACCAGCACAATCAAAATATCAATTGAGTGTCAGTTGACAGTCACTTATTGAAATCGCAATTATGGACAAGATTAGCAACACTTAGCCTTACCATTCTGATTGTTCAGCTCACTGATGAAGACCAAGAGTCACATGTGATCCATTATATAAGCATGGATGTTAAAGAAGAACAGGTTCAAGTTTTGGGAGTTCAGGTTGTAAAATAAATAAGGCTTCTGCTAATGAACCCAAGAAAGCATATCCAAGTTCCCGAATTTGGGTAGGATGTAACACATAGAAACTTTGCATTATCATTCACTATCAACACATGTTTTCTCCTCTTTCAGCTAGCAGTGATCAATATATTATGTGCGCAACAAATGTTGTGTTCCCCATTGAAGCTGTTTAAGGACAAAAACACATTCAAGACTGTCACATGCATTGTTAGTTGAAAACTGCTGCAGTACCTGTAAACAAGTTCAATGGTATTGAATCTACTATGATTGTGTTTCTATTCTCGGTTTGCTCCAGACAAGTTCTGTAGGGTACAGGTTTAATTTATATGGGCCAACCAAAATGCAGGACGACACCCTTATATAATAGCCATAGGATCACCAAAAGCAATTTAACATAAGATGATCATCTTAGGCTGGGCTGAACAAGCATGCATGATGCACAAAGCGCAATTTATTGCAAAGAATTTGACCTTTGGATGCTTCTCACTTCTGCCATGCAACTACCAGTCTATTACCAGTCTTTATTGGAATTGCACTGATGAAGATTCACAATGACCTTCCAGTTATAAAGCTTGTCATCTTAGAAGGAAGGCCATATGTAATTCTAGGGGCAAAGAATATATATGAATAGCATATTAAAGAATTTTTAAGAGAAGTAAATAATCTAAAAGGTGAGATAACAAGGATTTGTAAGATAATCCATCATCCTGAAATGAATGTTTCCATTGCATCATTGCATTAAGAACTATTATATAACTCTTACAAAAGAAAGATTACTCCTGCCTGCATGAACACAATTAAATAGAAGAAGCAACTACAATTCTATAAATTTTGTCTGAACTCTGAAGAGAGTAATATGTGTACTGCTTGAGAGAGAGGGAGATGAACATGACTTTGCAATCATCAGGAATTAGAAGACTGTCATCAAGATTTTGTAAAGCCTGTTCAACACTATGTACTATGGTCTAGAAGTTGCAACAGATTCAGATATTTACTTCATAAATTATATGTTATTACTACCAAAAAAGGTGCCTCTCCTATAGATTGTAGCATGTTGTTTTCTTGAGCATATATTTTTTAGAAAACAAAGAGCAGTGCACGACAGCCTATTCCAATTAAAACACATATTATAAACAGAAAAATAAATAACAGTGTGTGATGTGCAGACAGTATTATATTTAGTGCAAATACATCTGGTGCCGATAAAGTTAATTTGACAATCTTCTCTTTATTGAGCACTTGTGGGTAGCTAGGATTTATATTTTGCATCTTGTGTGCTAACTTATAGGTTAAAAAGAGGCAAAAGCATAGTTGTCCAGCTCATTCAGACAACCAGCAGTTGGAGCTCATGGACAAAGCACCTTTATTCTTGCTGCCGTTTGTTGGCTTAATATATGTCTTAGAAGAGCATCAAATCCCACAAATAAATGGAACAGAATACCCACTGCATTCATCAACTACAAAACAAGGCCAATTAAAACAAAAAGAATATTCAAGTACAAAAAGTCTAAAATAAACTACTTGGTCTCTATAACCACATGCCCTCATCTGCATGCAATGGTAGGGTATTCTGTGAAGGAGTCACCTGTTCAATCCTTCCAATTCCTAAAGCAATGACTTCTCCTTTGCGCAAAAGTTGAATTTTGTCAATCAGCCAATCATCAAAAGCATCACCCATTCCTAACTGCAGAACCTGTTTGGCCACCCAAAATGCCTGCCGCCTGTAAGGAGTATAAAGCAATTTCAGAACTCCTGTAGTAAATTTTTATTTATTACGCTTGCAATTCTGGAAAATAACCATGAGCATCTTTACTTTTGTAAATAGATGTTATACTGAAATCTCCCGGTGGAAAACTTTGATCAAAAGATAAACCAAAGAGAGTCAAGCAACTAAAACGTTACATATATTTTTCTAAACATAGCCTGTAAGATTCATGTTCAAGCAACTGAAATCAATTTGATGAAATAAGAAATTAGCTTCAAAAATATTCAATGTTTATTGCTACTGAAATTAACTACAGCAAATGAATTATAACATTTGATAAGATAAACTTATCACGCAGTAGAAAAACATACTGGATTGCATCAGTTCACACCCAATACAGTACAATGAACTCATCACAGGTTTCAGATGTCCAGAAAAGGTATTTAATAATAAATCAACACCTTTTCAAAGACCAATGGACAAAAGATAGTCCCCAGGTGAGTATATCGCCTGACCTTTTACAAATACAATAAGCTGATGGATAACAAATTTTAGACATAAATTACTATTGATAAACATAAGAATAATATCACAAACATGCCAAATAACAGGTGATCCATAGAGATATCAGTATATCCTAGCTACACGTAACAGATATTGGGTAAATAAGTAAAGTTCATGTTCTGATAATCTTCTCGACTGGCATTGATCCTTTAATGGCATGGTTTATAATTTTAAACGCATCCAAATCCTAATTGTGTGTGATATATCACAAACATCATCCACCGGTTGGCAAGAGTTGAAGATAATTTGTTCAACAGTTCATCAGTAAGTCTAAATAGTTTAGCACAAACTTGGTGTCAGGTTTGTGGTGGCTTGAGCTGTTGCTGTTGCTTTAGTGCAGACTTGTAATGATGCTAAATGAGGGCATGTAATCAGAGACTGTAAGGGGGGTATCACCATTGCGGCTTCTAAAATACTCACATATGGAACTAATAATGAAGCTAAGACACAGGCAGTCATTTTTGGCCTCCAATTACTCTTGACTTGTGGGGTTAACTGAATTTTCTTGGAGGATGATTCCATCATAGTGATTAGTGCTATATTTAAAACGTTCTTCTGCTAACTGGAAGATTAACAAGCCTAGAAAGCTTTCAATCATTGGAAGAGCTTACAAATCAACATTGTTACCAAGAAGCAAACTCTGTCAGACTTTGGCCAACTTTGTGATCAACTCGAATGATGAGATACTAATTGGCCACTACTCATGAAATATGGGTCAATGAGTTTGACTCAAAAAATATGCAGTTGAATCCAGGTAGAAATATAATAACAATGAGATAATAATTGGTGAGTCTTTCAATAAGTGGAACAGGCTTATAAAAGTTTGGGAAACTGATTCAAATGTATCAGAAAATCTGTAACAAACATGCAAAAAAATGGATTTTTGTGAACAATAAATTGAATTTAGGAAAACTAAACGGAACTGCAGGTGTTGGATGGGTTACAGAGGAGAAAAAACACAGAAACTGTACTGCTAATACATGTGTCCTGGATAGTACTGTATTTGTGGAAGTGTCACCAACAGTACACATGCCACAACTCGAAATCTGAAACAAACACGAGTCCACACAAGTTCTCGTGATGCTCAAAATTCTTCTTGAGCTGAAGAGGACTTTGATGTCATAAGAAAATTATAATTAGAGGCTTGTATTGGTTTGTAAAATACTAAAAGGTATGGGAGGACAATTGTATGTCACACCTTCTCAGATTGATATCTTCTTCTTCTAAACTTAAAGAGAACACAGGCAAACAATGGAGATATATAGCTAAAATAGCAAGAGACAGATTGCATCCATAGCCAAGGTCTTACTGATTGGGAAAACGGCACATTGCATCCATATCATTTGCACATTCATTGTGTATGCCAATTTACTACATAATATAGGTAATATGCTTGCCACTGCCACAATCTACTTTTTCTCTCATTAGAGAATTTCCAGGATCTGTCATTTAATTTATAATTAAGTGGCTCAGTATAAATTCTTAGTTCAGTGTGATTTCTACAAGCACAGGTTTGAGAAGTTAAGGATCAGAAATCGATCCCCATAAGGGATAATCAAATCATCACTCCCAATATAATCATTCATATTCATGACTCTAAAGTGACACTATCAATTTATTATAACAATTGTCGGAATGACATTGCTATTCTTTCAGAGGAAAGCCGCAGATGTCCTCCTGCATGTTATATCTTAACATGGGTGAAGCCACTTGGAGCCACATTACACTTGCTCCGTTTGCTTATCATCTAGTGAACTGTATTGTCAATTGGGGTCTACATGTTTGAAGTTGGAAAGAAGCCAATGTTCTTTATATTTTCTGAGATAAGGGAAATGACCTTTAGAGGACCTATCGTTGATGTCATGTTGAATATTTGTAATTAAACCGGTCTTGTTGAAGCTACAATTAAAGTTCTGGGGATTGATTACTTGGAGCCTGGAGGTTGATATGTGGAACCATGTCAATTCCAAGGTGACTTCCTATTTTCTCTCAAACATGCTCAGATTAGTAAAGAATATTGCGGCACTGGCAAAGGTTGCAGAGTGTCTTGTGCGGCTGGCTTTCAAAGGTGGTTTTGAAAAAATTTCAAGCTGGATTGGAGTGTTTCAAGTGTGCAAGTCAGAGGTCCAGTTTCCGTGGGTACTTTGCCGGAGCTTGAAAAAGTGTTTTGGCTCTGGAATGTCAATTGAATCAGCGAAAAAATGTTCTTGCCACAGGAAATTTTGAGATCAACGGCAAGGGCTTGACTCTGTTGAAATGGAAGAGTCTCTCCTTTCTGTTGCTGCCTACATCAGACCATGACATAATTGCCAGGGCAAGAAAGCCAGCAGCAGCTTTCTTGTGTGTTGCACAGTCTGTGGATACCAAGACTGGCTTGGCTTCTGTGAGGAATGGAGTCGTGATTATTGACTGATGGAAGTTTGTTTTTTTTTTTTCAGAGTTTGATACTTCCCAGTTTTGTTTTGGCTGGGGATTTACTGTTAATAGATTTGGATTATAGAAACCTGTAGTTGATAGATGCTGCCACTAGTCAGTTTTTGAAGGTCCCAGTTCTTCTTCTTTTATGGGAATTTTTGTAATGAACAATGTACTGAAGCTTATTTTGAAGTTAATATAATGGGATAGAGGCCCTAATCCCTAACTTATCCAAATAAAGCAATTATTTAATCAGATCAAAATCAACAATTATGAGGACCCTCGAAGTTTTTAACACTCTTTGCTCAACTCATCTGAGAAAAAATTATTGCTATATTTGAAGGTACAGAAACTCTATATGCATGCAGCATACCCTTTTTTCACTGCATAAAGAGGCAGGTACAAACAAATGGAGCTGTGAAAAGAACATGCTAACCATTCTGAGTAAAATCTTTCCATATTTAAGCATGATTTACAAACTGTAAGCTAAGAGAACAAAAGAATATAATTGTAGGCTAACCGGACAATTTTTGCCCCTATTTATTTTTTCTGGAAGTCTCCCGTTACTTCAGAAAATATCATACAGCTCCATATCAAAGCTGCCATTATTTCAGATCGGGGTCCAAACTTAAAGTTGTCTCACCAACCTTTCTTATTTTAAGTATCTTGGAACTGTAATATAAAACATTAAAGTTACAGGTTTGCTACAGACAGCAGGCCTTGTAGTATATTTTAAGCCTTGGTCCATTTTGAAGAGCTGTATAACGGAAAATATGTACCATGTCTTTTGCTGAGTGAAGGTCCCATAATAGAATTCCTTTAAATAATTTCAATACTGACATTCCCCTGAACTGAAAAATGGATCAGAGTGTGTTTTTTTTTTTTCTAATTAATATCTTGAAAGGTTATATTACCTTATCCAACCACCATCTTGCAGTTGGAAAATGACATCCACCAAGTTCAATATTGGTGCACTCAGGTTTGGCGCTGTCCACTGCAAAATGTAAAAAAATCATATTATGAGGCTGTCAATGCAGAACATAACAGTATAAATATTTGTAATAACATCAATGTACCAGAATTGAAAATATGAATGTTTACAATGCATCAAACACAAAAGGTTGACTTTCTATACCATTTCAATCACAATAATTAAAAAAAGGAAACAAATTCTCGAAGTAATTTTAATGACACTCAAAGCATTGTCCCATTTGCATCAAGTGCTGAGAGAAGATAATTCAGATGCTCATTTAAAATATATAAGCTGACTCTCCATAACGATTAAGGTCCAATTAGGACTGGCCCTCAATCATCAAACCCAACAATACACAAGATTTCTGTGAAACATCGCTCTAGATTACCCCTAATTGGTGGAAATTAGTCAATGCAAATGTATAGCATACTTCTAGTTCGAGAAGCAGTTGAGCACTTCCAAATAGAGCGGTCCAAAAGGAGCATTAGATCCTTCTCTAAGCTGTATTATGTCAAGAAAATGAAAAAGCCATAATACTGCTAATTTAAGAGCAGAGGGACCTAATCTTGAAGATCAAAATCCAGAATAGCTGAAGCAAATAAACATAAGCAATATAATGGATACTTGACCATGTTCTGGTGCCAAAATACAAGAAGACAAAGATAATAAATTTGCTGAATATATATATAATCCAACATCCCAACACTAGAACATAGAAGAAAAATTAGTAACTCCAACTCGTTCCAAAGGCACATCTATCCATTGCATGGCTTGTTTAATTTTAACTAGGATGTTAGCAGTATTGTCCAGATCCAGATGGGACTTACCATCAGGCATGTGCTCAACCATACTTATCGGTCCCATGGCAACTCTAGTCCGAATCTTTTGTGTGGAAGCTTGCACCAGCTTCTGCCATAGGGACAAAAGCCCTGGTGGACAAGAACAGAGGCAAAAAATGGGGTAGAGGAAATAATTTCATAACTGGGGCCACTGCAGAACCATTTGAATGACATCCAGGTATGAATGTTCAACTAACATATTTAGTACAGCGTTGCGCAACACAAGGCCTGTTAGTTCCATTGACATTTCACATTTGCATACAATGATACAAAGCTAATAGACCAATTGAATAGGGCTGACTAATAATTCAAACATAAATTGAAAGTACTGTTCAATGATGGGAATACGCAGTCCTCCTAAAAGTGGCATTGCATATTGAACACAATTGTATCGCCACTGTGGTTCATTAGTCTGCTGTGGGGTAGAGTGGACTGTTTGGTGTGGAGTATGACCAAACAATCCCAAGGAACAATGGTAATCTTCCTTATGTGTATTTAAGTTATTACATACAACTGAAACAGTATGGGAGTACTGATCCAGCTTTCAACACTTACATGAAATGTATGAAGTTTTTTTCATGTTCCACCTCAGAGAAGGAGATGTCACAAGATCCAGGAGGCTGCATACAGCATCCATGTTTTCAAGTACAGAGAAGTTGTTTATTAGGCATTCTAATTGAAAGATTGCAAACGCCATCCTCAATCTGACTCAGATGAGTTTGAACTATACTTTAGATCTCATCCCTTTATCTCAACAGTCTAGGGTGGCTTAAATTGTCCCAACCATAGTTTGAAGACTCTGTGAGTATTCTGCAAGACTCGCCAAACTCTGAAGTCTCTGAGCTGGTCAAGCCAAGTCCTTTGGATAGTACTCGGGCGAGTCCTGCTCCAAGACTCCTGAATCTTAGGCTTGGACTCCCAAGTCCTGAGCTCAAACTCTTCTGGCGCTTGAACATTTCAGACATAGTGGCTGAAATTTCAAATTTTGAGAGTTTGAGGACCATAAGACATGTAATGTTTGAATAATGACAAATTGATAATCAAATTAAACTTTTATGTTCTCTAAATGCATTTATTACTTTTTTTGTGTAATTATGAGGTATTTTTTTGCCGAGTACGAGTCAAAATTTTGGGCTGCCAAGTCCGAGTTTTCAAACTATGGTCCCAACTAATATATAGGACTTTATTTGAGGTTCATCCCTTCTGTAAAATCTGATTTCATTCTACAGTCCAAAATTATTAACGAGAGCAATTCCTTGTGAGAGATTTGACAGAAGATCATGGACCTTGCAAAGAGAGATAATGGAATGTTTGGTAAGTTATTACAAGATGTGTAATCCAAAAGGAGATCTGCAATCTTATTCAAAATGGATCTTGTTTACTGTAGCAGAAGACGAAACAGAAGAGGAAAAGTGTGAGAAGGGAATAAGCTATAGCAGGGTATCAAATTGCAATGCCTCTGCTATTGAATTGCAGTAGCCATATCAATGTCTGAGTTCATCCTCTACATAGTGCACCGAGTGTTCATGAGTGGGACATTAAAACTAATCCCAAGCCTGCCATGAATAAATGCACCAAAATTACATGACAAGTCATAACGAGAGACAAATATACAAACAGAACGAATCCCATAAGCTTCAATGATATTGAATATATCATTGGCAACCATTACATAAAGTGATAAAGGTGATTTCGTTTTACAACTTCCATAAGGATTTCACCCCTAAGCAATTTATAGTTTGCACTGCGCACATATAACATCATCACACCCACAAGGGTAAAACTACATATAGGCTCCACCCACTATTTCGGAAGTACCACTCGGAATAATGTAATGGCATCATATACTTCTCAGTTCTCACCAAGCTCCTTTCAAGATGTTGCTGCAAACAACTTCTTTAAAGATCATGTGATATTTATCAAGATTCAAATATGGTTTTGAGTCGAACTCATTGGCCCATATTACATGAATAGTGGTTCACAAGAACCCATCTGTCATTAGCATTAATGGTCCATTTAGCATTCATTGCATCTAGGTGATGCTTACAGTGGTGAAGCATAGGGACTTCCAGGGAGGTCACCATCCTAGTACTACTCTGACTCAAGCATGCTTTGTTAGTGTTTCATAGATCAGATAATATAACTGAAAGCACTCAGAAAATTGCAACAAATAAGACAATAAACACAGCAAGATACCCTGGGAAAACCCTCCTCCTGAGGGAGAAAAACCCAGCAAATATTTCTCTTAAAGAGCAGAAATCAGCTTACAACTCAGGCCCAACACATAGGCGAAATTGATACAATGAATAATAGCACCTCTCCTAGATGCAAAGACAAGTGAATATGTTTCTCCTTGAAATCGGCCTGCTGCTACAAGATGATACTCTGCTGCTTAAGTGCGAACTTCTGTAGGAATGCGAATTATGCTGATTGAACTTGATGATCAAACGACAAAGAATGACCTTGTATTTATACAAAATGAGGTGTCTCCTCAAATAGGTCGGCCTCCTAAGATAAATAAATATTTTCCAAAAATAATAATATAGGTCGGCCCAAGTAAGTAAATAATAATAATCTCAATGAGTATAAATTAAATAGCCAATTAGGCTATCATTTAATTTATGTGTCTTCTTGGGATGAGTGCACTGGAAGAAGCAGTCCTAAGCTGCCTAGTAACATCAACACTCCCTCTCAGCTAGGGATGATACTTTCAGCTGCATGAAACATATCACCTCATAGTGATACAGGAGCTTATCACCTCATTATGAAAAGCAAATAAGATATCACCTCATTGTGATATCGGATATCACCTCGTCATGATATCAACCATCATGGCTACCTCTATAGATGGTATGCACAAGTGCTCATCACTCAATGTGATGTTGTCACCTCATCGTGACTTTCACCATGGCTCTCCCAGAGGATGAAACACAAGTACAAAAGAATCATCACGGACTCCTTCACGTGATGCTGTCATGGAGTCACACACATGACATCCACCATGGCTCTCCCAGAGGGTGGAACAAGGGCTTTCACCTCAAACTTCTATTAAAGAGAAGAATGCATTAACAAGGGATTTCACCTCGAACTTCTCCTAAGAGAAGAACTCATTAAAGAGGATCACTAATACTGAGACTCCTCAGTTAAGGCTGCATTCTCCACCATACCAAGCTTTTCTCGAAAGTACACAAACTTGATTTTGGGGAGGGGCTTGGTGAGAATGTCTGTCGTCTGCTCATCAGTGTTGATATACCTCAACTGTATAGCTTTCCTCAATACCATATCTCTGATATAATGGTACTTGATCTCAACATGCTTGGTTTTGTCATGAAACACAAGATTGACAGAAAGCTTCACACAGCTCTGATTATCAAAGTGAATAATGGTAGGCTCCATTGATTGTCCAAACAATCCTGCTAGGAGCTTACGAAGCCATACTGCTTCACGAGCTGCCACACAAGCTGCAATGTACTCTGCCTCGGTTGTACTCAATGCCGCTGAAGACTGCTTCCTGATGCACCAGGATATCATAGCAGAACCCAAACTGAAGCAACAACCAAAGGTACTCTTCCGATCTGTGACACACCCTACCCAATCAAAATCAGTAAAGCCATGCAGCTCCAAATCCACACCTGAAGAATATCTCAACCCATATCCAATTGTGCCACGCAGGTATCTCAGGATATGTTTAGTGGCAACAAGATGTATCTGCCTTGGTTCACACATAAACTGACTAAGTGCACTTACTGCATAGCAGATACCCGGTCTAGTGTTAACTAGATACATCAATGAACCAATCAGCTGCCTATACATCGTAGAATCCACCAGTTTTGAACTAGCTGCAGCCTCCTTCAACTTATGTAGATTTGTCTCCATAGGTGTAGACATAGGTTTGCAATCAATCATACCAAACCTCTTTAGAATGTCAATAGTATACTTGCCTTGACTTAGAATCATTTCATCTGGTTTTTGCCAAACTTCTAAGCCAAGAAAGTAATACATGAGACCAAGATTCTTCATCTCAAACTCAGAAGCTAACTCCTTCTTACATTTTAGAATTAGGTGTTCTTCTCCAGTGATAATCAAATCATCAACATACAAAACCAGAACTAAAGCTTCACCATTTATTACCTTGAAGTAGAGGTTGGAATCTGCATCATTCTTTGAGAAACCTACACTCAACAAATAACGATCAATCCTTTCGTACCAAGCACGAGGAGCCTGCTTAAGACCATACAAGGCCTTCTCCAACTTGCAAACATGAGACTCCTTCTCATGTACCTCAAATCCCTCGGGTTGCTCAATGTAAACCTCTTCTTCTATTACACCATTCAGAAAGGTTGTCTTTACATCCATTTGGTGAATCTTCCATCCTCTAGATGTAGCAATAGCAATAATGGTTCTGACAAAAGTATATTGAGCCACAGGAGCAAAAGTTTCTTCATAGTCAACTCCCTCTATTTGTGAGAACCCTCTAGCCAAGAATCTTGCCTTGTACTTCTCAATGCTCCCATCAGCAGCATGCTTGATCTTGAAGAGCCATTTAGAAGACACCACAGATTTTCCTTTGGGTCTAGGAACGATATCCCAAACATCATTCAACTCCAATGAAATGCCGGAATCCAAGTGAAGAGAGGAGTTCCCAACTCCTTTCACAGAATATCTAGCGTCGTCTCCAATAATGACTTGTTCACTAGAATCATTCTCCATCAAATTTGATAGATGCTCCCTAAATCCGATGATGTGGCGAGAGGCACCGCTATCAATCAGCCAAGTGTTGGTGTCGGTGGATACATTGCTTGACAAGGCTGAATAGAACAGATAATCACTTGAGTCCTTCTGCGGAGCGACTTCTTCAACATTTGCAACGGCAACCTGCTGCTTAGGTCTGAGAGGACATTCCTTTACAAAGTGGCCAAACTTGTCACAACGAAAAACATTGAACTTTGGATAAGTCTCGCTTCTTCTTGAAGGCTAGAGTACCTTCATTTCCATTATCTTGATTCCTCTTGAAGAATCCTTTCTTCCAAACTTTTCCTTTCTTCGACGAATGAGAGGCGAGAACATGTATATCCTCATTCTTTGAACTTTGACCAACGCCTCTAACCACCTGTCTCGACTCCTCTTGAATGCAGTCGACCCTCAACCGATCAAACTTGGGAAGTTTAGATCTTGCACTGATTCCTTGAATATACGACAACCATGATAGCAGAAGACCATTGAGAGCAAGCATGGTCAAGTCTTTGTCATCAATCATGTGACCAATTGTAGAGAGCTGGTCTCTCAACTCTGAAATCCTCATGAAATAAGCAATCACTGATTCTCCTTTCGCCATCTTCACATGATGAAATTGTTGCTTCAGTGCAAGTGCCCGACTAGTGTTGTTGATTTCGTACATCTCTTCCAATGTATTAAACATCTCCCTTGCTGTATTCAACTTGGAAACAATCGGAACAACATGATCTTTAACGGAATCAACCAACACTTTCTTTGCCCTAGTATCTTTCTTCCTCCACTGCAACCTCTCTTCTTCCTCCTCGGGTTCGGGGACTTTTGTTTTCACAAACTCAGCCAAATCATTCTCTTCCAATGTGAGCATGATCCTGAACCTCCATGATGTGTAGTTAGAAGCTCCTTCGAGTCTATCCTCGATTTTCAGACCATTTACCATCTTGAAATTAAAAAAAAAGATAGGCTGAAAAAGATTAAATTGAGTGCTGCAAAACAAATCTGATCACGATCTTTTTCAAACCTGCTCTGATACCATGTTAGTGTTTCATAGATCAGATAATATAACTGAAAGCACTCAGAAAATTGCAACAAATAAGACAATAAACACAGCAAGATACCCTGGGAAAACCCTCCTCCTGAGGGAGAAAAACCCAGCAAATATTTCTCTTAAAAGAGCAGAAATCAGCTTACAACTCAGGCCCAACACATAGGCGAATTTGATACAATGAATAATAGCACCTCTCCTAGATGCAAAGACAAGTGAATATGTTTCTCCTTGGAATCGGCCTGCTGCTACAAGATGATGCTCTGCTGGTTAAGTGCGAACTTTTGTAGGAATGCGAATTATGCTGATTGAACTTGATGATCAAATGACAAAGAATGACCTTGTATTTATACAAAATGAGGTGTCTCCTCAAATAGGTCGGCCTCCTAAGATAAATAAATATTTTCCAAAAATAATAATATATGTCGGCCCAAGTAAGTAAATGATAATAATCTCAATGAGTATAAATTAAATAGCCGATTAGGCTATCATTTAATTTATGTGTCTTCTTGGGATGAGTGCGCTGGAAGAAGCAGCCCTAAGCTGCCTAGTAACATCAACATGCTTAACCATGAAGTTCCCTTGAGATCAAGCCCACTTAGCCTGATACCCCATTATGACTAAGCACACTTGAGTTATAGTACCAAGATGACTAATCTACCAAGAATTCCAAATGCTTCACACCTGTGAGCATCACCTATATGCAATGAGTGCTAAGTGAATCTTCCGTGCTCATAAGAGAGGAATTCTTGTGAACCGCTACTCATGAAATATGGATTAATGAGCTTGACTCAAAAACTACACAGTTGAATTCTGATAAAATATCACATAGTTGATGCATTGCAAAAACCACCACCTTCTTTGTAAGATTTCAAAGTGCATTACCATTGAGTAAGACTCTTCTCGATAAACCCTGTATATTTCAAGAAAAGAAATTGCCCAACAGGTATTTTAAATTGATTAACAGTGAGACATTGAATATGCCTAAATATGTCAATTATCTCGAGTCAATTTGAGTCAAAGAATAGAAAAAGGAGCGCCAGTTCAGTAGTTATTTGATCCTTAGTCTTGTGTGGTCAGTTTCAGAGCGATACATATCAAATTTTGTGGAATAGAAAATTGAGTCAAATGTATGTCAGCTTTAGTCACACCAGTATATAAATAAATGGTTTATTGGCTAAATAAATGAGGGTTTTCAATAATCACAAATGGAGATATTATTAGCCAAATTGTTTGAACAGAGAAACCGGGACTGAGCACTACAAACAAGACCTAAAACAAACTAACAGGAACCAGCCACCAACACACTACTTAGCAGTCCCACAAACTGCAACCAGATTAAAACCAGAACCATCTAAAACCAGCCATAAACAACATACTTGTCTGAAGTTTGAACCACCAATAGCTATTTAAAATACTTCCATTAATCATTGGGGTAGAGTTCATACAGAACATGAGGGTTGCATTGCTTTCATAATATGGATACTCTCAATCTCTACTTCCAGGTGCACTCATAGTGGCACATATAATTATAAAAACTTGAAGGGCTAAATAAATGATGATTTTACATGGTCCCTCAACCGAAGGATAATGAACCAAGTTAATACTTATTAATTTATCAGCCAGATATGTTTGAACAGAGAAACTGGGGACTGAGCACCCAGAGAGAGACCAAAAACAAACTGAAGGGAACCAGTCACCATCACAGTAACTGCCTGTTCCACAAACAGTTAACAGTCTTAAAATCAAAACAACTTATTTACAACAAGAAATAATGACTGAGCCATCATCAGCCATATAACATAGCTATGGTAAACATTAGAAGAAAGTTCATAGAACACGGAGTTGGCTTGGGTTCATAATATGGTTACATCTGAATTCTTACTTCCAATGTCTCCATGGTGGCACATACAGGTATATTTAGGTCCACTGATAACCATAAGTTTGACCCCTACCTAAAGTTGTCCCCATGGCTACTGCAAAGTATCCATATGTATTTTGCAAGTTTGAGTATATTGCAAATGTCAAACATCAAGAAAGCGACATTTGAAATTGAAATGGTCAAATTGAGTTGCAAGTCAATAAGTACAATGTTATTCATATGACAGTAGGACCAACCATCTAAAGACATTCAAGTGGTGATAAATTTGTTTTGATGAATGATGTTTGACCTGATATCATGATTGATTACTTAACCGGTGAGGGCACTGGAATATATTATCAGTGGATTTTGAGAGGCAAATTGACAATAGAAAACTCATTGAGAATTGCCATTATCGCTTGGTTTAGTGTCATTATACATCCCTTCATCAGTATTATTTGGAATTAGCTTTTGTTGAAGATTATCAATAGTAAATACACATCATAAATGATAATCATAAACATTAATTTTTAGCACCACAGTCAGTTGATCCATTCATTATAAAAATCCATTCAAACCCCAGCTATTATCTCATGGAGCTTATCAAACACATCTTTGTTGGTACATTGATTATTTGAGATCATTATCCAAGTCCACATCCTGCAGGCAGACGACAGATGCAATCAAATTCCTGACTATAAATGTGTGTTCAACTGGTTGAGAAAAATCCATACATGTTCCAAGTATCAAAGAGAGTCTGAAACATGGAAAACTGACCTATAGAAACAGCAACTATCAAGGCAGGTCACCAAGGCAATGTCAATGTTTCTATAAGGACCGAAGGAAGATAGAGCACCCCAAGGCCTGGGTATTAGTCAACAGGCTCAAATGATATATGAAAATGATTCTCCCAATAATGTTTATTGGTTGTATATAACACAAAGTTTGTCATGGCCCACATTACATGGTCATCCATTTAGTCATGTTCATGTTTCTTGTGTTTCCCAAAATTCTGACAATTTGTGTCATATCAATCTCATTTTTGGTTTGTACTAATTGTCATCATCAAGGACCTACAAGAGATGATTAAATTGACGAAAATACCATGATCGCTGAGAGAATTATCGACAAGTGTGAGGAGAATGACACTGTCAAGTGGTTAAAAGGAATTGAGTGGAAATTTTGGTGACTAAGCAAGCATTAACCAAGTATAAATTGCTGATTAAAACTTGTGATTCAATTTTGTTGGATCTCTGAGCGAATTTCCTTTTCATAGAAGCTGACATATTGGACGAGAATGAAGCTAGAAGTTGAAGAGGTGAAGAAGGGATTTAAATATTTAATATCAGAAGAAATTTTAAAAAAATGTAATGGATGGAAATACAATGGAGAAGTTGTGTAGAATCTTCTTCCTTAACTTCCGTGCAAAAAGAAATTCTTAATTCTCTCAAGAAAGTAAAGTTAGCGAGATATTATCTACATGGAAGATATGCCTCAACACTATGCCAATACCAAATGGGAAAGCTATAGCCCCAACGGTGACTAGATTCAGGAGTTACACAAAGCCAAGATAGCTTCTTCTCAAGCAAAATCTCTAGCTAATGAGGTGACCAGTGAACAAGATCCCGAAGAATAAAAAAAGAATGAAAAAGAAGTTCAAAATCGATTTATCTACTTTTATTTCACAAAGATTGCTTTTTGTAAACTTCTGTAATTATAAAGTAAACTTTAGTCCTATAATAAAAGAAATACAAGAAGGATAAAGTTTATTTTATTATTATTTTAAAAAAATTCCCTTTTCAAGAAGCAGATACAGGTCAAGAAACTATTTCATTTGTAGTTTTCAGTCTGTAGTATTCAGTCTTGCTGTAGAGTTATTTTCTGTTCAAACTGTGAAATATTGACATAGATATTTGTAAAAAGGACTGAAGAAGTGACTTTAAGCTCTCTATTCTGAGTACCAGAAGTTTTCAATGGACTTTGTATCGTTGGCTCTGTGGTTGCGAATTTTTCTTATGTTAAGTTTGCAACAGTATTCCTATATATTATTTTTATAAATACTATCTGTGATATGAACAATCCTCTTAAATTTGAGATCAAATTCTTCATGCAGATGTTCTTATTCTTAAATTTATGCAGCATCTCGTGAATATCTTTTATGATTTTACAGTTTGCCTTCCATATATTGCATATGTTTTTGAGACTTTGTGCTCATAAACCGTATATTTCCTTTCCTTTTTATTAATTCACCTTTCCTGCTTTCTGGTCAAAAGCATATCCCAAAAAATCTTAAAATTTATCATACGAGAGAGCTGTCCCTCTCAAAAGTAGAGGAAGTTGTTCATCCATAACAATTTATCCAACTGTTGGTATATTTTCCATTGCTCTTTGGGCGAGTCAAGGATTGTAAAAATAGTGAAAGCAGTTACAGATCTAATTACCAACATCTTGCACATAATTGTTCATTTTGTAAATATTTTGTGTCACAATTAAAACTAAGGCTTGATGCTATATTACATGTCACAGCTCAACATCATCTATTAAAGACTTGTTATACATGTGTATGCTCAAGACCATATGTATGATGCATGAAAATGAGAGGCTGAGATATGATGAGTTGCAGCTGGGATGTGAAGACTTGCAGCTCAGTTTATTAGATACATTTGGCTGTTCGTATTTTGTTTAGAGAGAATTTCTTTCAGACTTTCAATTTATAGTACTTCCTGCAGCAAGAATTAATGGAGTTTCGAAGTATGCTCCTTCTGTTTACTGTTTTTGAAATTTTATGTGAGATGCTTTAATATAAATATATCGTCTATTTGCTGAGCATGTAGATAAATTTTGATTACTTGCATCTCCCCTTCTAACTTTTCTAAGAATACTTTTATGTGGGATGCTTTAATATAAATATACTGTCTATTTGCTGAGCACATAGATAAATTTTGATTACTTGTATCTCCCCTTCTAACCTTTCTAAGAATACTTGATGATAGACTAGTTAGAATGTCATTGTAGAACAAAATCCTCAGCTAGTGGGATATGCCACTTGGTTTAAACCTAAATTGCTGGTTCAGATATAGGTTCAGGTTTGCCAATATGGCAATTTTTCCTTCCACAGGTTCAGTATGGCTGGGTATGGCCATGCTATATATATTGTGTCTCCATCTTCTAAACTTTCTAACAACACTTGATGATGGACTAGTTAGAATGTCAAGATGGAACAAAATCCTCAACTAGTGGGATATGCCACTTGGGTTTAAACCTAAATAGCTGTTTCACATATGGGTTTGGGATTTAGGTTCACCGAAACTGCAATATAAACAAATATCTATACCCATAATTTGCAACAAAAAAAATTGTAACACAGTAAAGTGATTTAAAATCTTCGATATATTGAAAGGAAGCGGAAATGCTTCATATAGAAATTACAAAAGGATGTTTCTAGATACAAAGTTTCTAAAATAGAAACATCATCGAAGAAAGAAAACTAAACTACTAGTTTACATAATTTACAAAATATTGACCATTAATAATTAATTAAATATTATTTTAATACCCTTCCTTAATGGTCAATCTATCAACTACACCAAGATGCCCCCTGAATATTACAAACTTATCTGGACTGAGAGACTTGGTGAGAATATCAACAATCTGATCCTCAATTGGAACATACTGCAATACCACTGACCCACCTTCGACAAGCTAGCGGATGAAATAACAATGAAGTTCAACATGCTTTGTCCTTTCATGGAAGACTAGATTCTTGGCGAGTTTCAGCACCCCTTGATTGTCACAGTACAAGGGGGGAGGCCCTGCTTGAGACATTTGTGTGTCTGAAAGCACCCTTTGAAGCCAAACCGCCTCACAAGCTGCTTTAACAGTTCCCAATATTCAGCTTCAGTCGAGGAAAGAGCCACAGCCTGCTGCTTCTTGCCGGTCCATGTGACTGCACTTATGCCCAAACTGAATACATACCCTAAAGTAGACTTTTTGTCATCAACAGAACCTACCCAATCTAAATTTGTATAGCCAATCAGCTTAGGATCTTTGCACCTTCCATACAGAATGCCAAAGTCGAAAGTGCCTTTCACATATCGCAGCACACACTTTGCTACAACCCAGTGTTCTACTTTAGGGGTTGTCATGAAGCGAGAGATGTAGCTCATTGCAAAATTGAGATCGGGTCTAGTAGCAATGAGATAAATGAGGCTACCTACTAGTTGCCTGAATGCGGTTTCATTTTGCGCAGGCGAATATGATTTTGTTGATAGTTTGAGCCCTTTCTCCATAGGTGTGGATGCAAGTTTGCAGTCAATCATTCTGAACTTATCAAGCAAACTGCGAGCATACTTGGACTGAGAAATGAAGATGCTCTCAACTGTCTGTCAAACCTCAACACTAAGACAATAATGAAGAAGTCCCAAATCTATCATGTCAAAGGATTCACTAAGATTGTGTTTTATCTCCTCAATCAAATGTTTTGAGTTGCCAGTAATGATAAGGTCATCAACATAGACACTAGCACAAGGATATCATCACCGAACCGTTTGACATACAAATTTGAATCAGAAGGGATCCTCTGAAAACCATGATCAGTAAGGTACTTATCAATTTTCATGCACCATGCCCATGGAGCCTGTTTAAGACCATAGAGCGCTTTCACGAGTTTGCAAACTTGGTGGTCTTTGCCAATAACCTTGAAACCGGGAGGCTATGTCATATAGACTTCTTCCTGTAGATCACCATTGAGAAACGCACTCTTGACGTCCATTTGATGGACTTTTCGCCCAAATTGGGCTGTTGTAGCGAGGACAAGCCGAATAGTACTCATTTTGGCTGTAGGCGCAAAAGTCTCCTCATAGTCAATGCCCTTTGTCTGTGAGAACCCTTTGGCTACTAAATGAGCCTTGTACTTGTCAAGGGTTCCATCAGCCTTGTACTTAACTTTATACATCCATTTGCAGCCAATGGGCTTCTTCCCAGGTGGAAGATCGAAGAGGACCTAAGTGTTATCCTTTAGAAGGCTATGATGTCTAGCTTCCATAAACTTTTCCCACTCAGGTATGCCTTTAGCCTCGGAGTATGTTTGAGGCTCAGGGATGCTGTGCAGATTAGCCATGAGAGAAAAATTAACACTATTCTACTGCTTGCTCTTTTTCCAAGCAGTTCTACCCTCAATTAATTCATCATCACGAAGATCACTTATGGTTTTAGCATACCATTTAGGCCAGAGGGTAGAAATACCAACATCTAAAACAGGAGGAATAACATCACCAGGTGTGGCTGGTATAGAATCAGCTGGACCAAGATCTAGATTGTCCTGAGGAGGGGCGAGCGGTGGTACATTCTACTGAGGTGGCTGCTCAGCTATAGAATCCCTCCCATCAAGTGGACTCAGGGGAAGACAAACACCCAATTCAGAATCTTTCAGAGGTTGTTCCTCGGGATGCACAGAAGTAGAAGACAAAAAGAAAGGCCTGGTAGATTCATCATTCATCAACCACAACATCACGACTAAAGATTAGACGATCTGAATCTACATCAATCAGCCTGTATGCTTTATGATTATCACTGTAGCCAATGAACATGAGTTTTTGGCTTTTGGAATCTAGCTTAGTGCGCTTGGCATCCGGAATCTAGACATGAGCAGTAGAGCCAAAAACTTTCAAGTGGCTAATTTTAGGCTTTCGTCTAGACCAGGCTTCTTCAGGAGTCATCTTCTTAACCGCATGAGTTGGAGATTGATTCAAAAGATAAACAGCAATATAAACTGCTTCAGTCCAATATTCCTTAGGAACATTTCTATGCGCCAACATAGAATGAGCCATTCAATAATGGTGAGATTTCTATGTTCTACGACACCATTCTGCTGAGGGGTGTAAGGTGTGGTAAGTTGGCGCTTAATGCCATGAGCATCACAGAAATTGGAGAAATCAATAGAACAAAATCCCCCCCCCATTATCAGACCTAAGAGTAACTATTGGAGAACCAAACTCTTTTTCAACTAAGGCCTTATACTGCTGAAATATACCAAACACATCTGATTTGTTTTTCAAAAAATACACCCACATTTTTCTACTGAAATCATCAACAAATAATAAAAAATACCTGCAACCAATAACTGAAGGAGTATTCATTGGACCACATAAATCAACGTGAACCAACTGTAATACCTCGAAAGCTCGCCATGAGTCACCATCTAAGAACGGAGTTTGATGCTGCTTCCGAGCCTGACAAGCTTCGTATACTCCATGATTCTGAGTTTGAATCGCAGGTAGGCCACCAACCAGATTATCTCGAGATAACTAAGAGAGATATTGCATGTTCAGGTGCCCATAACGTTGATGCCAAAGGCTGCTGATTGAAGTACTCTTGGCTGCCATAGCGTGCTCTAAAGAATCACTAGAATCAACAAGTCTATATAGACCATGATCCTCAAGTCCCTGAATGACTATAGTGCGAGTCTCTTTGTCAACAATGTTGCATGTGTGCATGCTGAAAACAATATCTAACTGAGGAGAGTGACTAACTGAAAGTAAGTTCAGCTCCATGTCAAAAGCGGAGTAGACATCGAGAAATATTAAATTTCTCCCTCTAGAATGAATCTGCACATTGCCCTTGCAGACAACAATATACTCCTCGCCTCCTCCAAAGATAACAGAATCTCTGAAAGGCATGTACTCAATGAACTAATCCCGACGATGTGTGAAATGTCGAGAAGCGACTGAATCGATATACCAGGCAAAAGATTTAACAGGATCTGCTGGACTCTTGGCCATAAAAGCATAGAACATAGTTTCCTTCTACTCAGTGTGCTCTGCAACATTGGCTTTAGGCTTAGACTCTCCTTGCTTGTTTTGTTCAAAAGCCAAGCGTTTCCAACAATCTTTCTTCATGTGACCATACTTGTGGCAATAATTACACTGAGCATTCTTCTTTTTAGAAGAATCTGAAGATTGTGCTTGGCTGGTCTACTAAGAGGGCTGATTTTTGCCCTTATTCTTCTAAAATGTCTTGGTAGGAAAGGCCTGCTCTATGGAGGACAAACTAGCACCGCTTCCGAACTGTTGTTTCCAACAATCCTACTGCAGAAGTATGGTGCAAAGATCTAAAAACTTTAAATCAACATTAGCTGAAGTAATGTTGAGTCTCAATAATGTGCTCGTAAGATTTTGGTACACTCTTCAGAGTGATGACTACCATATCTTCCTCCTCCATTTTCCGACCAATAGCCTCTAGCTGATCACGGATATCCTTGATCTTTCTCAAGTGCACCTGCAAAGTTGTCTTCTCATCCATAATGATGGAAAACAGCATGTTCTTCAGAAAGAACGCACGACTCTTGTTAGATGTTTCCTGAAGATCTTTCAGAAAATCCCAAATTTCTTTTGTTGATTTTCCAGACGGTACTTGAGGTAGCTAATCATCAGTGACAAACAGTTTAATAAGCATCACAACTTCACGATTTTGCTCATCAAACTTTTCTTGATCTTTATCAGGCGATGTAGGTCGTGTCTTGTTGCCCAGAATAATCTAGTCAAGGCAGCGATATTCAAAGATTGTCATCATTCGCTGCTTCCAAGTGTTGTAGTTGCGGCCATTGTGTTAGTGTTTTATAGCTTCAAGAGCTATTTTCTCTTAATTAAAGGCAGGTCGGCCTTTGCTTCATAAATAAATTATATTTTTCTAAGGGCCGACCTAGAGAGGAGGTCGCCCAGCTTTGTATATAAAGAGGATGAAGTCCTCTTATTTGATCAAGCAATCAATTCACTCCAATTCGAATATCTTCAGCAGTAGTTCGCCTCCTAGCAGCAAATCAGACTTTGAAGAAGTGTTATCATTAGTGCATCTAAGGTTCGCTTCAAGGAGAAGTGTTATTTCTCATTGTATGAGACTCGGCCTATTCTAGGGCATGATTTTGTATGCACTTTTCTGCACTTTTCTTCTAATATATAAGAGAATATTGTTGTTGGGTTTTCCTCCCTCAAGTAGGAGGGTTTTCTCAAGGTAATCACTGTGTTCATTGTTATTTGTGTTGTATTTTCCGCTTGTTTACATTTCTGATCTAAAAAATAACACATTGAACTTCTGACTGCCCTCTAGCATGATATGCGACAAAGAAGCCATTTGTCAAAGGTTTGTACTAAGTACCTTTTACAAAAAATCTAATAAATACGAGGCACAGAACCCCACAAGCAGAAAGTCTATCAGAAAAAGGCACAAAACCCGAGGTATCTTTTAACTTTCAAAATATGAGGGCAGAATCAAAGTTGATGCCCACTAATCAGACAGTACCCAGAAAACTTCAGAAAACCTGTCACAAAAACCCTAGGTGTTATAGAAAACCTTGGGCGCCACAAAAAAGGGCAGAAAAAAAAAACATAAGCTTCAGCGGAAATCCCACGAGCTGATGAAGAACAGATACAACCACAAAATATTTGCAGATTGTCGGTTTGCAAGAACAGATAGCAACAATGAGCAAAGAAAATCACGTTTTTCAAAAAATCGCCAAATTTATTTCAAAAACCTGTGAAGAAAGAACAAGGGTCGAAGCACAGAAAGGAGGGCACGATTCATCAAAAAAAGACAGCAGAAAAATGGCGCTCGATGTTCCCTTCAAACGCCTTCACACAAAAGAAAAACAACCAGAACCAAAAAACAAACGGGCGAGATTCTCAAAACCCTTGTCGCACGCACGGGAGTGATCACAACGATCAGGAATCGTGCTCCAAGATCGCACAATTTTCACCAAAGAAAAGTCATGAGATTTTTGCTAAAAACAGAAACTGCGTTTTCTATTAAAAAACGGTGCGATTTGCAGACATGAAATCATGTTTTTCATAGACAAAAAGAAAACGCATGCCAGAGAGGAAAAATCCGCCAGTGATGACGCCTTCACACAATTTATATAAGCGTGTGCATAGAATAAACAAACAAACAAAAAGGAAAACCTCACAAGTCGCACGATTTCTAGAAGAAAAAAAAAATCACGAATAGCTCCAAGAAAAAAATTCCCACTTTGATACCATGAAGTGATTTAAAATCTTCGATATATTGAAAGGAAGCGAAAATGCTTGATATAGAAATTAAAAAAGGATGTTTCTAAATACAAAGTTTCTAAAATAGAAACATCATCGAAGAAAGAAAACTAAACTACTAGTTTACATAATTTACAAAATATTGAACATTAACAATTAACTAAATATTATTTTAATACACAGTTGATAGTGATAAAGATAATTGATAATTCAATATCAAATGTCAAATCAATACAAAATGCAATCAATAATCTTCATCGAGAGCATCAAAGTGATCGCTTGCTTCATTTGAACCACAAGCAACGACAATGCCACTCCCATGAGCTACATCCTGTGTAGGAGCCTCCTCATCCTCTAAAATGATTGTGGCAAGCGATGCAATAGATGCATCCATGTTAGTACACTCAAGGGTTACATCCCAATCCTTTGTTGCCCCTTCCTTGTAGTTAATTTGCTTATGTGACAGAAGGTAAAAGTTGTATTGCACATTGACCAACTCTTCTGCATTTCTTGCAGCCAATTGGTTGCACTTTATTGAGTGGAAAAAGAAGTATGTACTTCAATTCTGCTCAGCCAAGAATAACTTGCAACTTGTTGAAATAGAGATTTGTGGTAACTTTTAGTCAATTTAGGATTTCTAAATGCAGTTTAGAGTTACTTTTTCACATAAAAAGGTGTTTCTTTAAAAATGGTCTTTCTTTGGTTGAATTTGGGCACCACCACCTGCAGGTTCCCTTGGGTACCCCTATGTTTTCCCAAGGCAAATTAATGGGCAACCCAGGTACTCAGATTTTACCTTATGGGTACTTGAGGCATCAAGGACGATGCCCTAGGGAAATGCACAATGGACCCAGGCTGGGAACTGCATCCTGACCCATTTGGGCCAGGTATGGTGACCATTCCAGGTGAGCCCAGTATCTAAGGTCTAATCTTCTTGTAATTAGAAACTTGTATTACATCACATGAGAATTAACACAAGCTAAGGTCCACAAGGCATAGCTGCGAAAGCACTGACAGTGTTAAATAGGTTAGAACTAGCTGAGTGACCTCATGAAAAAATAGGTTCCCTCTAGAGGCATGATATTAAGTCTGGAGTAGCACAATTGCTTATTGAATGGCTCAAGATCTGATCATTAAGGAAAATGCTCAAGATCAAAAAAATCGACAATGTGATATTGATGATGTCTTGTAGATCCTTGAAACTAACAAATGCAGCTTGCACAACATCAGCTGCTTCTTGGAATAGAAGGGGAGTGGAGGCAAGGAAAGGCTCTTCAGAGTGAAAGGGCTTAATGGAATATCTGAATGTAGATATTATAGTGTGGGAACATGTATAGTGAGCAAACCAAGAAGCCCTTGAATATATCAGGCCTTGCTTGTTGCTAACGGATGGAAAAAAATTGCTCTCTAGAATGATGAACTACTTCTGTAGATTGATTGGACGTAACTATTTTCTAGCCTCTTCATTAGTTGTGACTACATCAGTTACCTTAGGTGAAATTTGATAGGATAGTAGGATTCAGGGTCAGTTTGAGGCATTAGTATCCCTAGTGATAATAAGAACTTCAATGTGCATTTTTGCAGATGAATCCTATTGTGACCTTTTTCACACATCACCCCATCCAGATGGGGACCCCCTAATTTTTGCTCCATTCTGGTCGTTTGGCTTTGGTTAGTGCGTCTCTCTCTCTATCTCTGGTCCTTCCGGGGACGTCCCATCGTTTGACCCAGGTTGAAGTATTGGTTAAGTCTGTGTAATTAGGGTTTTCATCCTTCAGGCTTATTTGAGGTCAAACTGAGTTATAAAATTGAAATATGAGCTTAGTACAGCAATCACAAGGCTTCCAACAGTGTCCCATTAAATTTTCACTGTATTCCGGCAACTTGCTATTTTTAGTAAGTATTCAATTTGGGACTATTTTATCGAAATTTTGGGAATTCTGTCAGTTCCACCACATTCAGGTAACATCAAGCTGCTTGCACGTAAATTTTGAGCCAGATCAGACAATTTGCTATTTTTAGCAAATCAGGCTTCAGGAGCCATTTTCAGGGGTCAAACATATGATTCTTCATTGCATGTCTAGAGATTACTTCTAGGTTTCTCGAAACCTTTGAAGCGATATAACATGCAAACCGAGACGACCACTTTCAGAGTTCAACCTTCGGAGGCTATTTTTAGGGTTTGCATGCAGAGTTTTTCAACGCATGTCTGGAGATTCCTTCTGGGTTTTTCAAGAGCTACGCAACAATGTGACATGCAAGCGGAGAAGATCAAGTTTCGAGGACTTACTATTTTTAGCCAGTGCATGCATGCAGACCAGTTTTCTGGGTTTTTCTAGGTTTCTTGAGACCCCACGGACAATATAACATGCAAAACCATCCGACAGTGGATGAGTCACTTTTCAGACAGTTTCTATTTTTAGCAGGTACACTCTGGCAACCGCCTAACACTCCAGTTCAACAAGCAGAACGACATGCAGAAGGAACAAAGTCAAACGGAGACCGTTCAGGATACATGCAAGTCAAATTAGGGTTTCCACTTTTATAGGGGGTGAAATCCAGAAACAGTCAAAACGGAGTACCCCACCCATGTCAGCATACTTCAAGGCACTTGCTGGCAAAATTTGAGCAGAATCAAAGAACTTACTATTTTTAGTAAGTCAGGGCACGGCTATAAATAGCAGGTCTGCACCCGAGGTTGGCATTAGAGCGACACTCAAGCTATCAGGATCAGGCGTTGCAAGTTTCAAGTCAAACAGAGCTACTGAAGTCGAAAAAATCAAGAACTTACTATAAATAGCAGGTGGCTATAAATAGCAAGTCAGGGCAGATAACTGGCAAAACGGGTTCACAGGGCGAAGAAGATCAGATGATGAAATTTTCAGGCAAAACGGAATTGAGGAAGTCAAGGAAATCCGGGGCTTACTATAAATAGCAGGCTGACATGTGGTACTGGCAAAACAGGTTCACAAGGCAAAGAGGGTCATATGGTGAAATTTTCATGCCAAACGGAGCCATGGAAGTCAAAAAAGCAAAGACTTACTAAAAATAGAATGTGAGATCAAGATCCGGCAGGGGCATGGAAATTTGTCTAAGTATGGAGAAATGGAAGTTGGACCCCCTAAATGCGCCCACCTCAAGGATGAAACTTAGAAAATATTCTAAGGCAAAAACAGAAGTAGCCACCCCTAAATGCGCCCACCTTGAAGTAAAGGAAGCAAGTCAAAAAGTTTCTAAGTGTTCAAATGGAAGTAGCCCATGGTAAATGCGCCCAACCTTGTGAAGTGACTTAGAAAAACGCCTAAGGCACAGGAATAAAAGTATACCTAGTCAAATGCACCCAAGGGGGTGATGGAGTTTCAGATTCTCTAAGGCATGGAAATCAAAGCTAGAAGGCTAAAATGCGCCCTCAAATGGAAGTAGGCTATGTCAAATGCACCCAAGCCTAGATGATGCTAAGAAGAAAAACGCCTAAGGTAGAAGGAAATAGAACTTGCAAGCGTGAAATGCGCCCTCAAGGTGAGGAGGTCTTGAAATTTTCTAAGGCATGGAAAATGGGAGCTTGACCCTCTAAATGTGCCCATGAAGAGGATGAGTTAGAAGGGGTTTTAAGTATGAGAAATATAAAAAGCTAAGTTACCGGATTCGTACCCGGAGGCCCCGAACCCGGTTCGGGTGCGAACCCGGTACGGCCTTCGCCTGCAGGGTGTACGCCCTGGGCACGCATGCGTACCCAGGGCGCACCTGGGTGTTTGGTGCGTGGACCCGAAGGTACCAGGCCCGAACCCGGGCGAACCTTCAAGAACCCACGGCCCAGCATCAATAAAGTTCGCCTAAATAGAGATTAAAAGCATTTTTTTTAATTTTATTTTATTTCCTAACCCTAATCCGGCCCAATATGAGGCTTTTCAACACAAAAACATTTCATTTCTACTTCTCATTTTGCTCTCACCATATTTTCTCTACATCTTGGCATTTTGAAAGGAGGTGATTGTATTCGAAGGAGATCGATTGTGGAGTGCCAAATAGCTTCTACAAAGGAGATTTAAGTGTTTAAGGTATGCATTTAAACCCTATTCTTTGATCTTTTGAACTATTTTTTCAAGTTTCTTAGTTTTTGATGAATTTTTTCAAGTTTGTGAAGAATTTTTTCAAGTTTGTGAAGAATTTTTTCAAATTTATTTATTTATTTTTCATATTTTTTATAGATTGCAACAATGGCCAGTAGTCAAAGTTCAGTGGGTGGGGAAGGAAGTCAAAAGTTCAAAATTGAGAAAGGATCTCCTTTATGGGCACATACCACAAGAATTTCACAAATTCCTGGAGGTGGGGGTTTTGTTTGGAAGTGTAATTTATGCAATGTACAATATAATAGCTCCTATTACCGAGTGAAACTTCATTTTATGGGCCCTAGTGGCAAAGAGATTAATATGTGTGTGGGCCCAAATAAGAAGGGGTTGTCTTCTGTACAAATAGCAGAATTTATAAAAGAACAAGAAAATGCTGACAAATCAATTGCAAAAGGAAAAGAAAGTAGTTATTCTTCCGGAAAGAAAAAAACACCAACATTACCCTCTCAAGCAGTTAGGGCCTCCAAATATCCCTTCTTGCCTATGCCCTCTACGGAAGAGGAAGATGAAGATGAACAACAAATCACCACCCGCAAGAGAGGTCCATTGGAGAGGGCATTTAAAATGGAGGCAAGAGATATTGCTGAAGAAAAAATTGCACGTTGCCTCTATGCCAATGGTCTTCCATTCAACTTGGTGAGATCACCATATTGGCGGGACATGGTGTCAGCAATAAATAGTGCACCTCCTGGTTTCACAAGTCCTGGGTTTGAAAAGGTGCGTACCACCTTATTGCAAAGAGAGAAAAAATCTTTAGAGGCCCAACTAAAACCAATTAGAGATTCTTGGATTGAAACAGGTGTATCTATTGTTTCCGATGGATGGAAAGATTGCAAAAACCGTCCATTGATCAATGTTATTGCAGTGTCCCCCAAGGGGGCAATGTTTTTGAAGGCAGTTGACTGTGAAGGGGAAGTGAAAGATGCAGAGTTCATTTCTAGGATTCTCATTGACTCCATAGAGATGGTGGGTGATGAAAATGTTGTCCAAGTAATTACGGACAATGCAAAAGTTTGCAGGGCTGCAGGTGCTTTGGTAGAGGCTAGATATGAGCACATCTTTTGGACACCTTGCACCGTACACTCCCTCAATTTGGTGATGCAAGCAATTGGAAACCAAATAGAGTGGGTGAAAGAAATATACCAGGAGGCCGAGGAGATCCAGATGTTTGTGACAAACCACCATATGTCACAAGCAATTTTCAGAATTTTTTCAAGATTGGAATTGTTGAAGGTAAATTTAATTTATTATTTATTTAGTTTCATTTATGTCATGTTTTACATAATTGAATAATTTTTTTTTTTAACTTATTTAATTATTTACATGTTCTTAGGTTGCTGAGACCCGATTTGCATCTCACACAATTGTTCTGAGACGACTTGTGAAGGTGAAAGGGGCATTGAGTCAAATGGTTATTAGCAACCAATGGGGTATATGGAAGCAATCAAATTCAGAGAGGGCCCAAAAGGTCAAGGCATTGATCTTGGATGACAATTGGTGGGATCGTGTGAATTATGTATTGGAGATGACCGAACCTATCATGTCTATGCTTCGGTTTGCTGATACAGATGAACCATGCTTGGGGGATGTCTATGATAGCATGGACACAATGTTGGAGAAAATAAAAATTGAAATACAAAAGAGAGAGAATGATCCTGAAGACACCCTTTACAAAAGGGTGGAAGCAATCGTTCTTCATCGTTGGAACAAGATGACAACACCATTGCACCTCCTTGCATATGCCCTATCTCCAAGGTACTATACTAGAGAAGTACTTTCTATCCCAGGGAGAATACCGCCATATAGAGATCTTGAAGTTGCTAGAGGGTATAAGAGTGCATTTAAGAGACTCTTCAGTGATCCAGAAATGGAGACAAGTGTTATGAAAGAATTTGGAATGTTTATCATAGGAAAAAATCTTAGCCCTTCTGTTGCCAAAGACCAATACAAAATGGATGCTATTACATGGTGGTACCTCCATGGTCAAGTTTATATGTACCTCCAACCTCTTGCAATCAAGATCCTCTCACAAGTAAGTTTTTTTTTTTTGCCACTTGTATTGTAGAATTTAACACTTAACATTCTTGAATTTATCTTGCATTTTTTATTTTTTATTTTGTTGGTTTTCTCTCTAGGTTGCAAGCTCTTCTGCTGCTGAACGGAATTGGAGTACATACTCCTTTATCCACTCAGTGAAGCGTAACCGGTTGGCTGCAAAAAGAGCTGAAGACTTGGTGTATATTCATTCTAATTTGCGTCTTCTGTCACGTAAGGAACCTCAATACAAGGAGGGGGCAGCAAAGCTTTGGGATGTAGCACCCGAGTCTGCTGACTTGGATGCAACCATTCAGGATCTTGCTAGAGCCACTATGGATGATGTGGATGATAATGATGATCATGACATGCATGGTGCTGGAAGTGGAAGTGGAACCGCTTTGGGTTCAAATGATGATGATCTTGAAGTTGAAGCCACTGAAAATCCAAATCAAGATGACTTTTTTGATAATCCTTTTGATGATTGATGAACATTGAAATTGAATCATGTTTCAACTTTCATGAACTACATTTTGTAATTCAGTAATACTGTAATTGTGATGATTTCCATAATTGATATCATTGATATGGCGTATTTGAATATTTTTCAACTATCAATTGACATTTAATATTTATCTTTGGCATTTGGCATTGATCAATGATCAAGTATCATACTATGAAATGATTTAGTTTTACAATTCTGTATATTTCTCTTATTTTTTTGTATATATAATACATATATATATATATACACGTACCCATACGTACCCAAACCCCTAAAAAAAATTTTCACGTACCCACGTACCGGGTTCTCGTACCTGAACCCGTCCCCGAACCCGAACCGGTAACTTAGATAAAAAGTTAACCCTATGAAATGCGCCCAAGATGAATAAAGGCCTAAGAACTTTTTCTAAGTGAGAAATCAAAGCTTGCATGAGTAAAATACTCCCAAGAGGCAATAAGATGCTAAGGCACGAGGAGTAGAAGTAGACACATGAATATGCGCCCAAGTTGAAGTGGAGATATTTTTAAAATTTTTCTTAGTGTGGAAAATGAAAGTGGCTCATGCTAAATGCGCCCTTGATTGAAAATGTTTCTAAGGCGTGGCAAGGGTAAAAGCTAGCAAAATAAAACATCACCCTATGAAATACGCCCAAGATGTGAAATGACTTGAGAAAATTTCTAAGTCGCAAAAAAAAAAATGCCAAGGGGTCAAGTGCGCCAGAGGTGTAAAGTGAGGAATTTTTTCCAAATGCAATAAATATTTCATCAAAAATATACGCCTGTGGTAGAGAAAATGTTCGAAATATTTTCTAAGTGGAATAGCATTTCACTGGGGAAAAACACGCCCTTGGCATGAAAAGATAGCTTGATGAATTTTAAAATTTTCCAGAGACATTTAAATGAAATGGACACAGTGACGAAGTTTTATTTCCAAGGCGGAAGCAACTAAATATTTTCCATGGGTCAAGTGAAAAATCAAATGAACCCGTTCAAAAGGCACCCATGGGTTGGGAAATTTTAAAATTAATTTCCTAAGGGAAATTTTAGTATTTTCAGAAGAAATTCATTTTGCCTAGATTATTTTCCTAACGGAAATTAAATCTCAGAGGATGAGTTATTTCGAACAGGCAAGTGATTTTAAATCACCCAGAGTTGAATATTTTTTTTATTTTTTTTAAAAAAAAATTTAAAATGTATAAGGCAAATTTTATGAAATTGAGGATTTAAATGACAAACATTTTAAAAGTTGGAAATGGATTTACAACTCCCACGAATTTTTTTCGAATCAAATTTATTTTAACACTGCGAAGATTTTAAAATGGAGTTTTCAATCAAGTCAAGTGATTTTTCTCGCGAGTTGTTTAAATCAAAAAGAGTTAACTGGCAAACTAAGGGGAAAATTCGAAATTTGAAGAAGAAAGAATCTTCATTAATGGCAACTGCCATAATGACCGGTTGACGACTAGCCCACTACTGCGCCTGAATTAGAAGATGTCGAACGGAGAGAGTGGAGAATTGATGAAGGTACTAAAAATAGCCCCAGCACTACTCAACAGGATTCTTCGCGAAGAGTTATTTAAACAACTTGATTTCTTTCATTTCTTCACATGTTTCGAAGAGCTTGGAATTGCTGCAGTGAAGAATTTTGTGAGAGATCAAAATCTTTTTCGAAGTTGCTAAGAGTGAGGTTGGATTTTATTCTTCTAAGAGCGAAGTTGCTAAGGATTTTAATTCTTGAAGAGCTGAGAGGGTGTTGCTGCAAATTTCGCAATCATATACTGCAGTTGCTGGAGAGATATTTTCAAACTGCTGAAAGTTGGGGTTGTTGAAATCATTTTCGAAGTTGCACGAGAGTTCTTGGAGTTGCTGCAGATTTTATTTATTCGAGCTGCTGAAAGCTAGTTGCTGTTGGAGTTGAGAAGAAATTGCAGCAATCTCTCTTCATTTCTTCATTCTTCAAGTTGCTGAGGTTGAAAGTTGCTGCAGTTGACAGAAGTTGAGGCGAAAGATTTAATTTATTCTATGCTGAGAAAATAGCCACATTGCTGAAAGTTGTTGGTTGGCTGTAATTTTCTTCGCCAGTCAGAGTGCAGTTGCTGGAAGCTTCTTTATAAGCTCAGAGTTTTTATACAATTTGAGTTTTGGAGTTAGAAAATTATGCTGAAGAATTTTATTTTCAAAAACTAACTCCACATCCGCAGCCGTCTCGGAGGCTATTTTATTTTATTAAAAATCTGCAAACTAACTTATTATTATTCTATCTTATTCTTGCAGATGGCTGGAGCAAAGGATGTTGCAGGAACAAGCAGAGCCGCAGGCAGAGCTGCAAACACTGAAACAGCCAAGGCTAGCTCATCCCGGTAGGCAATGATCAAAAGGCTCGCCAAGTCATTTCTTCCAAAATCGGCAATTGTTTCAAAGTTGGCAAGATTAAGTGACACCAACCTCGGGTCGTTTAATCTAAATGCACTCAAGTCTAGGATGTACGGACTGAGAGGCCATCAACCATCAGTCACGGCACATAACATCATGAAGAGTGGTATCTATGCAGCCGCTAGTTTTCCACCAGCAATTCAGTGCCCGAAGCTAATTATGGAGTGTGTGAACTACTACAAGCTGGAGCGTAGAACCATTGTCTTGCCGGATGGCAAATTGCTTGCCAACTTCACGCCAGATGCCATCGGAGAGGCATTTGGGATTCCTACCGCCGAAAAGATGCTGTACAGATCAAAGGAGAGGGCGGATAAAATGTACTCCACCTCCTTCGAGAGGGTTGCTGCGGTCATCAACAGAGTTTGGATGCAAAAGCCAAAGCCACCTCGCACTAGACTCCCAAAGCAGATAATTGCCGAAGATGTGAAACAGGAATACTGCGACTTGATGATGATGCTGAGTCGAATAAATGGGAGTGCACAAGCCTACTTCTTCAAGCCTTGGATGTTCTACTTCATCGAGATCATCTTGGAGGGAAAGGAGTGCGTTGACTGGACAAAAATGATCAGTGATAATATAGATGAACAGTTCAAGAGCCTGAGGGGGACGAAAACCTTTTACATGAGCTCGTACGTGATATATATGCTGGCAAGAATGACCAAGTATCGAGGGATTACATACAAGGAGCCAATAGGCTGTGCACCTGATCAGTTCAAAATCCATGAGGCCTGCACACAGTTGCATCTAGCTAACCCTGCCAGTTACAAACGGGCTAATGATGCATTCACAATGCACATCACGAGGACCCTTCAGCGGAGAACGCAACAAAGAATATCCAAAGAGGCACAAGCATTGATCGAGGAATATGGATATTGGCTCATCCAATTTCCGAAATTCAATTACATTAGGCTGCAGGGGTTCACTTCGTATCCATACCGACTATCGAGGTACCCCACCGATCACATCATAATGCTGGAAATATCTAGGCAATTGATCGCCTATGATAAGATTCAGAAAAAGAAGAAGAAGGGTGGACTTGACTTTCCTATTGCCATGGGAAATTCCACTGAGATGTGTCCCTCCTTACAGGCAGCTCGAGAGGCAGAGGATGGGTTGCAATTCTATCATCTATCGTATCACACAGGCAGACAGGATTTCGATCCGTACAGAAACATCCGAATGATACAGAACGTCGAGTACCGACACAAGGCCCACATTGAGGACTTTTGGGCAAATGTTGTTGATGAGGTTGAGATAAGGAAAAGGATGTTTTTAAGACTTCCCCTCAAATTGATCAGGGAATGTGAGATCATCCCAGTTCCCGACCAGGTGGAAGAGGATGTCAACGTTATGCAACCCGACTATGGTTCAGTCAGGGATACTTCGGTCCCACCACCTGATTGGTCCAAGCCAGAAATCATGGACTTGGACACGCTCTCTATTCCAGTGTTGACTTTCACAAGGGCTTGGGTCGATAGACATGTATGCAAACTTAAGAGCAGATCAATCGCCCTTACTTATAGCTTGATGGGTGACCCAAGGCCGCTATCGGTAAGAAGGGGAAAACAGGTTGCTCAAACACCGGAAGCACAAGTAGAAGTACCAACCCAGCCGATACCGTTGAGGATGGAACAAGCATCGCCTATGCACTCACAAACTCAGTCTTCGAGTTTGAGAGTGATTTCATTGTTTGCTGATTAGAGGGCAGGATTCGGTGAAGAGCGGGAGCTTGAGGAGGTGGATCAACCCAACATCCGAGAATCGGATAGTATAAGCGTCAGTGCATCCAGGGCTGGCCGACAAGAGGAAGAAGAGGAAACAGTGGCTGACACTCGTTTCCAACGGATGTTGGACATGACATTGGAGGAAGAGGAAAACACAGAACAGGGGACCCAAGGGTCAGGAGATACGCAGCTCGTGGAAGATGATGAGCCCGAGCAGAACAGTGCAAGAAGAGAAGAAGTGCACGAGGTGGAGGCAACGGAAGAGCAGCCCCTTGTCATTTGCAATCCGTAGCAGACGGTGCCGGATTGGCTTTCAGACAGAATGAGAAGAGAACCCGAGGATGATACGGATCCAGCCATCGAGATGGAGGAGTTCCTCAAGAGGATCAGTGCGCCACCAGAAAAGAAGAGGGCCAGGAAGTTTTCAAAGATCTCGACTGATGAGTCAGACTCTCGCACGCTTCAGGTGGTTGTTCCGAGAGAGGATTGTGATCAAACCGAGGAGAGGCCTGAAAATTACGTGATCACCACGGTAGAGTTGGGTCGTCCTACGGGAGCCCAAATTGTTGAGGAGTTCGATAACTCCTATCAGGCATTGAAGGATCAGTTGCTCCGCACGGAGGGGAAGTATAAGAAATTGAAGGAGGAGCACAAAACCTTGATAGGATATGTGCAGAGTCTAGCACGTCCAGGTGAACCAGCAAACCCAACAGTAGAACGCCCACCAGAGCTTCCGAGGGAGTCAGTTGTTGGCTTAGAGGATTTAAAGAAGATGGAAACGAAAGCGGACGAGTGGGTTAGCCATGTTCGTACTGAGACAAGGAAATTCATGGAGGACCTCGCCAATGCTTATCGGCAGGCCTCAAGTATTTTGGCACGGATTGACATGGTGGATCAGGCCTGGGGCGATACCCGCATCTATCAGACAAAGACTGTACTTCGTTTGGGGGCTTTGATGCATATACCCCTACAAACTTTGGTGGATGGAGGTGTGATTCAAGATGGTGACATGTATGATTTCACTAGTTGGTACTCCTCGATGGTCACAGGCCGTGGATTTCACGATGCAGCAAGGGCAGATTCAGCCAGAGTGAGGAAAGCAATGGGTAACATCTTGGAGGGAGTCCTTAATACATTAGAAGCCATATTTGCTAGAAAGTTGGCCCCAGAGGAAATAACTGATGGCTTGAAAGACAAACTGGCTCCATTCTTCTCAGCTGTGAGGTCGCTTGTCCTGGATGACTTTGAGAATGTCTCCACTTTCTCCAGTATAATTCAGCATACCCAGGACGCCTTGGTGGCATGGAAGAAATCTTACATCCGGCACGGACAGACGATAGCAGTCTTGGAGTTCCAGCTCAACCATATTCCACCGATTTCTGCCCAGGAGGTTGAAGCGGTATTGGCCCGATTGATCGAGTTTGCAGTCCGAGAACAAGACAGTGGGAACGCGCTGCTTGATGAAGATCTTCTAGAAGAAGATAGTGGGCATTAATTGCTCATTATGGTTCCTACAGGGGAGTGGAGAATATTCTGTGCATTTATTGCCCCACTCCCCTTAGTGGCGGTTTTTAGGGCAAAAACCCTAATTAGGGCATAGGTGGCTCGATCTGAGCCCTTTATTGTAATTGAATCCAAACCGTCCATTGAAATGGGCTAACTATAAAAGGGGCATCCCCCCTCATTTGTAATCTATTAGACATTAGATCAAGAATTGAATCAGAGCGAGAGTAGAAGGCATATAGCATTTAGCTTAGAAGTTAGCTTAGATTGAGGAGGAAAGGAAGTTTTCCCATTGAGGACTTTGTAAGAAGTTGTTGTGAACACTCTCATAATATAAAGATTTATCATTGTTTGGTGGTTCTATCTTCTATTGTGAGTAGCTAGCAAGGCTTGTTCGTCTTTCCAATTCAAGTAGATAGAGTAGAGTAGACTTTGTTTTATGCAAGTAGTTGTTAATTGTGGAGTGTGGCGTTGCGATTTGAGCACATCTTCTTTCATCCATACCACTAGCGGGCTTACTGATGGTAAGTTCGCCTTGCGTGGTCAACTGGAGTATTGGCACTTAACTTCAATTGTGGCTCATATGTCCGTATGCATCGTAGTGATGGTATGAACATGTTGTGTCATAATTTGAACACCTTTCTCATCCTTTGAAGATTGCACCAACTTTGTCGGAGTTGTCCGAAAGGAGACGAAGCAAAGTCTGGTTTGAAGAGTGTTTAAGTCGATCCTCGTCCTCCACCCTTTAGAAGTAGATTCGTAGAATTCCTACCCCTTATCCCTTTTTAATTCAGTATTTCCCGGTTAATTTAGGAGTCAGAGCAATACTGTCAAATCATTCATATCCTAATTGCTTCACAAAATCGAACAACTACGTAAGTCCCCTTGAATACCCAGCATATTCACATTAGCCAACTGAGTCTATTCGCGTTAAAGGAACCTTGGAATTGAACGCATGAACTTTCACGCAATCTTAGCATGCGGAATACTTTGATCAAGAGAGAATAGAATGACCGTTGGGCATTTTTATTCTGTGTTGATGTCGTCATAAAAAACACGTCAACAAATCCTTTATCTGAAAAGCCATTTCAATGGGTAGGAAACAGGCAATGTAGAGTAATTAAAGAAATTTGTGTTGCTTCAAGATCTAAGGTGAGTATAGTTACAGTTAGACCAGACAGTTGCAGATTGAACCAATCCCGTGTGGAAGGAATACAGGAGGAATTATTGATTGTTGTCTTGGGATTCCTTCCAAATATTGATGTAACTATCAAGGACATATCAGAGTTGGTTGATTGCTAAAATCAAAGGGAAGACTTACATTTGGTAATCATTGCCTGTTGTGTATGTTATCGCTCATGCTAATTCCAAATATCATAGGCTAGAGAAAATTTGAAAATTGACTGTGGTGCATAGCTCATCACAAAAGTGGATTGCATCTTATCTTATCAAGGTGTGGTCTAGACTATGTTCGGCAACAAAGTGGATAGTGACAACCATTTATGGTACTGTCACCAAACAGCCTCCAATGAGCAACCAGACCCAATTTACTAAGAAAGTTTTTGATATTAAGAATCCTTTCTCAATGAATGATGTGATTTTATGTACATATTTTACTATTCAGGTCAGTCCTGTCTTGAGAACATTTCCTAGGCTTGGCAGGTACCATCTACTCACTTGAGTTGAGATATGCAGAAATGTAGGTATATTTCACATTTGTTGGTAGTGGTACTTATTAATGTTTTATATTGTAATGGTCAATTAGCTTTTAGGATAGACTTTAGGAATCTTCTTTAATAAAGTCATGTTGATTTTAGATATTTTTCCTATGAGTTGTCATCCTTATTCTTTATGGATAAGATATTTGTCAGCCTTATCCTCTGTGGATAAGATTTACCTTTTTGCTTTATGAGTTGTCAATCTTATCCTATGATTTGTCATCCTTATCCTCTGTGGATAAGATATTTGTAATCTTATGTAAGGATGCTTTTGCTCCTTATTTCTTAACTTTCTGTGTGCTGTTTTTGTAATAGTACTTATTGCTTTATGAATCATATGAGATCTCTTAGTTTTTTTAACGGACTCAAAGGAACACATTTCTAAACAAAGGATCTGTGAGCAGAATGACTTCTGGACTTCAGAGAAAGGATTGGATATCTTTGGGAAAATATACAGCATTTCAATTCTTAACAAGAAGCACAAGCTCACCTACTTAGAAATATATTATAATTGCGATACTCAACTACTAAAAAAGATTCAATGCCACTTTTGTGACAAAAAGCAGATATGGAGCTACTGTCTGTAGGCTATTGGAAAAACAAACTTCATTTCAATTCCAATGATTTGAATAAGGCTAAGGCTAATCTTTAGGTGACAGCCAAGCCAGACACTAATTTAGAAATTTGGGTATCAGAACCCCCTTGTCAAAGCCCATTAGAACATGTATTTTCATTTACCTTATATATTGTTCAAATTTTGTACCACCATGCTTCAACCTCATTACTAAGCTCTAGAATAAATTGAACCCTAACTAATCTACCTACACCGGAAAGACTATCATGCTCAAAACCAGTATCACCATGAAATCAGATTCCAAATCTTAGACTAGAAATGATGAGGAAACAAGCTTTTGTAACACATGACCAACTTATGAGCTTTACATTCAAAAAGTAATAATGAAATTGGTATGACCTAGTTCAGGAAATTACAACATGCCTAGGCTGGGTGTAACAGGTCTTACTCATGTCATATATGTTCAATGTTCAAAGGAGGCAAATTTTAGGCTCATTTTTTGCAATTGTAAGTTAACTAGGTAGTTCTGTCTTCAATTGAATAGACATAATTGATCCATGATTTTGTAAGAAACCAACATGGTGTTTCTAAGATGTCTCTCAGCTAATACTTCATCATACTTTTTGGAATGTAAAGCTAAGTAGAATTGATTTTCATCATTTTTTTCACTGAGTAATTCAAAATTGTGCAACGCTCCCCTTAGATGGGAAGTGTAACAGTTATAGATGATTGCTCTTCTTGTTTTGGTGAAAAGAAGATGACTTACTTTCTGGGACCTTCTCCTTATATGTACTATATTCTTCTTGTAATATTGAACTTTAAAGTTAATTATATTTTTTCACTGAGTAATTCAAAATTGTGCAACGCTCCCCTTAGATGGGAAGTGTAACAGTTATAGATGATTGCTCTTCTTGTTTTGGTGAAAAGAAGATGACTTACTTTCTGGGACCTTCTCCTTATATGTACTATATTCTTCTTGTAATATTGAACTTTAAAGTTAATTATCTTAAAAAGAAAGGGTGTACTGTTGCTTAGCATTCAGGCAAGTGTGTATTTACTACCATCACACAATAGAGAAACTTGGAAATGCATTCATTAATATAATTATAAATAATACCACAAATCTAAGGTGAAGGCAGGAATACAAATTTAACAAAATGCGGAACTGATTTGAGAAACAGCATATCCTCACAGAATTGTAATTCTTGTTGAAATCTACCTTATATAATATGCAATGCAACTGTAAAATAGCATCCTGTAAACATAAATGTAACCAAGGAGAGGAAATAGACTGCAACAAGTTTAAGATTACCTCAGATGGCACTGGAGAATCATCCTCAACTGCACCGAGTATGTCAGAAGCATTCCTCAATACACTCACCTCTGACCTTGCAGCATTTCTACTTATTTCAGATATTTTAAAATTTCCTTTGTGTTTCTCTATTGTCTGAATCACTATCTGTAAAATAGATGCGCATACCTTCAAGTTGTTTCTTCTTCTTTACTGGCTGATCTTGTTCAGTTTCTCTGCTTCGCCACCTGATTTCTTCTTTACCATGGCTTGTTGCTAGATTGGAAGCAGACTCATTTTTTCTTACTTCTATTTTATCTGGGATCTGATCTAAATCTTCTTGTTTGTTCTTCGTGTAATTTTTAAGGGTAATTAAATGCTTCTCATGCCGTCTGACATCAAGATCAACTGCCCACATTTTGTGTGAAGAGAAGAATACAGGAAAGAAGAAAGACCACAAGATAAACATCACAAATTAATTCCACACAAATACTAAATATATCTTCCACAACACCACCAAATCACTCACCTGATAAGGTCTCAATTATTGAGAGGGAATTTGAGAACATATAAGTCTGTCAAAAAGACAATGAATGAGTTGGAGTCACTTTTCCATCACTAAAATTTAAGAGATACAAAAATGGCTGCAAACTAGGAAATAAAAAATAGATTATTTTTCACAATAACAGAACACACCTGCGAATCAACACTTAAAAAGTCCCAGACTTCAATAGAATCTGATACATTTGGAAGTAAGAGCAAATCCTGCAGATAATAAACAGAATCAATCTCACAAAATAGTCGGTTGCATCTTTGAATCAACACTAAAAAAGTAGAATTTATTTAATTTTTTAGGTCCACTATATTTGGAAATGAAAATATCCTGCAAACACAAGTCCATATAAGAGCAAGTCTAGCACACGAACATCCATACAAATCTTGTAGTAAACTAAAGAAGACATGCGTCTGTATGAATTTTTCAATATTGCAAATATGACGAATTAAATTGAAGGACACACATTTGCAATGGTTGTGTGTACAGTTAAGCAGAAGGAAAAAAAGCCCAAGGATCCGAAGAGAGGAGGACTGAGAAAGGATACGAACATACAACTCCAACAGAGAATATAGATTAGACTTTGCTTTTATTTTCTTAAGATATAACATGTAAGAGGACCACACAATCACATGTAATTTCTGATCTTGACCAACATTCTCATCCTTTTCAAAGTATTCTCAAGTTCTTCAAACACTTAAATTTCTCCTAATATAATGCTTGAAAGGAAGAAAGAAGTAAATGTCAAAATGAACTATCAGAAGAGCAAAAGAAATAAGGTAAATGTGGAATAAAGATACCATTTTAATCTTTTCTTAAAAAAATGAAAGACAATAAGGGAATCCATCAAATAGGTGCTTTATCATAGAAAGTACCAATATATTGGAGTATAAATGAAACAATATTGTGGTCAGTGTGTGATTGATTATGAAAACTGAAGGCCAACCCAAAATGACTAACAAACAAAAAGAATACATAGAAATGCCTAAAGTTAATTGAAGAAAAAAATCTTAGTAGGCATGCATAAGAACTGTCAAGAGGACAAGATGACAATAACCACCAATTACCTTTGGCCCTGATGTATGGTATGCAAGAGACAGAGAAATCTAGAGATTTATTATATTGCTTAGTTTACATACTTCTCAAGGAGGCCACAAGTCAGCAGCTCATTTGGACTGTCATCTGCTCACTGGATCAGCACACTTGTTACTTGTTTTATCCATCATTGATATTACTTGATATTCAATGATGTACATACTTTTAAAGGGTTAACAACTGAACTATCCCAAATGAAACTCAGATTTTATATTGAACAAAAATAGTTCATGCCTCCAAATTGTCATTTGAGAAATTATTGTATCCATAAATTCATGTCTGTGGTATGCAGATCCAAATGGCGAGATTATTTATTGCACATTTCATACTTATATTCAATTGATTACTTTCCAAACTGTTATGCTGATTGTTTATACATTTCAACTTGAATGGTTACACCAGAAATTTGTTTACAACTTGCTTTCATTACTCCCAGTTGGCTGGTTTTTGTACTCAGATTCTCATCTCTCATGAATAAAGTTAGCAAACTTTTGTTGCACAATTGTTAATTCAAATTGTAATTAGTTAATAGTCCTTGGAGGTGTTGCTTACTTTTCACCTTATGCAGTAGAATAACTCAAACAACAAAGCTAAATCCTAATTGCAGCATGCCAGCAGATGCAGATCAATTCATTAAATCATGGGCCAAATGCACAAGAAATCAAGAAATTCCAATCTAACAAATTGTAAAGCTTGGTCAAATGCCTTGTCCAAGCAATTAGTATGCCAAGCAAAAGTTGCAAAACTCTTTCCACGCCATCTCTCTCAACTTGCAGCAGTGGGGACCACTGCTTCTCAAAAAGTGACAACCAATCTAGCAGGATATGGAATTTATAAAATATTGCAGTGTCAGAGCAGTACTCCAGGTCAAATTTAATCTTCAACATAATTCCAAGCACTCCTAGTCAAATCCACAAAGCCTGATTTGACATTCAATGCCACATAGCTTCGACAGTGTCAGCCCTGTTTTGCAAATTCTGTGGCACTTCTAGAAATCGACGAAATAAAAATATATATGTTACAGAAATCCACCTGTGGATCCGCTGGATTTGGGTTCGGTTTGAACCAAATCCGTTATCCAGTCCAATCCGCCTATGGATTCGCCAGATTTGGGTTCGGTTCAAACCAAGTCCATGATCCAGTCCAATCTGCCTGTGGATACGGGCAGGTTGCAAGAGCAGTGGGGTTAAGCTTGTTTGGGACAAACCTGGGTGAACTCAAGCATGATCCAGGGGGACCCAAGCAAACTCAGGGAAAATTTGTCAATTTTTATGCCTTTTTTTTTTAACTTTTCCACCTTTGACTTTGCCCTTTAAAAAATCACAAAATGGTGTGCGCCATGAAGGTTTATGTAGTTTTGAAGATCTTCATTTCAGACTGGTGGTGGAGGCTCTGCCCCTCAACACCACCCCGTATAGTGGCGAGGAACGCACCAAGGACACTGCCCCCAAACCCTGCAAGGGGCGCTGCCCCTCAACCCCACTGGGGACACTGCCCCCACGAAGCTATGCAACATGGAGCTAAAGCAAACTGACTTGGATGCTTCCACTTTCCAACATGTTACACTTGAGTCCAAAAGTGAGCACATTTTTAGTGCGAGTGGTGGTGGCACTATTTGTGTTTCTTCAAATGTTCCTAAATCATCTAATGTCAATGATGATGCTAGTGCTAATGATTTAGAAAATCCTTAAGACACTGAAAATTTATTGTTAAACTTGATGTTATTATTTTAAAATTGAACTTCAAGTTTGAATAATGAATATTTTTAATTTTATAATCTAAGTTGCCAGTTCGGGTACAGGTTCAGATACGGGTATAGGTACAGCAGTACAGCAAAAAAAAAAAATCCTTGGGTACAGGTACAGGTGCAGGAATATATATGTGTGTGTTCAAAATTATAAATTATAAGAACAGTGATGCTCATAATTTGTTAATTTTTATATATAATAAATTAAATAATTAATAAAAAAATAATATTATAATGAATTTAAAATATTAATAAGTTTAAATTTTATTTAAATATTTAAATTTGTTAATATTAAAGATTAAAATAAAACAATACTATATTTTTTAAATTTAATTTAAATATTTGAATTTCTTAAATTTTATATGTTAAAACTTAGTTTTGAATTAAATATTTTAAAATATTAAATTTTGATTTATTAAATGTTAATATTTTTTAAAATTTATAGAAAATAAAACAACAAAATAAAATAATATTCAATAAGCAAATTAAATTTAATGATATTAAATTCCCAAACCCTGCACATACCTGTGAAGGGGCCAGAACCGTACCCATACCCACACAGATACGGGGGCCAAAACTGCCGAACCCAGTAACTTAGTTTATTAAATTTATTATTTATGTTCTAAATGACTAAAGTTTATGGTGGTTTCATTGATTATATTATGCTAAAAGGTATTCTAGAATTAATTCTTATTTTTAGTCTGCAAATATGTATGTATTTATGATTTTTACATCTTTTGTACGGACGAACCCAGCCCAAATTATTTTTTTGCTGGATCCATGAACCCAAACCAAGATCCGAACCAGAACCAGTAACTTAGGAAAATATGAACCAGCTGAAGGCAAGCAGTTGCCTTTATTATAATTGCCAAGTAGTAATCTTCTTCACTTGTATATTTATGTACAATAGCTATCCATCAAATTGTTGGCTACATAGTCCAGTTTTGGTTGATATATACAAGCTCTTGCATAATTGCATAGAATACGCAAAATATGATTTAAGTAGTTAACTAGATCATTCCAAGCACACTAGAAAACCTAGTTGAACACACTTGATACCATACAAATTCAACAGTATCAGCCCTGTTTTGCAGCAGAACTGAGAATATATGACAAAAATTCATACAGGTGAAGGCTAAAAATAATTTTAATATAACACAAAAATAATTCTTGCTTTAGAAGGGCACGAGTGGCATCCTAATGTGTATTTTCTGGAGCAAGCTCCACAACTGCAATGCATCCCTAGTGTTGTGTGGATATCCGGGAGCAGTCCCCATGTCTCCTAACATACGAAACACAGAACATATCCCCTAATTAAACTGCCCATACCAAGGATATTCACAAGATTGCTTATCAAAAGCCAAAGCTGATGAGATCTGTCAAAATGCATTCTAGTCATAAAAAGATTGACAAGATGTATGCACAAGCAAAGGGGCAAAATACAACATACATGCTTCCACTATATTTAATGGGTGAATTGGGAAAGGACTGCCACTTGATGTTTGGAAGCTTTTTATTTGTCAAAATACATCCCACCTAGACATAAAAGTTTGTTGCAAGTATGAATAATTACAAGGATAAAATATAATATACATGCATACACTATATTTGATGGGCAAATTGGGAAGGGACTGACATTTAATGTTTAGAAGCCTTTTATTTGTGGGCATTTGATTTCGCATGCCTTTTTAAGAAAGCTCTATAAGAAGCACTAAAATACTAAGAAAAACATGTTCCCGTCAGCATTTCACAGAAACATGATTAATCATTCCACATGAATGAGATTACAGACCCCTAATGGTGCAATGCAAAACCACTTTTAGATAGAAGCAAAAATGAAGTGGGCAATCAAATCCAAGAAACCATTCAAAAACCAGATAAGACTAACTGCAGTAGAATGTATTACATTCTAAAGATAGGAAATTTGTTTCTCTCATTTTCGAAGAAATAAAGAAAAATTGATGTGCAGAAAACAAGAGGCCTCTAACTAACAAAAGAACACACTCGATGTCACTTTTCATTGAATTTGATAGGATATAAATGAAACATTGGTTACTCACTTTCAAATACTTGTCGAGCAAATTGCAGCGCTCATGAACAAATGAAGCATCCAGACTTGATGAGAAAATTCGTTTAGGAGGTAGATTCAGGTTATATTCTGGAAAATCCTTGAGTCGTCTATGAAGCTCTTCAAAATGTCGAAATCTATATGCATCAAATTTTCCACAATCCTTAAACAAAAGGCCAAGTCCAGCATGAAAAGTAAATGGTTCCAAAAGCAGTGCACCCTTAAATGAGAATATCTACAGGCACTAACCATCAACACAACAGATTTAAAATAGCATCAACAAGATGGAATAGTTAAAACTAATTTTTCAAATCTTTTAATTACAATACCTTCTTTTGATTGACCAAGAATGATTCGCATAATCTGTCACAGAGATGGAATATACAGCAATGGTTTTAGATCCACTTTTAACAAAGTTGGCTCCAAAAACCTGCAAATGAAATTCCGTAAGAATCTTTGCATAGCTAAGAAGCCATTAAAAATTAAAAGATGAAATTATTTTTCCTTTCTATTTACATGACTTCACAGAGCATTCTATTCATTAGGAATCCAATTATGCACAATGGTTTATGGTATGATACACAACATAACTCAGAAATGCGCTGTTCAATCCCCCTAACTAGTTTTCTATCTCTATGTACTCCACAGTCTCATTGACCATGGAACACGAAGCATCTTCCCCTATCAGTACACAGAACAAACCTATTAACCAATTCTGGTTATAATTTTGGACATTAAAATGATACTTTCTTCCTATACAATCCAATTTCTGTCACATTGGCCTGACAGTGAGATAAGTACATACTTTGCAACGCAGCTGCTGACAGGGTAAAGTTGCAGCTAAGTGAGAGGTCTGAGAATTCCTTGCAGATAAATTTGTTGTTCCAGAAATGAAAGAATTAGCATCTGATGAGGAAGCCATTGTACCACTAGTAACTCTACTCTGATCATCGTTCTCATTATCCTCATCTTCCATTTTTACAGCCTCTTCCTGGGCAACGGTCAAGATGTCTGGACCATCCCCCAAATAAAATGTTGTCCGTTCCACTTCCTGCCAGCTATCTACACGCTGACGGGATCTAGCCCTTTTCCGGCCAGATGCATTGTTATATACCCTGCGATACCGGAGCTGACTTTTGTTTCCATCACCCTCAGCATTTTCTAAAGGATGCCTCACATGGGATGTGGATCCTCTTCTATTACTTTTACTATCCCATACCTTAATACCAGGTGTACCAAGTCCTGTCACAGTGTTATTTTCATCCTCCTCGCTTGTATAGGAACTGCCACTCTCTTCTACAATCTCCATATGCTGAAGAAAGGGTTCTTCAACTTTAATGTGCTTGTGTAAAATCTGGGGAGGTTGCTTCAATTTGTCAGCATTTTTCGTCACTCTGTCCAAATTATCAGTAGATTGTCTTATCTGAGGAGAAAAAGTTGTACGCCTTGCTGACAGAGAGGTGTTAGTTATACCTAAATTGTCTGGCTGTTCATGTAATGGCTTCCTTCCAAGGTCTGACTTATCAGAGACCCTAGGATTGACTGTATGTGATAAACTTGTCGCAATATCCTTCCTTACATAATTACGCCCTTTTGTCCACAAATTCTCTAAATGCTCAGGAGCAAGAGCCTGAGTCTTTCTCCTTGAGATAGTATCAAGCATCTGAGCCCATTCCCCACCTGAGGAATGACATGCTGGAATGGTTCTATCATTAACACCATGACTTCCTATCCCCTCAGCATTTTTAGAAGGAAACTTAAACCTCTCTCCAGAAATATCAGTGGCTTTATCACCCTCTTGTTGGGAAGGCTGAGCTATAGAATTTTTTGATTGGACTCCTGCAGATAATCCAAGGCAAGTATATGTCGATTCCTGATGAGGGCTAGAGATAGATCCCATTTGCTTCCCATCAATTTCAACTGAGGAAGATTGTTTAGGATTAGGTCCAAACTGAACAAGTTCAACCCCTGAGGCAGAGCGGTCTAAAAAACCGGAAAAATGATCAGTTGAAGACCTCGATCTTGAAGACTTGCTTTGTTTTGTCTCAGAATCAGAAGCTTTGTTTTGTTTTTCATCTTTATTACTGCGGGCTAAAGCAACAGATTCTATTCGCTCATTGATGAACCTGCAAGTGAAATTATTAAATTAAAGACAACAGAAAGTGATAAAACAACATGAATAACCATAGTATCTAGGGCAACTTAGAAAGTATTAGAATGAGGAATCTCAAATTCAGGAAAATGTATGAAACTAAGGACAGAACGACCAGTGACAGAAAATACTTGGGACTAGCTAAGTTCATGAGTGGACGGATCATAGCACAGGCAAGTAGCTCTCTCGCAATATATCGAAACAATTTGCATTGCAAATCTTCAGGCCTACATGTAAAACTCATAACACCATCCATGAACATCTGTAGAACCTGCAAAAAGACCGTACTGATAAAAACTTGAATTAGAACAGGTTACAGGATACTCAGACAGAAAATTACAGCCACATTTCAAAGTGCCGAAAACAAGTTCATGTTATAGAAGGCGATTTTAAACCTATAGTTAATCACAATATTGTCCAGCCTATAAAATAACAAAAATAGATGAAGATGGCAAAAAAAATCCAGTGTGGCTTTTTTGTCAGTTTTAGGCAAGATAACCTCGAACCTTGTGCTCTGCCTCAGCCGAATAGAGTGCTGGGTGAAGTTTGTCATCACTTGCTAGAGTAAACTTCAATCTTGCATCTCTTTCGTCCTTTGACAAGCTGCTCAATACTTCTTCACCAATATGGGTCTGTATCACTCGATAAAGCTCTAGGTTCTCGCATACCAAGTCCACGATATCCCTGCATTAATGGATTTGTAACTATTAGTTTTAGGAGGATGAATCTTTTTATAATATTGAAATAGTATCTAAATAGAAAGTGAAATTAGCTATAATGCTATCCACCTTGTTAAAAGATCAATAAGATTAACATCCTTGGCTCGCATGCATATCTCTCCAAGAACCCCGTTAATGATGTTTACAAGCTCTTCTGGAGCATCTTGATCAGGTGTTACTTTCTTATACCACATATTAGTTACCCACTCAGACACAAGATGATTTGTCAATTGATCAATGGCTGCCTCAACAAATGGAGAGTCAATTTTCTGTCTCCAACCAATGTGTGTTTGATGAGATGGAGATGGAGTATTACCAAGGGGTACTTGATTTTGTGATGAATGATTCAATGAAGTCGCTGCACCTTGTCCTCCTTTCCTTCTTCGGGCATCAAGATCATATGAAATGTAGCGAACAAGAATTATTACAAGAACTGCAGCAGGCATGTTAATCCATACTGAAGAGCTTGTCACTGTAGTAAAGACAAACAATTACCTCATAAATAACATTTCCTCAATACATAAAAACTGCCAATCTGACCAAAATCACTATTTAGCAAATTAATTTCCAGAAAACATCCCCCAACTACTCTAATCTAACTTTAACATCAATACCTCTATGCAATACCAAAAAAATCAAAAGAGAAAAACAACTGCATTTTTAAGTGGCATGTTCCTTGTATAGGATTATTCGCCAGTTCAATTTCATCCTTAGCATTAACTCTTTAAGGGTTTGCTATTTTTGCCACATAATATTCAATTCAGCAAAAAATTGAACAATGTATTTTTCAGGCAATCCAAAATATCAAGAAACTTTTACAAGTTTTTTAATGGCACATACTAATTAAAGATTAGCTATTTTCCCAACACAATGTCAATTCAGCATTAAAATTGAATAATGTATTTTCCAAACAACTGAGAGTTTAAAACACAGCACTTCTACAGACTTGCTATTTTTACAACACAGTACTAAGGGTTAGTTATTTGTTCAACATAATTCCAATTTAGCACTAGAAGAATGCCTTTACCATGCGACAATCCAAAACATCAGATCTTTTAAGAGTTCAACTTTGCTTCTTTTTCCACATAATACTGGTACTTTTGTTTTGTGTTGTAAGAATAATTTTACATTGAAACTGAGGAATGCCTTTTTCATGCAACAACCCAAAACATCAAAAATTTTAAGGAGTCGTCACTTTTAAAACATAATATTATTTGTTTGGTATCTGTACAGCACAATTCCGATCCAACATTTACCCAAGCAACAATCCAACAATCCAAAACTTCAAAAAAATCTTAAGGGCAATTGTGTTCATAAAACAGAATTAAGGATTTTTTTTTCAGCGAAATTTCATTTCAACATTAAAACTAAAAATTGCCTATTCCAAGCAACAACCAAAACATCAACAATTATAAAGGCTCATTGGTTTTGCAATGTACCATTAAGGATCTTTAAATGCAATTATAATTCAGCATTTAGATTGGTGAATTAATTTCCAAACAAAACCCCAAATATGCAGATGTTGAAATTTCATCATTCCTTGCCATATAACATTAAGGGCTGTTTTGCAACACAATTTCCAGTCAGCCTTAAATTTGAAGAATTCCTTTTCCAAGAAAATTCAAAATATCAAAACCTTTTAAGAACTTCTAATTCTTTGCCACATAATGTTAAGGGTTTGCTTTTGCACCATAAATTCAATTATTAGAATTGAAAAATACTTTTTCAAAACAACCATCAACATCATCAAATATTTTTAGGGTTTACTGTGTAATTTCAATTCAAAATTAAATTTGATATACAACTATTCCAAGCAACAATCCAAAACATCAGATCTATTAAGAGTCTGTTACTCTCTTATTTTCTCAACAAGATATAAAAAATTGTTTAACTTTTCTGTGATAATTTCACTTCAACACTTAATATTGACAAACACCTTTTCCAAGCATTGATCAAAAACATGAAATCTTCTAAGGATTAGTCAATTTCTCAGCAAACAATATGTGTTCGTTATTTTTCCAGCATATTTCCAGTTCAGTATTAGCATCGAAGAACGCCAAAACATAAAATCCCTTAAGGCTTAGTTCTTTTGTCAACGTAATATTAAGATTTGGTTCACAACTTAATTACTAGACATTATTCCAAATGAAGAGTAAAATGAGGCTTGTTAAGTTTTCCAAGATAATTTCATTTTCAACTTAAAAGTTGAGAAATGCCTTTTACAAACAACAATCCAGAGCACCAAATTCTTCAACTGTTTCTTAATTGCTCAAGATTAAACCAAAAAATTGTTATTTTTCCATCATAATTCAAATTAGACATTCAAATTTAAAGTTGTCTTTTCCAAGCAAGGATCCAAAACATAAAAGCTCTTGCAGATTTGTCACTTTACAACATACCATTAAGAGTTGTTTATTTTTTCCTGCGTAACTTCAATTCAACATTTAAAATTGAAGACAGTCACAATCCAGAGCATCAAATCTCTTAAAGGATGGTCATTTTCTCAACATAACATTAAAGGTTTCGTATTTTCTTCTCACATAGCTTCAATTCAACATTTAAAATAAAAAATTCTTTACGAAAAAGATCAAATCATCAAATCTTTCTTAATTTCTCGACATAACACAAAGGATTTCTAATAAGTTCCAGCATAATTAAGTTCTCAACATAAAACATTAAAATCAAAGAACGCCTTTTCCAAGCAACAATTCAGAACAATGAATTTTCAGAAAAAGCTTATTGTTTTCCAATCGTTTGTTTCATACCATAATTTCAATCCCACATCAATTAACACAACCCTTATGAAAGGCGGTCACAACCCTAATTTTTATATTTTTAAAAAGAGACAGCTAACAGTGAATGAGAAGGAATCAAGCTGTGAAACTTACGGGACATGAGATAAGCAAGGCCGATGACGCAAATGAAGACCAAAACAATGCGTTTCTTGGCTTCCTCGACGAGATCTCGCACAGTCTCCTTGCGCGCCATCATTTTTCTCTTACTCTCATTCATCACAAAACCAAATAAACATGAAAATTTCGAAACCCTAGTCACACGGAACCCCGAAAATATCTCCACACCATCGAAAAAAATGGACAAATAAATTTATATACTACGAAGATTCGGCATAGCTGATAGCCGAATCTCCCGCGGGTTGGACTGAATTTAATGCCTTGTCGTCTACATGCGTTCATTAGCAAGTTTGGTCATTTTAATCTCTCTCTATTTTATTATCTTTCTTCCCCTTTTTGGTTTCACGCAAGTTAAAAATGTGACGCAGTGAGTTTCAATTTTTAGCAGCTAAAGTTGCTCGCTTCCAAACTAATGTATCTTTATTCGTGGTTTAACGTTAGTGTTTTGAGTTTGATTGAATAAAACAAATATTATTTAGTTTTATTAAGATATAATATTTTTGAACGTTTGGTAAATGGAGTAGTAAGTTAAATAGGTTTGATTTTAAGAAAGTAATTGAGTAGGTTTCAATCTAAATAATATTGAGATAGGTAAATTTTAAAGAAGTTTTTGATATTTCAAGTATCATTTAAAACAATTGAGTGTTAAGTATACTTTTCATATTATAAAAAATGAATTTTTGCATAGTTAAAAAATATGTAGTTGAATTTTAATAAAATAATATATAATTCAACATGTTTATGTAGTTGAATCTTAATAAAATAATATATAATTCAACTTGTTTGTAAAAAAACATCACCTATTTGATAATAAGTTAAGAAGATCTATAGTAAATGATTCATTAGATACAATACTTGTTTGAGATTATGTAATGGAATGAGAACTCCATAATTAAGTACATTTAATTCAAATTAGTATTGAGATAGGTAACCTTCCAAAAAATCTTAATATTTCATATATATGAACATCACCTAAAAACGAAAAATTAAGTAGATCATTCAAACTTATTAAAATGATTTTTTATAAAAGACTATTAATATAAGATCAATAAATTTAACTCAAAATTTACAAATTTTAATTTAACAAAATAATTGATATGCCATGAAAAAAACATTACCTACTTGATTTTTTTTTTTAAATGTCTTTTTTGGGGTTGAGAATGGCAGATTGGATATAACTCGGCTTTCCAACCAACCTAATTATTTTGAGCGGATATGCATTGAGGGAAGAAAGAATTATGGATTAGTAGTTGTAGCTTAAAAAACTAAAAAAAGAAGTTGACAAAAGAAAAGGGAAAAGAAAATGGGAGTGGCATGATAGTAATTTGAGTCGATGTGAGGTGTACACTTTTTAAAGAAAGATGTGGAAGTTTTCTTTTAATAGTTTTTAAGTGGGATTTAAAAACTTTTGATTTGGTGGTAAGTTTTGTTTTTTTAAGTTAGGCTTTGTTGTAAAGGTTTAAAATAAAATATTTGATATTTATTGTGTGTTTATAATTAATTATTTTTTAAGTTATTATAAATGAATAGGTAGTTTTGTTTTAAGAAATTATTGATTAGACAATTGTCATTTGAAATATTTAATTTAATTATTAAAAATATTTAAAGTTTAGTTGTTGAAGTGATGGACATTATTAAATTATATATTTGTGGATCTAAGATTATCACTATTATATATCTCTTAAATATAATTATTTAAGAGATAGAAAAAAATATGCAATCAATAATTATTATATTAAATATTAAATAAGATTCAATATATTAGATTTAATATATATATTTTAATTGGTTATATTAAATGACAATATTATGTTATATTATATTATTAATATTAACATTATACTATTATAATTATTAAATTAATTTATTTAGATTATTATTAATATTAATATTAATATATATAATATCACTATTATATTAATTAGCTCATCTTTGAGTAAGAAAATAATGGTACAAATGAGCAGGTGTGAAAAATTGGTAGATGATGGTAGTTTGTAGGATCGCAAGCAGGAAATTGTGTGCGGTGAAAGGAGCCCTACACAAGAGGAGCATATAGTCTAAATGTTATCCCCAAACGCTGGTGAAGATGAGGTCGTTGTCGACTCATAAATATACATTGAAGTGACCAATTATGAAACTATGGTAGATAAAGAAATGTTGAAGGAAACAACCTTAATCACATGTGTGATCGGCCCTAAACAACCCAAGGAAGTGATCAGACAATGGGCGAAAAAAAGTTGAGATTGTCAATTCGTTCTAAAATTCATACCAAAAAAAAATCATTGTGGTATATCAATCCAAGGAAGAATTGGAAGTGATCCTCTCAAGAGGAATCTAGTGGATGGATAACATGTTGATCTATATGCAAAGATGGGTTCCTGGCTTCAAACCACTCCACTATGAACCATACAAGTAACCAATTTGGATACGAATGTATAACTTGCCATTGAAATTTTGGTTTGAAGAGTGTATGGTCAAAATTGGTAGAAGCCTTGGGATACTAATTGTAAAGCTTGAAAAACTCACATACTAAAAATAGTACTCCAAAAGCAAAGCATATTTCAAATTAGGAAAGTGAATTAAATATATTAAATAAGTTATCAATAAATGCTCAAAGGCGAGTTGCAATAATGAAATATAATCTCCTACACCAATAGGGTGTTACATTACATATGTTTCAATGTTACAAGTATTAGTTTTACTTCAAATACATCTGTGAAGATAAGTTTACATTTATAGACTGATTATGCAAGCCATACAAGTATAATACAAAGAAGTATATCCATATAATATAATAATCTCTATCCTCAACCACCATGACTTTGAAGGTCTTTCGCAAGTCGAGGCCAAGAGTGAGGTTAAGGCGCCTTTTTTGCCCAACCACGAAGTACTGAAATTCCTCGGGTTTCTTCTTAACACGAAGAAAGCACCGACCCTACACGAGGAGCCTAGCAACCTGGAATGGTATAAGTAGGAGGGAATCTCTCGATGTGTGCCTGATGCCTATATGCAATTCCTAAACTAGAACAACATAATACTCGCATACAGGATGTGGCAGGGACATATATAATATAAAATTCTAAGCTTTTTATACCATCTATTTCATTGGTACAATAGCTTGGCCAAGCAATAATAATAAAAATGGTAATTTAGAAAAAGGTAAATTACCGTCTCTAGGAGCCCACATTCAACATCATATCTAGGAAGTAATCCCATAGAAAGAATAAACAAAGCATCTCCTAAGTTGTTTAAATACCAAGCATTTACTACTCTTTGGTTCTTACAAAAAGAACACATTTTAACTCTAAAGTTTGTTATTTAGGTTCACATGTCCAACTATATTTACAATCCCATTCATAATGAAATAGCCCAAAAGAAGACAAGTTGTTCATATTTGATTCTACAACTCATTCCTATCTATTTACTTACATTCCATGTGAAAATAGCAAATATATGTACTTATATATATCTTTTCATTTGCCTAGTAGGTTCTATTAATCAATTTCTAATTCAAATAAAAAATACAGAGTTATAATTTTACATTCGAATTAAATACTTTCTAAATCAGACTTAAATGAAATAAATATTCTTTTCAAAAATTAAGTATTGCCCATTCACATATATATATATATATACATATATATATATATATATATATATATATATATATATATATATATATATATATATATATATATATATGTATGTATATGTATATGCATATGCATATGTATATGTGTATTTATGTATTTATGTATATGTATATGTGTATGTGTATGTGTATATGTATATGTGTATGTGTATGTGTATGTGTATGTGTATGTGTATGTGTATATGTATATGTATATGTATATATGTATATGTATATGTATGTATATGTATGTATATGTATATATATACACACATATATATATTCAAAAAAATATATTTTTTTATAGAAGTAAGTTCACTGTCCATGCTAGAAATATTCTACAGCCAAGCATTGTTAGATTTACAGTATTCCACATATAATATATTCACACACACACACACACACACACACACACACACACTCACATATATACATGCAAAATTAATTTCAAAAGAAACGCAGCTATAAGAATAATGCCCAACGATTTTATGAAGCAAGTTTCAAATCTTAACAATTTTTTTTAATTATACAAGGGAAGATTAGAGGTCGATGACCCCCCATTGGGAGCAGTCGTTGTGAAGGGCAAGGCCCTTCCATAGGTCGCAGTCTGTGGAAGGCCGCTAGTCTCCATAGCATGGCCCCCCTTCACACAGCCAAAGGTTGTAAAAGTTATCATAGACCTTTAATAAAAAATATTCCCATAGACTTTTAATCTAATTCAAATCAGAATGATAGTGATTCAAAATATAATTTGTGTTTCAGTTCGGCAATTTATATGTATACACAATATAAAATATGATTACATATTCATATATATATATATACACACATATAATGAAGAAACAATAACATGTGGTTCAGTACAAACAATTTGTAATTTCAGTTCTATATATAAAATGTACAATACAAAGATTTGCAGCAGTGTAATATATATTTATATATATGTATATATGTATATGTATATGTATATGTATATGTATATGTATATGTATATGTATATGTATAAGTGTATATGTGTATGTGTATATGTGTATGTGTATATGTATACATACATATACACATACACATATACATATATATATACACATATGTGTATATGTATATATATATGTATATGTATATATATACATATACATATACATATACATATATATATATATATATATATATTAGAAGGAATAAGAAAATACAACTAGTACAACCATGATGTTGAATAACATACAGAAAATAAAGATATTTTAAACACCAAACATACGAATACAATTGATATACACAAATGGGTTTCAATGAAGAATTCAAACTTTCCACAATATGGTCAATTATTCACACATTTTGAAATTAAATATATTGGAAAAAGAATTTAAAAACCTGGAAATTGCTTCCTGTTTGGCTTCCTCTTGTTCTCTTTGTCTTTCCATTGTTCTTTTCTAGTTTGCTTGAATTCCCTATTCTACTATGAGTTATTGTTTTTGCAGAATGAAAGATAAAGAAAAATGAATCTAGTCTCCAAAATGAATCCTCTTGTCCAAAGAATAAGAGTTTTTATTATTTTTTATTATTTTCTCTCTTTTTCCATCTCTATTTTGCTTTGTTTTTTTTATTTTGTTTTCTAAATTTAACATCTTTTCTTCAACTTTTCTACTTTTCTAATGTTTTCCATCTCACCGATTTGTTTTCGAAAATCTTCCCATCTTTACCAAGATTTATTTCAAGTTTATCTAATAAATCTAATTTTTAAAAGAAAACAAGATTTATTTGCCATGCAACACAATTATCCTCAGAATAATAAATAAATATCATTTAATATTCAAATGAAATCAATAATTAAAATAAAACTAATTCTTTTATTTTCTAAGTGCATTCAATTTTACCATCGATTAAATTAAATAACCATTATAAAGTAATAACAATATAAAATAATTAACTAAATAAAATTATAAATGCAACTATATGTTCATTAAGTGCTTGTGTGTGTGCAAGACAAACTGTTCCATCTTAACCCTGTCAGGTAGCTAACCTCCTCTACCTTAACCATGCCCTTGGTCTTCGACAACCTGCAACTCATGTAAACTCAAGCACCCATTAATAGATTAGTATCTAAGAAAATATAAATCGAAGTAATATAATTCATTATTCCAAATAACTTTTTCTATTTTGCATCACTTTGAAATAAAACGATATTCATTGCATTTCAACTTTTCTAGAATAAAATAAACATTCACTTATTTCATCTTTCAAAATATCATATTATTTATTCTACCACACACATTTATTCATATATTAGTTCCACATAAAGCAAATGCAAGCAGCATCATAGTCTAATCGCCATAGATGAGGAAATCATGGAGAAATACTCTTACATTTATGTGAGATTAAGAATTAAAATGATAAACAAAGTACCAAATCAAGTCACCTTGGTCTTGAGTAATTGGGAATGGATTCAACCTATGGAGATTGAGGAGGAGGTACACCTCTATTTAAATTATCAAAGGAGGAGCCACTCTACCATCTAGCGTCGAAGTCAATTACAAAAAGAAGTAGGGTTGAAACATGGAGCATATGAAGGGTTTGTGAGTGAACCCCCCGACCAAGGATCCAAATCATCACATTGGGCACCAGAGCAAAAGAAAACTACGGATACCTTAGCCAACCTAAAAAATGCAAAAATAGAACACAAGCAAGAATGTGATGGAGGGGATGTTGGCGGTGTTAGAAAATAAGTCCACCAAAGATAATGTTATTAATTGCCCAAATGAAGCTAAATATTGGTCATCTTATGACTTGAGGGAGGAGAAGGAGATCAAAATTTTGGACTCTAAATCATTGGACCAATCGACATCTAAAATTCTAAGACTAAATCTAAAAGTCACAAAGTAAAGGTGCAAGAAACCAAATCTATGACTACTAAGGGAGATAAAACCCCTCCCTTAGGGCACAATGAAGACGACAACTTGGAATGTTAGGGGCCTTAATGCCCCTAACAAATGATGCTTGGTGAAATTTCATTCGCAAACAATGAACTCTAACATATACTCTTGCAAGAAATAAAATTCACCAAGGAAGAAGGGAAATCCTTTTTAAAACAAATATATGGATAGGATGGTAGATTTGTGTTTGTTGAATGTGCATTGAGTGGTCTGAGATTTGTTTGGAATTTACAAAATTTTATAGTGGAAGACCTTCATGAACCAAAATCATGGTTAGACCACCGCTTCACACACACCACATCAGTGCTCTCGTTTATGCTCATCAATGTCTATTGACAAACTAAAGTAGAAGATAGAAGGAAGGTATGGCTAAATATCTCTAATTTAATTTTCAGATTCAATTGTAATGAAATCATAATAGTAGGTGGTGATTTCAACTCAATCTTATCATCGAGTGAAAAGAAAGGGGGTATCATCCATATGGACCAATGGTAGAGGACTTTAGATAGTTCTTGTGCAACAACAACTTGATCAACGTATAACCTAAAAATGGGTAATTTACATAGACAAATAAATGAAAGGCTTCACTTGTATTGTTGAATGCCTGGATAGATTCTTGATTTCTACAAACTGGGATAAGCTCCCTATAATGTTTGACTTCATTATCCTATCAATCTCTAGATCATATCACTTCCCGATTACCCTCAATAGAGAAAATAACTATGCCCCAAATTGGTGCCCATTCAAATTTGAAAAAATGTGGTTGCAAGGTGAATCATTGAAAGGTTTAATGGTTGTCTTGTGGGCTCTAGCAATGGTCCCTAAATGATACAAAATGTTTGAATTTTTGAAAAAACTGATAATCATCAAATAGAAGCTCAAGGAATGGATTAAGAATTATTTAAAAAACATATTTGAAAGTAAAAATAAATTGAAGAGGGTTAGAAAATATTGAAGGAAAATAAAGGAAGATAAAAGCAATACAAAAACACAATACCTTCACCTAGAATCTTTGATTCTCTCCTTGATGAGCGAAAATGGAGTGCATCCTTATTCCATTTGATTTTCTCTTTTTTGTTGATATGTGAATTGCTCGATTCTTTAGCATAACCTTGATATGATTTGATAGTGATAGTAACAAGTTTGATTCAATAGAGATTTTGATAGCATTTAGGTATGATAGCTCAAGATTGGATGAGAATGAAGGATGACAACCTCTAGATATATAGTCTTGAAGAGTTAAAATCAATGGCTAGAAATGATTGATGATGGATGGCTAAGATTGATGGAGGATTAGGCTTTGGATCAAGGATGCAAGCATATGAAAAGTGTCAAATTAGGGATAGGATCTAGTTTAGGATTGAGATAAGGACAAAAATCCTTATGGCAATTGCTAGGATTAAGAAGTTAAATGAGACGAATAGATAAGATGAAAATATAGTTTGACTTTTGGATAGGTGTCTAGATTTAATGAACCTAAACAAGGAGTTAGTTAGATATGTGAATGGGAAATTTGTCACATAAAGAAAAATTTAGATTATGTTCCATGTGAACAAGATGAAGAGCTACGATTAGATGGACACGGATACAAGATAAAGGGAAATTAAATAAATAAATAAAATATTTTATTAATTAATGGGATCATGGTGAAGGGATAATAATTAAATAAATAGTAAATATTTATTTAATTAAAGGATTTGGATAAGGATAGGAAATTATGGGAATAATTAAATAAATAATAACTATTTATTTAATTGATGGGCTAAGGATAGGCTAAAATGAGGTGTGGTTGGGTAAGGTTAGATTTTAGGTGTCTACAAAAAAAATTGAAATAGAACTGTAGAATCTAAACCAGAAAATAATTACTCATGGGATAACAATGGTAGAATATGAAAAGGAAAAGGAGCTAACAACAACACACTCAAAAATCCTAGCAAAAGAAGAGATATATTGGAGGTCAAAATCAAGGGAAACATAGCTCAAAGAAGGAGACCTCAACACCAACTTTTTTCCATAAATCCACAAAGATAAGAAGAGCCTTAAACAGGATCACTGTGATCCAAATGAAAGGTGGCCAATAGTTAAATAAGTTGAAGAATATCCAAACCAAAGCAGTTAACCACTTTCATAACATCCTTGCAAGTACGAATACTTCCAAACTAAATGATGCTAAAGAATTTTTAAATGTTATCCCAACTTTGGTCACTAAGGAGGACAATCGACGATTAAAGAACTAATAACAAAGGAAGAAGTGGCAAGGAAAATTTTCTCCATGGTGGTTGACAAAGCTCCTAGCCCCGATGGGTTCTCACTAGTCTTCTACCAAGATATTTGGGATACAATTGGTGATGATCTATGGAGGGCCATTATTGACCAATAAAAGTTTGAGAAGATACTAAAAGATATAAATACTACGTTGATTACCTTGATCTTGAAGAAAACTGCTCCAACCTCATTCAAATATTTTCAACCAATATTACTATGTAACATAATGTATAAGGCTATATGAAAGGTAATAGCAAACATATTAACATTAATTCTTCCTAAAATTATTTTAGAGGAGCAGATTGGGTTTACACCTAGTTGGAACATAATTCATAGTAGTATCACCACACAAGAGTTTGCCCATTCCATTGCCACAATAAATCAAAGCAGTATGGTTATGAATTTGGACATCAACAAAGCCCATGACAAGGTTAACTAGAGATTTCTAGTGAAAATATTAGAAATATTTGGATTCAAGAAAGAATGACTATTGTGGATATTCAATTGCATATCAACTGTGAAGTACTCTATTCTAGTTAATGTCTTGCCTTGCGGATTCTTTGAATAATCCCCCTTTCTCTTTGTTATCATGATAGAATCTCTAGGGAGGGCTATCAAAAATAATGCCAACCAAGGCCCAATTATATGGTTGTGAAGGTGGCAAATTTGCTTCCAAATATTACTCACCAAGAATTCACATATGAAATAATACTCTATGGTCAATCTAAGTTCCAAGAGGCATCCACTATCCAAACCCTCTTGGAAAATTACGATGTTGTCTCTAGATAGATAATAAATAAGGAAAAGTCAAGTATTTTCTTCTTCAATACCAAAAGGTTAACACAAAGGCGTATAAAGGTGATCCTAAATTTCAATATAGAAGAATTACCATGAAAATATATGTGGGTACCTTTATTTAAAGGAGCAATCAAGTCCAACATATGGGAAGATAGAACTAACAAAAGCAAAAATAAAGTTATATCTTGGAAGGGGAAGTAGCTCACAGTTGCCAAGAAAATCCAAATGATCAAGATGGTCTTATCTTCCATTCCTATTTATCAACTTTCAAGCACATAAATTCCAAGGAAAGCTAAGGATCAACTGGAGAGTATAATGAAGATTTTTATGGGAAGGCTCAAATGAGGAAAAGTGAATCCCCTTAATTGGATGGCTAACTTTTTGTAAGGGAAAGGAGAATGGTGGGGTGAGAATTAAAGAAAATAGAAAACATAATATTGCTCTTGGAGAAAAGCTAGTATAGAGGATGTATAAAGACCACTCTACAAAATGGTATCAAATCTTAAGGAAAAAGTATATGGAGAACGATGTCAAAGAAAGAACCCTTACTAACACCAACCCCTCACATGGCTCAAACGTATGGAATTTCACATGTTAAAGTGTAGAGCCCTTATTACATATTATATGTCTTAGGTAATCAACAATTGGGGCCTGAGGAAAAATTCTAAGTGGACTCGTGGAACTCTCATCCTCTGTTATTTGATCTACCATTTATAAGTGTGATTAGGAACCAAACAATGTATTTCTCAAATGCACAGGTTAAGGACTTCTTAATTCCTTGTTTAGTTTGAGGATAGTGGAATTTGTAGAAAATTGAATAACTAACAATCCCAACTGATAGCAAAATTAGACTGATGGAAGGACTTGGAAAATGTAGTGTGGTGCTAAACACAAAGGAGGACATTGTCATATGGATTAGTTCAAAGAGAGAGAGCTACTTAGTAAATATGTGCTACAAAATCTAAATTATACTTGAGAAAACTGTAGATTGGTCACTTGAGTTGTGTTGGAGTAAATGGACACTCCCCAAGGCTAGGGTGTTTGTGTGGTCTACCATCCATAAATGAATCTTAATTGCTAATCACCTCAAAATGTTGGGAATTTTTGGACCCTCAAGATGTGTTATGTGTAAAGAAAGTGAAGAATATGTAGACCACCTATTAGTTAATTTCCCCTTTGCTAGCTTTTGTTGGCATTGGCTCCAAAATTGTCTTAATTGGTCAAGTCCTCTCGAGAATGACATCCACCAATTTTTTGTGGGTTAGCCAAAAATGAGACAATCTATCTAGGAAGGCATATGGATTACAATCCCCTCATTACTAAAATGATAGATTTGAAAGAGAGAAACAAAATAATCCTTTATGAGAAAGAATCATTGTTGTCGTCGATCTTGGAAAAAAGATTAAGGCAAGTATATGTGAGGTAGTTAGATCCAAAATATAGACTTTGGGGCCTAGACTATTCACCTCATGAGATGAGCAGACCAGGAAGTGTTGGAAACCCCTTTGAATCTTGATGAGCCAAGTTTTTGGCGCATTTTGATCATATTTTTATAAATACTTTTCTATTTTTATTATGCTAAATCAAACATTCAGTCTGATTATGGGATAGAACATAGACCTTTTTATGACTCAAATATGATGAGTATATTATGATAAAAAGTCCCATGATTATAATCTTTAAATGTTTTATTAGTCTGATAAATACTTTGACTTTTTGTGATCATTAAACCTTCCTGCAGCCTCCACTACCAAACTTCCTGCAGCCATGTCTGAAACGATGTTTGCCTTAGTTAATACTTAATGAATGAATGAAGTAATGAAATGTCTTAAAGATGAACGTGTTGAGCTAACCTTCTTCTCCAGGAAAAGATGGTGAGTTATTTTGCAGGTACCACGATTGGAGGAAGGAATTCAAATTCCACTTGAAGAATAGAAGGTCAAATCTATAAAGACTAGTTCAAACAACGAAAGATGGGGAGTTGGTTTCAACTCATCCACCAAGCAGGGAGAATGTTCCAAAAATCTAGGCCAGGCGTCCTACTATTGCACAAATCCAGGATGATGGCGCTTTAAGACTGCCAAACCAATTTGACTTAATCCTTGCATTGTCATTCGCCTCTTTATTTAAGTTAGTTGGATGTAATAAATACCTCCCGATTTATAGGGGAAGGTTGGTTAGTAGTTAGGATTAGTTTTCAATAAATAGCCCATTCTCCTTCAGAGAATGGGCTGGAAGATTTTGCTATTGTAATACGTTTTTTAGATCAGAAATACAGTCAAGAAAGATTGCGCTATGTACTTGTTCACTTTAGATCAATAAAGTTTATGGAGCTTTTCACCTAATATGTTGTTCACTTTGGCATGACGTAAGGGGGCCCACTTAGGAAATTGTTTGTACTTTCATTTTGTAGGATTAGGATAATTGTACTTGCTTTTATAGAAGTTAAATGTGTCTGTTCCTACAACAACATAAATACAGTGCTGTTGACTATTCTTGCAGCCTTTAGAAACAAAGTAGTTTTACCTTTCAGTTTTTGTTTCCAAGCAAGTTATTCAGTACAGTAATTCCAGAATTTAGAGTTCTAGCATTTTAGGAGATCATGCATGTCTGGAAGGGTGGTTAGTGCATATATTTTGCTGTCCCATTTCAAGTCTACATCCTCGGGTTGATAAGTAAATGAGGTTCTTTAACAGATTATAGCTGCTTGTTGTGATGTCCAATCCCTAAGTTGAGGAATTCATATTCCTAGTTATCAAGCTGATTAAAGAACACTACATTTTTGGCGCCGTTGTCAGGGATGGTGTCAAACTAAGGATCTGTTATAGGCATGCTAGTAAAGAGTTAAGATTTCATTCTTAGTATTTTGTTTAGAATTCTGCATTCCAACATCCCCATAGTTAGTTTACTTTTGCTGTATGCATAGAAAAAGAGACCAATTTGGAAGATTCCTTCCTGGGAGCATAGATATTGAAGAGATTGAACCGAACCTATTCCAAGACGACCCATATCTAGATGCTGGCCAAGACTTAGTTACCTCATCTTCTTCCTCTGAACAAAGTTTTAACCTATCCGAAGAAACAGAATCAATTAATCCACTTGCTCTTGTAGTTCATCACCCAGGAGCTAATCCAAGGATACAACCAAGAATGGAAAACCCTATTTTTCCATTCCCAATCCCTGACCTACATGACAATAATAACCTCAAGAACATCCCTGCCTCATTATTGCCAAAGTTCTATGGGCTTATTACTGAGGACCCTCATACCTTCTTGTTTGAATTCGACATCCTTTGCAGAAGCTATGACTATACAACCTCAACACACAAGCTGAAATTGTTTCCCTCTACTCTAAAAGAGGTAGCCTTGAGATGGTTCATGGGATTGGGAGGAAATGTAGCTAACACTTGGGATGAAATGAAGACTTTGTTCTTGAATAAATATAAAGAGTATTGTAGAGGAAATGATATGAGAGGAGATGACATCTTCAAAATGTCACAAAAGGAGGATGAAAATTTGGAGGATTATGTGTCAAGATTTTTGTTTAGTGTACAGAAGAATACTCATCATGAGCTGAATGAGGAATCTCAAAAACTTCTCTTCTTAAGAGGAGTTAATGATACTTGCATGGAGGCCCTTGACCTCATGGCAGGAGGCGATGTCACCCAAAGCGATTGGGATGATATCAAGAAAATCTGTCTCAATTATTCCAGAGCAGCTGTGAAGAAGGGAAGGGGGTTTAGACCCTCTTCTATAAAAGGGAGTGGCTCTGGAGTATCTAAAGGGGAGATTACCAATCTCTTGTCCGACTTCAAGTAGGATATCATCAATGATGTAGCTACTCAACTGGATACTATGCAAGCTAGAAGAAAAAAAGAGGAAGCTGAGGCAATGTTAGCTGAATATTGCCCCCACTGCCAACAAAGAAAGAAAGATTGTAGATGCAAAGCAATGGCCAATTTGGAGGTGCAGCATCTCCCTACTGAGTTCAAAACAATTGAAGGAGAGGAGGAAGTGTTCTTTGTTGCTCGGTGTAGACCATGGGCCCTAAGACAAGGTATGCCTCAGGACCCTTTGCAAAATTTTGGTTCCTATAATAGTCAATGGCAAAACCAGTACCCTCCAAACTATGGGCCATACTCCCAACCTCAGTGGAATAACCCTTGGCCAAATACCCAGCAAAGCCGTTGGCAATCCCCACAAGGGAATTGGCAACCACCACAGCAAAATCAGTGGCAGCCTCTGCAAAGCAATTGGTAGTAGTCTAACCAATGGAGAGGAGGCCAACAATGGTCAAATCCACCCACTGGTTTCCTGTAGCAACCCTAGCAGCAGTCCATTATGCCACCTCCTGCAGCTAATCAAGGTCTGAATCCAAAGCCAACCTAATTACCTGTTCAGGTAGCACCCAATCCAAATAACTAGCAGCCGCAGCAACAGCAACAGCAAGTCTATTTTGCTGATCCTAATCATCAGCCTGCCTATGCTCTCAACTTGAATAATATCAATTTACGTTCAAGAACGGTGTTGCCCACACCATCTTCTCCCATAATCTCAGAATTGCCATATGAGGAAGCTGACCAAGATGAGGATACAAATGACCTAGCCCAACCAAATGAGTCAGTTCAGATTCCATCATTACCTAAGGCATCTAATAAAGTGTCCCCTCCTTTCCCACAAAGTTTGGAAGGAGAAAATGTGAAAAAACAAGAAGAACCTATCTTCGACATACTTGACCAACTAAAGCATATATGTGTGAAAATTCCCTTGTTCCAAGCAATCAAAGAAGTACCTATCTATAGCAAAGCCATTAAGGAGGCATGTTTGAAGAAACCGGGGAGGAAAAAGAAAGACCTTCGAACTGTCCATGTCATAGGCCAACTCTCTGATTTAATGTTAGGGAAGCTTACCATCCCAAAATATTCAGATCCAAGAAGCCATGTTGTGGAGATCAGTATTAATGGGTTGCAGATTAAGAATGCTTTAGTGGATCTTGGTGCAGCTATCAATGTCATGACAAAGGACCTAGTTGTCAAACTTAGTATTTTAGACCTAAGGGCTACACCTACAATATTGTAGCTTGTTGATAGCTCAACTGTCAAACCTGATGGGGTAGTTGAAGACCTTGTAATCACCTTGGATACCTGGGAGTACCCTGCTGACTTTATGGTCTTATCTCCAAAGGCATCATTGGGGGGATATCCTGTCATACTAGGAAGGCCTTGGTTGGCTATTGTTGATGCTTACATTGGTTGTAGGATGGGTAACATGACAATATTTGATGGGTATAACACAAAGAAGCTTACCCTCTGTTCTCCAGCGCAGCCCCAACTTGAGTCTGGAGAGGCTGTTTGGCTAGATTTGGGAGAAGAAGAGGAAGTGAACTCCGTGGCCAAATTAATGATGATTACCAGAGAGCCTTTCATTGCACAAGAAGAAGAAGGTATACTGTTCAATATCCTGTTGAATAACTATGGTACTGAATACTTTGATTGTGAAAAAAATCCATGTTCCTTGCAGACCATTTTTCCTTCGCCTACATCAACTCATTATCCTGCAGCAATTGACTGCTTACACACCTTGCTACCCCACGAGGTAGAAATGTCATTTCTGCTTGAATTATCTATGGTTGATTTAACCTCCCAAGTTGAGGTAGCAGTAGGAAAAACCTTGAGCATCAATAAAAACCTCACCAGTGAGCAACAAGCATCTATGGTTAAAATGCTAACCAGTCATAAGTCAGCTTTTGCTTGGGAATATGGTGACATGAAGGGTTTAGACCCCAAACTCTGTACACATCGCATATACATTAACAATGAGTTCAAACCAGTCAGGTAGCTTCAAATAAGAATAAATCCAGCTTTGAGAGAAATTGTTAGAGGAGTTGCAGAAAATGTTGAATGCTGGTTTTATCTACCCAATTTTGGATAGTCAGTGGGTTTCCCCACTGGTTATTGTTCCTAAAAAAGGAGGAAAATGGAGGGTATGTGTAGATTACAGAGAGCTCAACTTGGCAACAAAGAAAGATTACTTTCCTCTTCCATTCATTGATCAAGTTCTAGATAATTTAGCTGAGAAAAAGTACTTCTCATTCTTAGATGGCTTCAGCAGGTACAATCAAATCAAGATTGCTCCTGAAGATCAAGAAAAGACTACTTTTACATGCCCTTGGGGAACTTTTTCCTACTCAGTCTTTCCTTTTGGTCTTTGTAATGCACCTGCAACTTTCCAGAGGGCAGTCATAAGCATCTTCTCAGACATCTCATATGATTGCATGGAAATATATATTGATGACTTTACTGCTTATGGTGCAACATTTGAGGAAGCTCAAGCAAACTTGAAGAAAGTACTACAGAGATGTGAAGATCACAACCTATCGTTGAATAGTCAAAAGTGCTTCATGATGATGCAAGAGGGAATAGTGCTTGGTCACTATATTTCTGCTACAGGAATACAGGTTGATCCTGCTAAGATTGAGGTCATCTCTAATCTACCCTTTCCTACCAAGCAGAAAGAAGTAAGGAGCTTTCTAGGCCATGCTGGATATTATAGAAGATTCATCAAGGACTTTAGCCAAACAACAAGCCCCTTATATAGTCTGCTAAAGAAAGATGCAGATTTTTCTTGGACTGAGGAATGTCAAAAAACATTCCTTGATTTAAAAGTTGCCCTTACACAGGCACCTATTTTGAAAGGACCTGATTGGTCACTTCCATTTCATATTCATACTGATGCATCGGATTATGCCATTGGAGTTGTGTTAGGACAGAAAGGTGGTTCAACAGAACATGCACTCTACTACATAAGCAAAAATCTGCAAGGGGCTGAATTAAACTACATTGTTACAGAAAAAGAAATGTTGGAAATTATCTATGCCCTCAATAAATTCAGGCATTACATCACAGGTTATCAGATATTTGTCCACACTAATCATGCAGCAATCAGGTATCTCATGAACAAAAGTTCAATCGCTGGGAGATTGGCAAGGTGGTTGCTACTGATGTAAGAATTTGACATTACAATTGTGGACAAGCTAGGTAAAGCCAATGTGGTTGCTAATTTCCTTTCTAGAATTCAAAGGCAAGATGACTCTGCACTCATTGAAGACTCCTTTCCTAATGAGCACCTATTCGCAATCAAGGTTATTCACCCATGGTATGCCGATATAGCAAATTATCTGGCTGCAGGAAAAACTCCTCCTCAACTCTCCCATAAGGAAAAGAGATTACTGGTAGAGAAAAGTTTTAACTTTTCTTGGATTGCAGATTGCATGTTTTATACAGGGCCAGATCAAGTTATGAGGAGATGTGTATAAGAGGAAGACACTCATGATATATTGCATGCAAGTCATGATGAGCCGTGTGGTGGATATTTTGCTACCAAAAGAATAGCAATGAAAATTTTAAATACTGGCTATTATTGGCCAACTCTACATAGAGATGCAGCCAAATATACCAGGAGATGTGACAGATGCCAAAGGATGGGAAGACCAACTCGATCTGATGAGATGCCTCTATTTCCACAAGTTGTTGTTACACCCTTCGACAAATGGGGATTGGATTTTGTAGGACCAATTGATCCACCTTCAAATGGTAAGTCCTATATCCTTGTATGTACAGATTATGTGACCAAATGGGTAGAAGCTAAACCTATGAAACATGCTAGGGATAATAAAGTGGCAGAATTCCTCTATGAGGAAATATTCACCAGGTTTGGTGTTCCTAGGGAAATTGTGACAGATCAAGAAGCACAATTCACTTCTACACTTATCATAGCCTTAGTAAATGAGTACAACATACGGCACGGGAAATCAACTCCTTACCATCCCCAGGCCAATGGCCAGGTTGAGGTCACCAATAGGGACATAGAGGCCATTTTGACTAAAACTATAGATTTGCATAGGAAGGACTGGGCTGCAAGGTTACCAGAAGCTATATGGGCCTACCGTACTACCTGGAAGACTGCTACAGGATATACACCTTTTGAAATGGTGTATGGTAAAACAGTTATTATGCCAATAGAATTTGAACATAAGACTCTAAGAACGACATTAGAGATGGACATGGATTTAACAATTGCACAAAGGGATAGAGTCATGCAGCTCAATGCATTGGATGAGCTCTGAAAGAATGCCCTGCAACACACAGAGATGATACAAAATCAGTGAATAAGGTGGCATAACAAATACATCAAGGAAAAAAAATTCAAAGCAGGAGATTGGGCTCTGCTTTATGACTCACGGTATAAGGACAGTCCAGGGAAATTGCAAACTAGATGGTTGGGTCCATATGAGATAGAAGAGGTATTCACCAATGGTGTTGTTCAATTAAGAACCATTGATGAAGTCTGGTTCAAGCTATTAGTCAATGGGTATCGCCTAAAGCTCTATTTTAAACCCATTGACAAGGAAACATTTCTAAAAAAGTTCGAAATTGACCAGGACAACAGTGATCCCGCAGCCACAGGAATTGAGCCTAGGCTCAATTTCCCAGGCCATGCATAAAGTGCATATAAAAAAAAAAATAAAGGGGTTATCTTTTAAGATCCCCATTCCATCCCATTCCATTCCATTTCATCATGTCATCCACAATCCGTACTCACTCTTTCTCTTCCACATCATCCACTTGTCATTCCCATATCATCCACGTTTCTCCGTGTCATGTATTGCAATAAAGGAGGTCACATCAGATAATTATGACGATTCTCTCCAGGTACACTCAACTTCAGTTTAAGATAGTTTAAGTTACTTTATTTATTGCATTTAATTTAGTATTAATCAGCGCAAACAAATTTCCTATATGGTTGCCATTTCCTTCGGCTCGTTCGCATGATTGAGCACACTTCTTTATGATTTAATTTCCGCCGCATCTCCGCCAAAAGCTTGTCCCATCTGTTGTCATGCACACCCAATATTTGGAAACTAAAATTAATAATCAAACAGTCTTTCCTTCCTGTCATAATGAACCTAAATGTATTCCAATTATCCATGATTACTCTCTCCCTCCAAAAGATTGCATGATTATATTGTTTTCCCTATTTTTCTGTCACTTTTTAAAAGTAGTTCAAAAGTTTCGGTTGAGGGGAAGGGCAAAGTACTGAAGAATTGCAGAAGATTCAATAGTTGGGCTACAGGGAGTTCAGTTGAAAAAAACCTAGGTGAGGAAAAGCCAAGAAAATGGGAGGTCAGCCGATTCGGCATGAGCCTATAGACCATAGTATCCTGTTACAGGACGTGCTGCATGTGCCACTATTCAGACAGTATGGGTGGCTCAATTACTTCCTGAAGCTCGGGACTTTCAATACAGACATTGCAAAGGAATTTACGAGGACATTTTAGGATGGGAAAGCAAAAGTTAGGGGCATAACAGTCAATGCGTCAATTAACAGAATTGTCAAAATTACGGGGTTACCACAGGTTGGAGAACCATTTCCCAGAGGAAGAGATGCAAGAAGCGCTAGGGCTGAGTTCACTCGACCTAATGATCCTCCTCTGCGAGTGGATAAGCAAGGTACGCAAAGAATGAGTCTGCCGCAGGACTGGGTGTCACGGGTAGGGTACATCATCAAATACATAACCTGTGAAGGTAGGTTTTCAGTCCTACATTCTCATCATTTTAAACTCTTGTCTCATTTATGCCATGGACTGTTGATGAATGTTCCTGACTTCCTTTATAACTTGCTATCCAACAGTGCTATTGAATTTAGGAAGGGTAGGGTTAACTCTGTATCTCACCATTGTCTTATTAAGTTGCTTATTGAAAAATCTGTTCATGACGCATCAGGGATGACTTGGAAAGAATTCACTGTCCAATTCAACCCTCAAATTCAAAATGTAGGACCTAGGGGTGAACCTCTTACCTTTAAGCAATGCACCTCCTAGTCCGTAAGCCAAACCTCTGCTGATAGGTTCCCTCCTCAGGAATCATCCGACTCACAGGATGATGTTCCTCTTTCTAAAAGAACTCCCAAGCCACCAACACAAGGTTCTAGCAAAATTCCTGAGCCATCTCCCAAGGATAGGAAAAGAAAGTCACCTGTTGTAGCAACCCCTGAGCCTATAAAAAGGAAGCCAAAGGGAGATTTCTCTGTTCTTGCGGCAACGCCTTCCAAAAGGCATAAAATGGTTCCTTCCTCCATAAGAAGGAGCTCTAGGCTCCAAAACCAGGCGGCTCGCCAATCATGTAATATTACTCCTATCACACCACCTTCAGATCCTTCCAGTCCTGAACTGAGAAATGAGAAACCTGTTATCGAGGAGGTTGTGAGTACACCTAAAGGGGCTGGCCTAGATGATTTGACTACTATTGTCAAACAACTACAAGAAGGTATAGAATGTGATAAGAAGGAAGAACTGGTTGTGTTTCCGGACGAAGAAGAGCAGCTACAGGATGGTGATTTGGGACAGGATAACCCTGAAGAATCACATAATGTAGAAGTAATTGGAGAAGAACAAGAACAAGAAGAGAAGGATGTACTTGAAGAAGTACAGAAGACACCTGCAGTATGCTATAATCATAGACCACCACTCCATGTCACAAACTTTGCTACAGGAATGGCATGCTTTGAAGAGCTTCAGCAACAACAGACTGCTTCTGCACTGGAAATTGAGAGGCTATAAAGGATAATCCAGAACAAGAATTTGGAAATTGCTAACTTGAATGACAATCTCAACCAGGTAGTAGAGCTCGTTTCACAACTAATGCAATGTCGAGCACCCTCACCTATCTACGCAATGTATCTCCAAGAGCTGTATTTGAACTTCCAGCTAATTAGAGTATGGAAAGGTAAGAATCCTTCTTTAAATACTACTGAGGAGTTTTATGAAGCATACAGGGACTCACCTTTGCATATCAGGAACCTCCTGTGTGAGTTTTATCTGCACAACTTGGCTGTATCCCAGGATAAAGAATGGGATCTTTTATGTTATGTCAGTGATATTCATATCAGCGCCTTGATTTCCTAGATCACCAATGAAATCAGCAGAGGGGAACAATTTAACAGTCATATGCATGATGAAAAAAGTATGCCATTGTATGTGAGAAATGAATCTCGAAATGGTATGAGTATTTATTTTGATTGGAAAAAATTGTGGTGAGATGAGAGAGCTAGACCATTGATTGAGCCTCTAAGGCAAGAGGTATTTTCTCAATATTCTCAGATCATAAACAGTGATTTTAATGCTATAACTCTGCATATTCAGAACAGATGGGAGCACCTCTCATTTCAGTTAAAGAAAGCAGAGCCACATACCACCAATAATTTGTATGCAACAACCCGAAGGGAAGAGAGGTATATGAGGAATGCCAGAACAAGGAAGGAGAATTGGTTGCCCTTGGTTATGCAACTTCCTATTCTCTTATGGCCATTATTGGCTATACAAGGCGACAACATCACTTACAACAGGAGTTCAGAGGATAACCGATGGCAAAGACTGGAGGCAATGAGGGCTCACTTTTGGAGTTTCCAGACTGGTGAATGTGGACAACAGCTGAGTGCAGATCTGAGAGAGTTTGCCAAAAGAAAGAATGCTAGACTTGCTGAAGGGTCCAACAAGTAGTTGGTTGAGGGGAGTGATGAGCCAAGTTTTTGGCGCATTTTGATCATATTTTTATAAATACTTTTCTGTTTTTATTATGCTAAATCAAACATTCAGTCTGATTATGGGATAGAACATAGACCTTTTTATGACTCAAATATGATGAGTATATTATGATAAAAAGTCCCATGATTATTATATTTAAATGTTTTATTAGTCTGATAAATACTTTGACTTTTTGTGATCATAAAACCTTCCTGCAGCCTCCACTACCAAACTTCCTGCAGCCATGTTTGAAACGATGTTTTCCTTAGTTAATACTTAATGAATGAATGAATGAATGAAGTAATGAAATGTCTTAAAGATGAACGTGTTGAGCTAACCTTCTTCTCCAGGAAAAGATGGCGAGTTATTTTGCAGGTACCACGATTGGAGGAAGGAATTCGAATTCCACTTGAAGAATAGAAGGCCAAATCTATAAAGACTGGTTCAAACAGTGAAAGATGGAGAGTTGGTTTCAGCTCATCCGCCAAGCAGAGAGAATGTTCCAGAAATCCAGGCCAGGCGTCCTGCTGTTGCACAAATCTAGGATGATGGCGCTTTAAGACTGCCAAACCAATTTGACTTAGTCCTTGCATTGTCATTTGCCTCTTTACTTAAGTTACTTGGATGTAATAAATACCTCCTAATTTATAAGGGAAGGTTGGTTAGTAGTTAGGATTAGTTTTCAATAAATAGCCCATTCTCCTTCAGAGAATGGGCTGGAAGATTTTGCTATTGTAATACGTTTTTCAGATCATAAATACAGTCAAGAAAGATTGCGCTATGTACTTGTTCACTTTAGATCAATAAAGTTTATGGAGATTTTCACCTAATCTGTTATTTACTTTGGCATGACCTAAGGGGGCCCACTTAGGAAATTGTTTGTACTTTCATTTTGTAGGATTAGGATAACTATACTTACTTTTATAGAAGTTAAATGTGTCTGTTCCTACAGCAACAGAAATACAGTGCTGTTGACTGTTCCTGCAGCCACTAGAAACAGAGTAGTTTTACCTTTCAGTTTTTGTTTCCGAGCAATTCAGTAAAGTAATTCCAGAATTTAGAGTTCTAGCATTTTAGGAGATCATGCATGTTTGGAAGGGTGGTTAGTGCATATATTTTGCTGTCCCATTTCAAGTCTACATCCTCAGGTTGATAAGTAAATGAGGTTCTTTAACAGATTATAGCTGCTTGTTGTGATGTCCAATCCCTAAGTTGAGGAATTCATATTCCTAGTTATCAAGTTGATTAAAGAACACTACAAATCCCATAATGCTTCAAAACCAAAACTCAAAATGAGGCCAAATAGGCTATGGTATTGAGTGGTTCCCTCTACCTGGGGGATGCTTAAAGATGATTTTTTATGGGGCCATGAAAGGCAATCCCAACACATCTAGTGCAAAAATTATAATTTAAAATGATAGCGGTGAACTTGTCTGGTCAATTGCAAAGAAATTACCATTTGGTTCTAATAATAAGGTTGAATTCAAAGCACTCCCGAGAGGTCTTGAATTTTTCCAACAAAAATAGCTGTCAAATTTGGACATAGAAGGTTACTCACAAATAGAAGGAAAGTTGGCATTCACGAGGCGAGGCCCATGGGTGTTGGCCTTTTAAATAGTTTTTGATGTCCTTCGCCTATTGCTCTTCATGGTTGGTCAATACTCTTTGTTGGTCGATGTCACAATTTCAATGGTCATTGTATAATCTACCTCTCGATGCAAGATTGATATAGTAAGTATTATGCTTTCGAATTTTGTGATATCTCCACGTAAGATGAAATCTTAATGGAAAATCTCAAACTGCCTTGAATCGGTCTCATGGGGTCTTTAAATGACCACACCTTGATTTGAAAGGCATCTCAAAATGCAAGTCCCTAGAATCTCATGCTCATGTGTGGAGGTTGGATACTAGGTGCAACTTCGCTGCATATTCAACGTAAACTCGTCTATCGATGATGAGGCAATTAAAAAGGTCATTGATATAAATATGTTCTTTGGTTCAGGCACATTCGCGATAACATACCACTAAAAATACTATTAGAAATTTTTGTAATGGTTTCCTAAGTGGATGAGTGTAACCAATGCATAGTAAAAGTTATAAAGGCCTATTTGAAGCTAAATACGAAGGCGATTGTTAGGGATTTCAACATAGAATTGTAGGTTGGAAATCTAGTTAGTATTGTTCACATTGTCATTTCTTGCAAGAGCAAGAAACTCAAGCAGGCTAGCACATTGTTCCAAGAAGGTGTGAAAAGAGGCAATATGTGCACCTTTAACTACTACATAGGTGTAGAAAGTGAAATCTTGTCCCCTGAGTGGATCACAAGGGTTTTTGAAGTAGATAGAGGCCTTTGTTTTCTTATTCATCACAAGCCATAGTTGGTTAGATGATGGTTTGTGTATCTATATGGAAATTTACATCATTGACTCTAAAAACGCTTATATACTCATTTTCCTAAGTTAATATAATGGGGTAGTGTTAATACAATGGGTAATACCCCTTGGTAGCAACTTATCTATAAAAATTATACTATTATATTATTATTTGATTACTGTTATTAAACTATGATTATTATATTATTTTTATTATTAAATATATTTTTATATTATTATTAATATTAGTATTACTTTATTACTAATATGTTATTATTACTATATAATATATTTTTTGATAGGTAAATGCAAGAAATTCCTGCAGTCAATCAATTTTATTAATAAATCAATGTTTACAATGCATCCAAGATTTGAAGACATACATATTAAAATTCCATACAAGAACCCCCAACCTGTGTTGCTTGCTAACACTCATCCAACACAATATCAAACTAAACCCAAACCCCATCAATAACTTAAAATGTTGTATAGGGGTCTCAAAATTTTGATAAAAAATATATATCACCAAAAATCAGCTCAACTGCAACTTCATTAGCCGATCATAAAGCTACCTCCACCCATGCCTCAAACTGTCGTTTCTCTCCTTCGGTAAGCACCAATCAACAAACTTGTTGGTATTTTTTCATGCTAAGCTTTAGACTTCTCTAAAGGGATGCCACACCTTGTTTCTGAGACATTCCTAGGCTAGAAGACCAACACAACGAGTAAAGATTCTAAATCCTTTACTCCTACTCTTTCAACTCTATGAGAAAAAGGAGGGTGTCCCTTATTGTGTTTGTATGATGTTCAAAACCTCAAGAATACTTCCACACACACAAATTTGTCCCTATTGAGTGCAATTAGACATTATTTATCAAAAGCTTGCCTAACCTTTAAACAAATGACCTCTAAGTTGCTAGGAACATTCGGTATTTTCAAGACTTCCATCTCAGCATGGATAAAATATGAATTAAGTAGTGTTCCAACCTTGAATTCATAAATGGGTATTTTCTAATTTCATTAAACTATAAGAATTCTAAATGAATAAGTCAGTGCCTCATCAAATTGGGTAAGAGTCAAGCATGAAATATTTAGTCATACACAATATTATATCCTGATATGAGTGAACGATTTTCACAATGCATTACATCATAAAACTTCATTGTACTTAAAGTATCACTTCTTATCAAATCCTTAGTACATTATCACAGACCTACGACTCTTTCTCAAGCATTTGATTAACTCATTGAGTTGAATCAAGAAATAGAATTATACATTCAAATGAACCATTGAAAGATAAATGAAAAATACACTTGATACTTCCATTTATAGTCTGTCACAACAACACACAAGAGAGCACATACTTTAATTTTATTTTTTTCAGATTTTTTTCGATATTAATAACTGTATAAAACTGTTTAAGAGTATTTTATACATAAAACCTACTCAAGACAATTTGTGGCAGATTCATCAAGAATTATGCATTTGGTGCATTCACTATACCCTACCTAGACCTTACTAGATTCAAAAATTTGACCATTGCAATGAGCCTTGAAATTTATTTTATAGCATAAGAGAGCTACAAGCATCAGGCTCATTGCAGTTACATTTCGCCAAAATTTTATTTCAAAACATAATTTCACTTTCATTTCAGAAATCCTAGACAGTTGGATGTAATCATTTACCAAACAGGGGAATCAAAATTTGTAACAACCCACTTAACTAGTCGGTGTCACCATATCAGTAGCAAAATACCATTAAGGCCTTGTTGTCCATATCCACGTCGAATCCCAAAAAAAACCAACATCAACATCATAACAAAAATGGAAAACCAAGAAACAACACCATCACCCAAAACCCGAAGCAGCACTAAGGCCATGATACAGACAACCACTTCATGTTTTCACCTCAGTGGGAGGTGAAACAACCACTTCTTCTTCATCATCACACTTCATAGTATCAAAACCAACACATTACATGGTGCCACCATAGAAATTAGAGAAATTGCGAGGACCTCTTCATTCATACCAACCATCTCAGTTAGAGTCGTGAGGAAATAGCTGTAATCAGATTCAATCTCTGCATCACTATCACCAAAGCCATCTAAGACATCAATGGGTGAATTTTGCCTACCCAAAGAGCCATGACCATACCTCAACTTGGCCTTAGATCTCTTTTCATGCTCCGCATACTTCCTCTCCTTTCCAAGCATCACCACTTTTGTACTTGCAGCTTGGCCCCTAAGTCAAGAGTTGCACCTGGTAACACCTAGGATGGGCTTCATTCTTTCCTCCTTCAAAATAAGAGCACCTAGAACAATACTTTGCTCATGTTGTGGAACCTCTATATGAGACCTTCGTATGTTGACCCTGGCAGACCTATGCACAAATGAAGGAGAAGCAGTCGACTTGCTCATTTTGCACAAACACTCAAAGCTTTCACAGGAGCAATTACCAATCACTACGAAAGCACAAAGAATTTTCAAAATCTTAATATCAATGGTGAAAAATGATAAGCCACCACCCATATTTATCGATCAAATTGATGATGTCGATCATCAATGCTTCAAGAATAACACGAGCGAGTGAGTGATTATTTGTTGGCGTCTATTTCACCACCGTTAATTCCCAAGTACATGGAAATCGGTGTACAATTCATCATAATTGCCAGGAAGTAGCCCTTCACATGCATGGAGATCAGGTTGATATCCCTCGAAGACCTTACACCATTAATGCTCACCATTTGTAGAGCCCAAACAACCATCACATGGCTAATTCTATTTTTTGGATACGAGTCGTCAATTTATCGATGAATTGGTCCTTTGGATGACTCAGATTGAGTTAAAAATGTTTAAAAACTCCACGTTGTTGCATGACCAATACATCGACCAATGATACTTCCCCCAGTCATAAAACACGTCAATTACCCACGGGCCCCATCCAACTTTCATACACCGCCAACCGAATCCACGTGGGCCATCATGCAGACCGCACACGGTGTTAGGTGTCATTATTTAATAACCTGCGTGGCACATGCTCTACAACTTAGATTTGATTGGATGGTACATTTGGAGTTGTCGATTTACCTCCATTTAAGACCTTGTCGATAGTGGAGATTAGGTCCTACCTGAGCTGGGGGACGCGTGGCACAATCGCGCACACCGCACAACCCAGCCAAAATACAATTTTTAAATATTGCATGGTGTGCGTGCAAGGGCCAAGAATTTGACCATTAAATCTGATGGCTCAAGGACTTTACGCACATGCGCATATTGCTTGTTTTAAAAGGAAAGGGGCCATGAGCTAGGCAACGGGCAACGACCCTTCAACAAGAAATAAAGACTTAGGACATAAGTCTTTAAAAAGATGAAATATTTTAGGTTGACCAATGATATATTAAAATTTTATAAAAACCCGACGATCGGTGGGCTTAGGCAAAGGGACCAGTAATGACAACAGGCCAAATGACATAAATCATAACTAAGATAATCGATGACCTGGTGAGAGGGTCAATGAAGAAACATAATGCGAGGGTTTTGGGGCCCAATAAGAATTTGAAAAATGTGAAGCAAGGGTATTAAACCCAAAAACCTTAGGGCGAACCATGAACATCAGGGTGAAATATTATGAGAAATGTCAAGGAACCAACCAAAAAAAGTCAAAATTTTGAAGGTCCATCAAAACTAATACAACCAAGCATTAATCAAGGACTAAATTTCTAAAATCTTCTAGCTCTAAATTGCCCTGTTCGGATTTATTATGCACCGCCCAATTAGCCAAAGAGTCTGCCACAAAATTACCACTTTTGTAAATGTGAGATACTTTAAAATATTCAAATTCCTCCAGCTATTTTCTAATGAGTTGAATAGCTTTATTTATCCTCCAAACTTGAGAGGAACCATTAGCAACTACATTCGCAATAATCTATGAGTCTCCTTCCAAATGGAAATTTTGAATTGAAAATATTTTAGCCATAGTTACAGCCAACAAAGCAGCATGTGCCTCTGCTTCATTGTTTGTCCCATCTTGCAACTTCTGGAAACCTAAAACCAAAATGTTTCCATATGCATCCCTCAGGACACAACCAGCACTGGATGTACCTAGATTCCCTTCGCTGCTCCATCAAAATTGATTTTAACGCACCCCTCTTCAGGTTTCTCCCACTCCACTTGTTTCATATCGACTACCTTCTGATTACTTTGTGAACCACCTCGATTTGAGGGGAGTTTAAGCATTGGCCACTCAGTCATGAGCTTATTATCTACTTGGCTAAAGGGGAACTTGCTAGGATTCTGATTAGTTGCAGCCACATTGACGACTTTGCAATAGCCATCTCTAATTTTGCCAAAAAACTTTCCTGACTCGACTGTTTTTTTTGAAATATCCATCGATTTCTTTCTTTCCACAACTCCCAGATAACAATTGTTGGACTAATTTTCCAAATAAAAGAGAAGGTTGAATTCTTGACCTTAGTTCGCCAACCTTGGAATAATTCTTTGATTGTTTGGGGGCATGGGCTCTGCTAATTTAATTTATTCATCAAATGCATCCAACAATTATAAGAAAACTTACAATGGAGTAGCAAATGATCCAAGGTTTCTTCATTATCCCTACATAGCACACACTGATGTGAGCCAAGGAAACCTATTTTCTTAAGCCTTTCTCCTGATAAAATTCTCCTGCACAAAGCCAACCAAGCAAATGAGCCTGCCTTTGGCAAGCCAAATTTGTTCCAACACAACTCATATGGCCACCCTTCAACCGAGAAAACATCCACCAACAATTTGTAACCAATCTTAACACTGTATTCCTCACTCTTAGATCCACACCACACCAACTCATCCCTTGTGCCTGTCCATAGAACTTGCCTCTTTTTGAAAATGTTTAATAGAACAACTTTCTAATCTATTGTGAGAGAAAGCTCCTCCACTGGTTTCTAGCCTCATTTTACCTAGCCACCTAGTAGCTTTCTACACATAAAATCCTTCACTTTTGGACCCCATTTTACCTCTGTCTCCTATCTAATTTCATCCACATCTTCGAGATCCCTTAAAACTATAATACCTTCCTAGGAATCATCCCAAAAGTTGGCTATATCCCTGCTGCCCACTTGCCAAGTCAGATGATCTCTAACTACCGATTTGCACAAAAGCATAAAATTCCAAATGGCAGACCCTCAAGGGGAGTTTTGGATCATGAGGATTCTATCCTTATCCTTGGTGTCTAAATATTTACGCTGTAATATGTGAACCCATTTCTGCTTTGGCTTTTTATACATACTCCAAATGAGCTTTACACCCAACGCTTCATTCATAAGATTCCACCTTCTTAGTCCCTCACCCCCTGCAAGTTTAGGTTGACACACTTTGTCCCATGCTAATAAGGAGATTTTATCTTGATCTTGACTGCCACTCCAAAGAAAATTTCTCATTTTTTTTTCTACCCTCGAGATTATCCTGGATGGAAATTTTAAGCATTGCATAGAATAAATTGGTAGCATTGAGATAAAATTATTTAACACGAGGATCCACCCAGCTAAAGATAACCATTTGCCTTTCCAACTTTCGATTCTACTCATACAGATTTCTACAAATTGATTCCAAATATTGGCTCTACTAGCACCTGCAAAGAGGGGGATACCCAAAAACTTGCATGGAAGATTCCCTATCTTGATGCCCAAAATTCTTGCTATGTCTTTTTGTTTATCTAGTCTAGTGTTGAAAAAGAATATTTATGATTTGTGCCAATTTATTTGCTGACCTAAAGCTAGACAATATTTTTCTATTGTTGTTTTCATTATGCGTGCCTCCCTTAACGAAGATTCTCCCATAAGGAGAGTGTCATCAACAAGTTGATGATGTGAAACCGCTTCCTCACCTCTTGCCAAACCAATCCCTTTCCACTTGCCTTCCACTCTAGCTTTGCTATTATATTTTTCCCAACACTTCAACCATGATTATAAAAAGAAAATGAGATAGCGGATCTCCTTGCCGTAGGCCATTGTTTGAAGCAAAAAAACCTTAAGGGTTGCCAAATTAACTAACACAAAAAATCATGGGGTTTCAATACAACTCCTTACCCACTCCACCCACGAAGAACAAAAACCAAAATTTTCATAGAACTTTCAACAAAAGGATCTATTCACCTGATCATATGCCTTCTTTATATTAAGCTTGACCAACATTCTATCCATTTTCACCTGCCTAACCAAATGAATAGCCTCATGTGCAATTATAATTCCCTCCACTATTGAACGGTGTGGCACAAACCACTTTTCTCCTCCAAAATAATAAAATGTAGCACACTTTTCAACCTATTCACCACCACTTTTGAAATTACCTTGTAAATCATATTACATAAAGAAATTGGGTGAAAGTCATCAAAGGATTGAAAATCTTTCTTCTTTGTAATAAGGGCAATGAGAGTATTATTTAAGTCCCTCAACATATGTGAATAAGCTCTCAATTCTTCCACCACCTCCCATAAATCAGAACCAATAATCTCCCAAAATGATTGATAGAAGCTCGTCAGGAAGCCATCAGGCCTAAGGGCCTTATCTCTTCCCAGTTGGAAAACTGCAACTTTAACTTCCTCCAAAGACACTGCCTTAGCTAAAGCCCAAATTTGCTACTTGATTAGAACTTTTGGAATCACCCTTAGCATCTCCTTCATAAATTCATCTCTATTTTGACCTCCCAAAGAGAGGAGATCATGAAAGTACCTTACTGCCTCCCTATTAATTGCTTACTAATCTGAAAGAACATGAACTTCCTTATTATTAATAATGAAAATTTTATTTTTGCTACACCTAACCTTCCCAAAGTTATGAAAAAACTTAGTGTTGCGATCACGCTCTTGCAACCAACATTCTCTCAATTTTTGCCTCCAAAACACCTCCTCCCGAGCAAGGATTTTCACATATGATTTATTTAGCACTTGTTCCTGAATAAAGTTTGATTCTTACATGCCCGATCTTATCACCTTATCATATAGGTCTAACAGATCTGTTGATGGTTAAAATGACACAAACAACATTAAAACAAAATATTTCTACTCTATTTCTCCTGAAAAAGAAAGACTACATGTAGTGGCCTAACTCCCAAGGTCCTGGTAGTTGGTTCTCAACTGTATGTCACTCAATTGGTTCATGCAACTGTAATATTCAAGGGGCCTGTGCTGGTAACAAAGGATTCAAGCTATGACTCTTTTTATCAAAATAGTTCCTGTAAATCAATGGGTTTTAAATAAAAGAAAAAGATAGATCGAAGGGGTAAATCAGCAAGTATGAATTAAATTTATCTAATATCCAAACATATACTTCTAATAATGAATGTTTTCTCAACCGATCACAAAAACCATAGCATGACACAACCCACAGTATAACTATACCATCGTATACATCTTAGGTGCTTAATTCAATTCCACTATTCGCATATCACAAGTATTTCCAAGATTTCAAAACAACACACATTCATTCATCATCAAAACTATAGATCAACAGACTTCAATAACTTTAATTCAATGACAATTTAACAAGATAATCTTTAAACCTGGTTTCTTCTAATGACTTTCATCACATAAGAAACTATCATGCTTCAGCACAATCACTGGCATTCAGGTGGATTATAACTCATTAACCTTATCAAACAACACAATTCAATGTAAACTCCATATTTCGTAAACCTGCAATTCTATTAACTGTCAAAAGATCTAGTACAATGTATCTCCACAAAACTCTCTAAAATTCTATCTCCTAGCACTAGGTAAGCCAATCCAATTCTCAATTAGCCGACCCTTACAATGTGATACCCATCTGGTATTTATAGATATACAAAAGAAGTTCGAACTTCACTTCTATCTTAGGCTTTCCACCTTTTTAGGAACAATCAACTTTCTTGGAACTCAGATCAACTTTGATCTTGAGTTCTTACATTATGCATTCAGTTTGATCTAACAATAGAAGATAGAAATAGAAGAAAAGAAGTCATGCGCCCTTAAGACTGTCAGTGCTGCATGCATGCAACATGCAAGAAAGAAGATCATCATGCGACATGCAAGGAAGAAGAACATCATGCATGCAAGATTTTATGCATGTGAAGCTGGATCCGCTATGAACTCATCATAACTAGTGAAGACTTGTTGTAGCATATCCATATCTGGCCCATCAATCCAATCATCTTCAAATTTGATGCGATCCAACTCAACTACAACAAACTCTTTCATACTTTTTACCTTGATCAACTCTCTCCCTATAGCTTTTATTTCTTCTTTGACTTCTACAAGCCGATCTATCACTAAGTCTCCTCCATCATCTTTCTCCTGCATGAGTCCTTGGAATCTTTCATTCCATTTCTCTCTAACCTGACTCAACAGCATGCCATCGTTAGTCATTACATTCACATCTACAATTATAGCCATAACCGCTTCCAACTCTTCTAACTGCTCAGTTAAATTATTAACTGCTTCCTAAATCTCATCCTTATGCTTGCTCAAAAAGCCAGTCCTAAACTTAAGTATACGAGAAGTCTTTTCTACAAAATCTTTGTTATCATCTTTGAGTATAGATTCTTCTAGAAGAGTAGTTAAAGGCAATGTATTTATCTTCTCTAACTTTTCAATATACTCCTTATACTCTTCTTCTAGTTTTTTGGATGCCTCAATGTATTGATGCATCTCTTTTATTACTCCTTCTGCTTCTTTGTAAGTTTCAAACCCTTTTTCCAAAACCTCACCTACCTCCCGGTTCACTTTGTCTATCCATTTGTCAACCATCTCCGCTTTACCTCTAATCTACACCAAATCATCAACCTCCTTTTTGCTTAGCAAAATAGGAGTCTCAATTGCTGCAACCTGTTGTGACCTTGGAGAGGAGACACTCTTCAAGAATGAATGTAACTGATCCAATTGAGATTTAAGCTCATCTTTCTTTTGTTTGTCCTTGATCATTCTTGATTTAGTTGTTGAAGCCACCACATCAATCAGATTCATTTATTGATTTCTAGTGGGTCTTCCCAAATTAACCGTACTCAATTGATAGTCTGTGAGCTGCATATCCCCTACCTCCTTTTCAGTCATAGGCACAACACATTCAGCAACTATCTCCCCTTTATCTATGAGTCTGGTAGAATGCAAAACTTTAGCCCTCTTCTTAGGCCTTTCCTATTCAATCTCCTTCATCATGTCCTCCCAATTAAGAGGTTGAGGAGGTGTTCTAGCTCTTTTCTGCAAATCTAATTTCAACCATGTAGGAGCACTAGGAGCAGTCATCATCATGGAAGAAGAAGCAACAACTGTAGAGGATGGCTGAACATTTACCTCAGGTTGAGAATCAACCTTTGCTTTCTCTTGTTGTTCCTGCAACACATGCATCTGCACCAACTTCTCAGCCTCTTCTCTATCCCTTTGTTCTTGCACTTTCTTGTTTCTTCTTCTTTTCTCAATCTCTCCTCTTCCATCTGATCCTCCTCTAAAGCTTTAAGTTTTGTAGCTTCGACCTCTTTTTCTTTTTGCTTCCTGATTAGCTCTTTGGCCTCTTTTTCTTTTCTTATCCTTTCCGATTCTTCCTTTTCTATTCTTTCCATTTCTAAGGCTATGATTTTCTCTACCTTTTCCCTTTCTTCTTCAGCTTGTTGTTTCTTCATTAACTCTTCAGCATCTCTCTCCTTTCTTAGAGCTTCATCTTCTTATTCTTTTTGTCGAGTTTTCTCTGCAAGCTTCAGTCTAGCAACCAGGGCTTCCTTTTCCCTTCGATTTCTTGCTTTCTCCTCCTCGAGATCATGGATCTTCTGTATCAGTTCCAGCTTGTCATTTTCTGCCTTGACCTTGATCTCATGCTCTCGTAGCCTCATTTGCTCCTCCATTTCATCAGCTGTTGTCCTTGTTTCAACTTCTTTTACCCTTAGTTGCTACTGTTGAAGTAGAGCATCAGCTTGTAACTTTGCCTCCATTTCCTTTTGTTTCTCCGCAGTAGCCCTTGCATCAGATTCTCTAGTAGCATCTTCAAATTGTTTCCATTGTTCTTCCTGTGTAAGAATCTACTCAATAGTATGATCTAGAGGCATGTTTTCTTGCAAGTCCTTCTCTGACAAAGTTTCATCCGATTCCGTCTCAATTTCTACCAATTCTTCCTCCACTTCTTTTCCTTTAGCAGCTTCAGCCATGGCATAAAGTACTCCTTGCACTTCTTTACTTTTCTTTCTTGTGAGTGGGGCTTATGCAGATGACTCACCTAATGCGGGCGCAGAAACAACAGATTCAATTGGAACATCTCCCTCTGGTGTCTCTTCTTCTTTATCGACCACCTCAAGTTCTATTTCTTCAACATCAGGAGGAAAGAATTCCAATGGCTCTTTGGGAGGTGTCTTCCTTTTAATCCTCTTGTACCCTTTACCTTTCTTGAGGATTGGTCCCTGAGGAGCTTGAGTTCTCATCATCAACCATTGCACACTCCTATCCAAGACTGTTCTTCCAATTTTCTTAATATCAATTGTTTCTTCCTCATTCCAGTCTATTGGATCTAAGATTTTAGTGCCAATATTCAAAATTTCATATGAGGGATCTAATACAATTCCATCATCCACCAAAGTGTCAGGAATATTTTCTTTAATACCAAGTTCTGACATGAATGAGACTAATAATCTCTCATAATTCTTCTTCCTCAAGTCATACTCATCCTGCCGATCACACCAAAAATCCTCTAACAAATTAAAATGTCTAGTAAACACCGAAGGTAATAAAGCATACATCTTCTTCTTTGGATCAAAATACTTATGAGTTGTATACAATCCCAATTTCAGTTGTATCGACTCATTACAAACCAACTTTGCTCCCTTCAAGTGTTGACAGCCATATTCCCCCAACTTCATGGGAAACCTATGGCATCCTGTCTTGTGCTTGATCCCAAACCTAGCATTAACTCCAATGGCTTGATATACAAATTCCATAAGCACTATTCTATTGCTGCAACATCTTGGAAGTAAATGGGGACGACTCTCAAAACCAAACAATCTGAAGTATGTAAATTTGGGGTATTGGATGTACCAACTTCCCCATTCAGAAATGAATTCCATAGCTTCTTGACTTAATCTGTATCCTGCATCTTCACTCAATTGATTGATAACCACATATAAAAATGCATCATTGACTCTTCTGAAGTGAGTCTCAGCAACCTGAAGAGATAATTGATCGTAGTGTTCCCATACCTTCCTTTGTCCATCCAAGACTCCCATTATACCTACTCTGTTTAATCCTGGGAAAATCCCCAATCTTGCTGCAACATAGACCACATATGAAGTCATGAAAAAAGATTTGGTCTATCTAACCCTTGTAAGCTAATCATGTATAGCATCAGAAACAATCATTGACCAATCAAACTGGTAATCACCCTGAAAGATTACTTGAATAAAATGAAACATCCATTCCTTGAAATGGAAGGCATCCCTCTTTCCAAACACTTTGGACATCATCAATATCAAATCAGATATCTCCTTCTTGAAATCCACCCTCTTCGGCTGGTCTACCAGCTTGCTTAAAGACTTCTTCTCAGTGCTTAACCATCTTTTGTTTAAATGAGACTTATTGGAGTCTTTATGCTTACTGTATTTCTCCAATGCCTCTGCCTTAGTTAGCTGCACCGAATTCTTGGGATCAGGAACATTAAATATGCTTTGGAACATCTAAGGAGTAAGATCTATAATCACATTATTCTGTAAATCCATGCATAATCTTGTAGCTAGATTATAAGTACTGGCCACTGCCAATATCAACTCCAGACACTGAACTGATAACGGAAACACAGTGATATGTGCAAGATCGGAGTCAACAATCCTTTGTGTTCTCCCTGTCAAGTTTGCTCTTTCTGCAAAGGTCTCTTCATGTAATTCTTCAAAGCTATACTGGCCCAGATTAGTATCTGTGATATCTGACCAGTCTGATTCCACCTTGCTCACCTTCACCACCGGATTCCTATGATCATACCTCAAGGTATAAGGTAACTGTTCTGGTTTCACCTTCTTGATTTTCGGTGCTATCTTTGATGTTCCAGCTGGTTGATTCCTTCGAGCAGCCTCTCCTGACGTTCCTGACATCTCTCAAATCTCCTTCAAGCAAACCTCTAATTAGACCTTTAGATAAATCATCATAAAACATGCTTTTAAAACATACCTGTTACACATACATCAGAGTCGAAGTTAGACAGAAGCTCAAAAGAATCTCTTTTACAAAACTAACGGACTCAGAGCAAAAACCGATATAGGAACTTCACCTAATAACAAACGGGCTCGGAGTCAGAGTCGGGGATGTTATCGGAACCGGGATTGGAACAAAAATTGGATTTGGTTTTCTTTGAATTTTACTTTTCATATTCTATTCCCATTCCGCCTCCGATTTGGTCATTGTTACTTTGACAAAAGACTTTCCCACTATATGCGGAGCCGGACACGGGATTAAAACGGAACTGATAACTTTCGCAAACAAAATTCTTAAGTTCAAGATCAGTTCCTATCCCGCCTCCGCCAATTTATCCTATACTTCAAGGAAACCCTTTTAGAACTTAGAATCGGAAATGAGATAGAAATGGAATTGATAATCTTTGTAAAACAAAACTCTTATGTCCATAATCCATTCCAATCCCACCTCTGCCTACGCTAATCATGACATCATCAAATTTATTCATTTTCAACATAACTTCATGATTAAACCTAGGTCACTATAAAATGGCAAAGGAGCTTAAAAACTCTACCCTCATATGACCATGGGGAACAACTGTATTTTAGGGCCATTTATTTAAATCTTATTTAAAGTAATTGTAGAGACCAACAAAACCCTAATCTAACAAACCTAATAAAACAAACAAGGGCACGAGTTTAAAACCCTGCCATTCTACCAAACAACGAAACCCTAATTTAAACAATAAATCTAATCTACCCTAACTCACTGTAAAATCTGTAACCTACCTCACTGTAAATTCTTAATCTAACTCACGCCATTAAAAACCTTTAATCTAATCTAATCTACTGCAAATCGAAAACGACACGACGCAATCACGATTAAGACGTGAAAGCGACGATGCCCTAATATAGAAAGAAATGACACGATAAAACAAGACAACAAAGATTTAAAGCAAAACAAACAAGCCAAAACAAGAACCTACTCATTCAATCACATCGATAATCATAAAATTGCTTTAAAACACAATGATTGAACACGCGAGCAGATACAAAGCAAAAACGCAACGAACACAACAAAGATAAAAGACCTACCTCAAACGCAAACAAAGCCATGCTAACTTTTTGAATCAATTCGCACACAATATCCCTTCTCTATCTCGATCAATTTGCTCAAACGAACTCTGCTATTGCTCTTCGCACTCTCAGACTTGTAATAATAACAATAATGATTGGCTTTAACCCTTAATAAAGAAAAAAAAAAGTGAATTTCTACCTACACCGGCAACCACCATTAATGCACTAAAACGCAGTAAAGGCGGAGTCAGAACTGTAAGAGAACGAACACTGGTCTGCAATGCAACTTCAGTAAAAAAGTCAATGACAAAAATTGGCGAGGGCGAAACTAAAATGGAAATAGGATCTTAAAATCATAAAATTTCCAAACCTTATTCCCATTCCGACTCCGCGTCCGACAACTAAAAACAAAACAAAAAGTTAAGTAAAAGACCAACCTAATAAAACAAAACACAAAAACCGAGACAAAACAAACATTAAAAAGTAGCGGAGGTGGGATCGGAATTGAATTTTATTTTGCAAATTTGGATAACAACCATCCCAATTCCCACTCCGGCTCCGCTTCCGCCGAAGACTAAAAACAAAAGGCAAAGAAAAGACCGTCGGGACAGAACCAAAAACAAGCCTCAAAAGAACTTTTAGAACCCGATTCAGTTCCAATTCCGATTCCGACAGAGAAACCAAAGAAAAACAAAGTATTGGCAAAACTAGACTCCGAACTTTGTTTCAAAAACAACTAAGTACAAAAACACAAAGGGGGACCCATTTTGACCAAAAAAAAAGACGGGGTGGTTATGCAAGGCATAACAAGATCCTTTTCAATTTTGATCTTCTCTTCAAAAATATTTTTAAAATGGGTTTTGTTCCATTCTTGTAGCTTATGCTTTAAAATTGTAATTTAAAAAAAAAAGCAAAAATCCTTTGAACCCTTCTTGTAAGGGGCATTAATCCACAAACCTGTGATCAGATTTCTCAAACCTTCAATGTGCAACCACATATCCTCAAATTTAAATGGGCTCCTAGTAGGGATAGCATTAGTCAGAAATAGATAGAAGCAATGGTAATAATCTGGGCCAAAAAATGGAACAATAAAAGACTCTGCCACAAAGGGTTTAATACCCCAGTTTCCTGTAAAAAAGAATCTATCAATTTTCTTCACTATGCTTAAGAACACCTTTCTTTTGTTCGTCCAAGTAAAGTTTGCATTTTTTGTGAGTACTTCTTATAGATTATTATGGGAAATAAAATGTTGAAAGTCCAGCTGAACTGAACTAAGATTCCTACAACCCCCTTTCTTCTATTCACATGATAACGTAGCATTGAAATCACCCCCTAGCACAACCAAACAGTCTTGTAATTCATGCAACAAATTAGAGATTTGTTTCCAAACAGTCCTCTTTCACAAGTCCTAGTCAGCCCATAAATATTTATCATAAAAAAGGGCTCCATAAACCACTTTGATTGCACTTTAATCAATTGCCACTGTCATTGTTACACCACTGTTTCTATCACAACTTTGTTTGGATTCCAGAGGATTGTCAATCCTCTTGAAGCACCATTTGCCTCCACAAAGCTGCCCTTCAAAAACCTCCATTTTGCATTAAATTTGTTATGCTTCCTTCATCTAATTTAGTTTCTTGCAAGAAGACAAGATCCGATTGTGACTAATCAAAACACCTCTTGATCAAGTGCCTCTTGTTAGGGGCATTGCAACCATTGCCATTCCATGATAAGATTTCCATGGCAATCCAGGAAGGGAAAACTCCTTCTCGGAGCATAGTTTGCGTTGGCCTTTGGCACTCGCAGCAATTTCCAGCTTCACCTTGTTTGATTTTCTACCCCTGCTCTTCTTTTACCCTATTTTTATTTTCTCATCCTTTGTCAAGCTTTGCTTGATAGTTCTTTTTTCTAGAATTCCTTCTTCCTCATCAACTTTTGTACTCTCTTCACCATTAGAAAATTCAATGGTTGTTTCCTCGCTAGACCTTATTTTTGGGGTCTCAAACAAGTTGTCCACACAAGTTACATAGCCCTAATCATTAATGGTATTAATAGGTTTGATTTGCTCCACACCTAAGTCCCTTTGAGTTTCGAGATTTTGCACATAAATCACCAGTGCTTGATCATTGTTGCCTATAGCTACCTTGTCAAAACATTTGACATTTCCAGGGGGATTCTTCTCTCCACTACGTCTAGCTACAACATGAGTGGAACCATTGACCTATGGGGACTTTACCTCAGATTGCATATGATCTAGATGGTTTGGGCTCCCAACTACCTTTTCTTTAACTTTTTCCAACTGATATGCTTTAACATAACCTAACCCACTTACCTCCCCCTTTGATAGTTGAGTCAACTTGTTCAAGAGCACTTCCTCCTCCATCTCCTTGCCCTTTTTGTTTCTTACACAATTAGACTTTGAATGACCGACCCCCTTGCATAAACTACAAGATTCAATTACTTCGTCCACTACAATATTTTTCCACCACCGCCCCTCATTAGTTCTGATTTGAATCTCTTTTGGCAAAGGCAGTACAAGTTATAATGCATATATGCACATATATATTGGAATCATTTTTGTCAATGGCTTGGTCTGAGCAAACAAAGGAACCTAACTTATTACCAATCTCACTCAAAGTTTTTGGATTCCAGTACTCCATAGGGAGGTTTTTCAGTCTTATCCAGATGGGGACCTCATCTATAACTTCTTTAACTAGATCAAAATTGGGGATCCAGTCTTTTAGATATATACCCATACCATCCAATAAGAAAGGACCATTATTCAAAATCCATCTCTTGGTTCAATCCAAATCACATTCAACAAAAAAGGAGTCATTCACCATTGGTTTAATTTATAAGTTTAGCCCCTAGTTTAATTCACACCAATCCCTCACACGAGAGAAATCAATCCCCCCCTGCCCATTTCAGAAGAAAAAAGCCTTTTCTCTGAAAACCCTAATTGCATCTAACCAATCTTGCCCCCGATTTCAAAGGAGATAGCATGTTTTTCATTCACCGAAACACTTACCTTAGTCTTGTTTGTCGATTAAAAAGGGGTAGTGGTTTTCGGCTGCCACACCTTCTTCAAAACAACCTCACTTCTCTGAAATGATCCTTCCCACATCTTGCCATAACTCCAGTTGGGCCCTCGTGTTTGAAATGATGCTGATCAAGGTGAAAGTTATTTCCTTTCTAGCTCGAACCCTCCCATCCCCACTGAGGATACATAATGAAGCGCCCCCCATTCCTGTCATTGACATTCCTCAACTTTTGTGGTGCCTGAAAGTTGTGTGCTGGACACCATGGAGGTGCTCTGCTCTACGCCTCAACATCATCTTCTTTTTCTTTCTTTGTTCATAGATATTACTCTATTACTATATAATATTACTATTATATAATAATAATAATAATAATTATTATAATAATTATTATTATTATATTTTTTATTTTTTATATAGATATTTTTTTCTCGGTAATAAGATTTTATTTTATTAAATAGTAAAGTCAGAATACATCGTCTTCTTGTTTCTCATGAAACACCACCTACCACCCAAAAAATCACCTACGAATACCACCATTTTCTCATAATTTAGCAATTAACCTACTACACCTTTCTCTAATACCCCTGATCATCTACTTCAAGTTCAAAAAAGACCTCAAATTTACATTCACAACATTAACTTGTAACTTCACCAACCACCCTCCATTCTAACACTAACTACCTCTACATCCCATGCAGGGCTAAACCCCCAAATTCAAAAAAATTGGACAAAAGATAATCAAAATTTTCATTACAGAAAGAAAGAAATATTAAAAAGCTCAGGCCGAGCTACCCGAGTCCACTTCACCCTCTAACGCTCTCGTCACCTTCCTCTTCTGAGGACGAAGCTCTTTTTCTTTCTAAACATTCATCTTTTGCTTGGGCCTAAGCAATCATCGCTTCCACCTCCATCAGTTCCACAAAAAGCTTTAAAGCCACCCAACCGCATCTGGCCTGCTCTATCCAACGAGCTTTGAGTCTCCCTGTCAGCCAGCGCACAAACGAAATGCATTTCTCAACCTCATCACTTTATGCACTCTCAATCCCTTCATGAACATCCAGTCCTTCACCCGCGATGGCCCACTCCATAATTGAGTCCATTCCCTCCAAGAAGTCACTATGCATAATTCCTTCTATAACCCCCTTCACCATTTCCATTGTCTCACCCAAATCTAGACCCCACACTATTATTAAAGAATAAACGTCCATGTTTGTACAATACTTGTGTTTTAGATCCTCGAACCCCTTGCCCAAAATCAACTGCACACATTGCACCAGCCTCTCATCATTGTATAGAAACATACCTTTAATCTCCTTTCTGATGCTTCACCAAAAAATGGACAGAGTTGTCGCTTTGTCAAGAGCGTGAAGTTTTCCTCCATTGCAAGTATGCAACTCCAGAGGCAACACCCAAATACAAACCGTTTCAATGCTTGTTCTTCACCATAAAACTCAAAAGAAGCATAGAGAAATGAGGGCTTAGAGAGTTTAATCAAAATTAACGCTCCACACTCGGCCATTAATGCAGGACATATGCTCAACACTGTCGCCTAATTCCACAACATTCTTTCAGTCACTTCAAAAATTGTGATCAATCATTAATTCTTTCTCATTAACTACTGTGTACTTACTACCTCTCATTACACCGCCTCCTCTAAATCCAATTTCCTTAAATCTTTGATCCTCATCTCACCAACTTCTTCAAATGTTAGAGCCCACTTTGATAGGATGTCTGCTTCTACATTCTCGGATCTCCTTACATGACTAACAAAGAAGTCATCAAATGACGCTAATTCCTCCTCAATTTTAACAATTATATTCTAAAGATGCCAAGCATCAATACTCCCCTTCATCACTGCCTGAATGATTATGAGAGAGTCACCTTCCAAGTGAATTTTTGAGGCCCCCAATTTTTTGCCAAATTTGATAGTCGTTAATACTACTAAGGCTTCAGCTACATTATTTGTCCCATCCTCCAACTTCTTCGCCCCCAAGGCCAATACATTCCCTTTCCAGTCATGAACAATGAAACCGGCCCCTGATGGTCCAAGGTTCCCTTTAGAGGCACCATAAAAATTTAATTTCCACCATCGGTTTTTCCCAAGTAACCTCCACTAGTCCCTTAGAAGCTAGATCAACCCAACCATGCCCCTTAACGGGCAATTTTTTTATATTATTAATATTAGTACTATTTTAATATTGATATATATATATAATATTATTTTATTATTATTATAATTATATTATAATTATTATATTATTATAATTTTATTATTTTATTATTATTATATTTTCATTATTTTACATTATTATTAATACTAGCATTATTTTATTATTTATATATATAATATTACTATTATATTATTGTTATAATTTATTTTTTGCTAGGTAAGATGCAACCAAGCTTTAAATTATATTCAAACATTGAAAATATAGTTTTTTATAAAAAGACTATTAACAATCATACATTTATCTATTTACTATTCTAATGCTCCAGGGTAACTCAAACCAAAGCTCATCCTAGCTATCCAAAATGGAGCTATTTACAACTCTACATTATAGAATATTATCTATTTACAAATACTTAATAAACCATCTTTCAACCCCTACGCAATTTGAGTTGCTCGTCATCCATTGTTGTCGCATTGAAATCCTATAGCCACTCTAGGTCATACATTGGCTCTGAATTGTTAACCCTTTTGAGGAACTGACATCCTTTATCGACCAAAGCATTGTATTGCATTAAGGTTTGTGTGTGAAAAATCCTTAAGAATGACACCCATTCCACGACCATTGCCTGTAGAAGTTGAGAATCCAACCTCACAGATCCCAATGAACACCTGCAAACAAATAACTTGTCACCAAAGGAGATCAAGAGACACAAGAATGGTGCTTTGCAAACATGAAGAAAAATATACATTACCTGAGAAGTGAATAATTACAAAGAGATCAATCCTTAAGAAAGGAGATTGAAACCTAAAGTGATAACCCTAGGATGAAGATTAAATTAGCATGTGACAAGTGTCAAGATCATAATGAATGAGACAACATGACTAATTTAATAATGCAAAATAAAGAATCCTAAGTTTAGCTTAAGTGAAATAAAGTAAAGGCGACTTAATTAATTAATCAATATGATTAAATTGATCAAGTAAAAAACCTATTACTCTAACACCCCCCCTTAAGATGAACTTAGGGAGAAGTTAAAAGACTAAGGACAAATGCATGAAAGCAAATATGGGTCCCGACAAAAAAGGCCTGATGAGGTACCCATGTACAAATGTAAAAGATCTCTCACAACAAGAGAAAAAGAGAAAACCTCGTGGGAAAAACTCTTCTCCAAAAGAGAGAAATACAGGTGAAGGTCTAAGAAGCCTCCAAACAAGAATGAAGGATGAAGAAGTCTCCAATCAAGAAGAAATTGTCTTAAAAGATAGGAACAAAGGATGAATGCCACAAAAGCATGAAGAAGTTGTAAACATTGTCGTAAAATGACTGTTGAAATGCTGAAACAAGAACCTCCTCTGAAATAGATGATGATTAGGATCAAGAAGACAAGAATCTATATGAGTGCCCCCAATGACACTACTCGAATTAGATGGAAAACAAAGGAAAACACCTAGAACTCGAAGATATAGATGGAAAAAGTACCAAAAGTCTAAATAATTGATCATGTGAAAAATTGGAAGGTTGCCTCTAAAACAAGAATGCAAGAGTGTCCATATGGCAAGTACTCCATCTCACCAAAATGCATGGGTAACCAGCGACTACATCCACTTAGTACATAGGAACAAATATTGTATACATAGCTCACTCCAACATGAAATCAGGAAGCATTAACACCAACAGTAGAAACCCCCCCATAATGCTGACAAGGAAGAGGTCTAACAAGTACACTGAAACTGAATGCCAGAAAGAAGCGCATGTAGAAGAATCAAGAACATCTAAACATTCAAACAAGAAAGTACCAACACATATAAAGGGTGTGCAAACAAAAGGCACACACTCATGAGGCTGTTGTCGTGGAAGGGACACTCACTTGACAAAGATATGATTGCAAACTAAGGAAAAAAATCAAACCCCCCCATGGAACTTTATAACATGGTGTGAGTACAACAAGGAACAAAGTGATGTGCAAGTTCCCATAATACACATACAAAGCTGAGGCACTTTATTTCAATGCATTTACAGATGAAAAATACATGCAATGTGAGCCCATAAGGTCCAAAAAGGACAACAACTAAGAAGAAATATTTTGGGTAAAAAACCAAAAATCAAATCTGAAAACCACCTGCACCACTATGTAGAGCTCATAATCAGCTTTCCGATGATATCTCGTTTGCCCATTTTAGACATCGTATGCAAAAGTTACGCCGAAAACACTGAAGGGAACACCAAAAAAGAAGATCTGACTTTGACTAGAAATAATAGGGACCTAACAAAAAATATCCACAAAATACCTGCACCATTGGAAAGTACCCTGAATCCTCTTTCCAACGATATCTCGTTTGCTCGATTTCAACACCGTGGGCAAAAGTTATGGCCTCTGGAAGAAAACTGCCCTCAAGGAGCAAAACCATAGATTGCTGGATTAAATTTGATTGCCAAACGACCGTTGCAGCAGAAATGCGGGGTTAAATTTGATGGCCAAACGACCGTCGCCACATTTTCATAATTTTGCTTATTTTGAAAAAAAAATGTTTTTTTATATAAAAAATAAATAAATAAAAATTTACATATAATTTTTTTTTTTAAAATATGGTAGGGGGGCACGTGGGCCACCCCCACCAGTCCCCATCAGGGCGCAAGCCCCTAGGGCTTGTGGACCCCTAAGGGTACCGCAGGTATGGACTTGCGCAGTACCTACGTAGGGGATACCACCCCTAACCTTTTTTTAAAACAAATTTTATTTAAAGCAAAAAAAAATCAAAAGCTTTTTAAAATATGTATTTTTTACAATGAAAAAATTGCGGAATTTTTTTCAGAGAGTTTTTGTTTACCTCGAACAACGTGCAGGTGGCCGTAGGAGCATTTTTTTTTGCCTTAGAGGTCAACTACTCGGATTTCGACGATTTCATAGTCGATCTTAGGGTTTTTGGCCGTTGCGGATGCAATGGTGAGGTCTGTTTGGGCTCAAAACACTCTGAAAAATTAGGCACCCTCTGGATTTGGCAAAAAAACCCTTTCTTCAAACCCTCACAAATCTGACAAACGAAAGCCAAATTTGACAAAACAAAGGTCAATCTTGACTATTCCAACAACTCTGGATTCAATGGAGAGATTTGATTTGACCTTGGATGCATTGGAAAACTGCTTCAAGGAAAGATCTCATGAAAAAGGAGCAAGAAGCTTGCAGATCTTGAGCTTTGATACCATGTAGAAGTTGAGAATCCAACCTCACAGATCCCAATAAACACCTGCAAGCAAATAACCTATCACCAAAGGAGATCAAGAGACACAAGAATGGTGCTCTGCAAACATGAAGCAAAAGATGCATTACCCGAGAAGTGAATAATTACAAAGATATCAATCCTTAAGAAAGGAGATCGAAACCTAATTGATAACCCTAGGATGAAGATTAAATTAGCATGTGACAATTGTCAAGATCATAATGAATGAGACAACATGACTAATTTAATAATGCAAAATAAAGAATCCTAAGTCTAGCTTAAGTGAAATAAAGTAAAGGTGACTTAATTAATTAATCAACATGATTAAATTAATCAAGTAAACAACCTATTACTCTAACATTGCCTCCTCCAACACTAAACCTATATCTCTCAGTTCTATACCTTTCCACCCTCAACACTTCCTCCAGACCTTCTAGGTATATTCATTTAAACAATGTCGATGCCAACACTTGAATTATCTCCTTTGATTCCCCCAACTCTAGGAGTGAGGCAATGAAGCGTGAGGAGATGTCAGTGTTGACCCTATAACGGAAATTGTCGACCATAAAATTTGCCGCTAAAATCTATTTTATTGCCCTCAATGTTCGCTCATAGTGCTCTTTCAACATGACTTTGAGACATTTTAAAATTCCTCCAAGAAAAGCCATATGTCACCTAGGGTAAGTGAGCCTCATAGGGGTATCCATATTTGTCCAGGTGCATGCTAACATTTTTTTCGTCTGAATGCCCATCTTTTGGTTGGGGTGGTTTAATATAGACCTTTGTGAGTTAATTCCCATGCTTGAGCTATGGGAAATATTGCCTTTTCAATTCTCTCTTGTCTGACTATGTTAAGTCACATGTGAAGCGATAGGAAGGATCTACCACCTTTTATTTGTTGTACACTCGCACCACCTATCCTTAATACTACACAAATTACCTTACATTACTAATTATGCTTCTCAATACACCATGTGTTAGCTTGCATGAGAGGCCAACCACATTGTACTTCTTCCAACTTCATAGCCAACTTGTTATTGTTGAGCCTCCACCATCACATTGGCTAGGTGATTCACATCCCTTTTGCCTTCCTTTTGACATTATCACCTCTCTATGGTCTCTAAAAATGCAACCAACACTTGAAAGGTCTGGATTCCTCTTGGAGGCCCCATCAAAATTCAATTTTATCCACCCTTAGGTGGTTTCCAAATTATTTTTCTTAGGCTACCTTAGTCTTAACACTCGCAAATCCCATCAATGGAGGTATTGCTATAATTATTTTATTATTATAATATTACATTATAATTAAATTATATTTATTATATTATTATAATTTTATTATTTTATTATATTTTCATTATTTTTTATATTGTTAATAATATTAGAATTCTATTATTAATATATACCATATTACTATTATCTTATTCTTATTATTATATTAATTTTATTAATAATATATTATTATATTAATTTTATTAATAATATATTATTATATTATATTATTCTTATTATTTTGTTATATTAATTGCATTGTTATATAGCCAATATTAGCATAGTGTGATGGTTTAAAGGTGGTGTTGTTGTTCTTGCCACAAAGGTTCAAATCCCATTGGAGTGTTATTATTGAGTGTTTATGTTGGGGATGAAGTTCCCCTTTTGTGCCCTCACCAGTTCATAGCTCCAGGTCAAAAGTGTTTAGCCCTCTTTACATAAATATTTTTTATTATTATATATTTAAATAGATTTGTATTGTTATATTATAATTATAATTATAATTGTGTTAATATTAATTCTAATTAAGATTAGCTTTGGGTTAAATTTAAATTTAAGTCATAACTAGCTATTTCTCACAATGAAGAAATATAGTTGATTGTTGTATCCTTTCTATTGTAATAATATTCTTTTCAATCTCTCAAAGATTTTTGAATAATATAAATTGACAAATATGACTTAAGAGATGATTTACATTCCATGCAATGATATGTATTGCATCTTTGAAAACACAAAGTCGAGCAACATTTAAACCATAAGAGATCCATACAAAACTTTATGGTAACATAATTATGATAACATTCATCAAATTGTGGTGCTTAGATTTATTCATTTCATTAATCTATGTAACCTTCACTATGTCCATTTCTCTATAGACCATTAGATTTATATAGATTTCATTCAAAATCAAAATAGAAACTTGCCCATATATTAGTAATTTATGAGAATTTTTTTAAAAAAAAATGCATATCCGATTCTTTTAAAAAAAAATTGTGTTGAAAGAAAATTGCTTTATTTAGTGAAATTAGAAATTTGAGATTTATTATGATTGTTTTCAATAAGAATATGCAAGTGGGATTTATTTTTTGACTGTAGAAAAGGATAGGTAGATGGTTTTAATTTTTTTTTTGCTTTTTTTACAATAGATAATAATATAATACAGTTAACAGTATTAAATAATTAATTGATAATATTTAAATAAGTTAATTGTATTATTTTATTTTGATATATTAATTAATGATCACAGATGCTAATAATCACAATTGCATTTAATATATTAGAAGGTTTTATATTTAAATATAACGTAAATAATCAAAATATAATAGATTTAGATAATATAATTGAAGAGGTACCTCCGATATAAGGTTAATATTAAATAACAATAATTAAAAAAATTAAGTTAAAGATAATTTATATTGAAGTCAATAACAATAATAGAAAAACACAATGGACACATTATATTTTTATATAAATGGTAATTACATGAGAAATTTAACAATAAATGTTAAACACATGGTATTAGAGCTACTCATTTCAACACGTGGTATTAGAGCTACTCGGTTCAACACATGGACTTATGAGCTCATTACGAGAAATTTTCTCAAACATTAAACAATTAGCTAATGTTTGAAAGTGTTCTTATGCCAAAATGGCAGGAAAAAGAACAAGGAAAATTGCAAGGAAATTTGTACCTAAGAAATTACCTATCCTAGTGGCCAAGAAGGAATCATCTCTGAAGGTAAAACTCCAGGAGAATATCAACTACTTGGGAGGTGCATGGCTTGCTGACTCTAAAACCCTTGTCTATGCTCTTAAGCACATTTGGTTGGAAAGGAAGCAATGATAAAAAGCAACAAAGAAACTCATAGTTCCTATCCCCTTTGTTAAACCAAAGAAATTCATATATCAAAAACAATAAATGTTAAATAATTAATTTCTAAGGCTTTAAGCCTATTTTCTTCTGCTTTTTTCCATGTAAGTTATTTTCCTTTCTTCATTTTTTCATATCTATCATACATGAATGGTGGCATAATTCTTAGTCCTCCCAAAGACTTTATATGACAAATTGCTACAAATATCAATCTAATTATTTCAATCAGTCTTATATCAATTATGGTTTTTGAAGATTCAATCCTTGTGACTTGTGTATTGTTAAAGCCCAAGCTAATCATAATGGTAAATGTTTTGTGTTACCCATTTGAATTTCTATAGTTGGTATTGTACATGGATGGTGATCATCAAATAGTATTATAGAGTAACTATCAAACTCAAAAAGTACATACATTGGTGGTTGGTGTGGTCTAGTTCTAGGTCTATATATGATATTTGTATGTATCCAAGAGATACATTTATAACTCCTACTTCTACCCATAATTTTGATGTTAACATTACTCTTACATTATTACTGAGTAATAATTTCATATCAAGTTCATTGTTTGCACCTCCTATGACACTAAGACTTCCAAATTTTGTGGTAATTCTTCATGCAACTAGATTTGATAATGAATATATTTTCTCTTGTTATGACCATGAACATTATTATTTGTTGAAAACAAATGAACACTATTTTTGAATTCTTCTTTTTCTAACACATTAATCTTTGCATTTAATCTTGTCATAAGAAACATCCAATCCTCAATTGTAGGGTTTGCATCCTTTATATTTATCAAGATTTGATGAGATCTTTGTTGTTTGTTGTTTTTCCATCCTATCTAAAAATATGATTTAAAGTAACCACTATTTTGAATTCTTCTCATTGTAGTTTTGCTCATATTTTTATTTTGTATGAAGATCTTTCATTGACAGAGGTAATTGTGCCAAGTCCCCAACTAAAATCATAGATATCCCTAAATAAAATTATATAAATATATTAAAATTTATGTCCAGTAAAAAGAATTGTGATAAAATTGAATAAAATGTATTGTAATTTAAAGTAAAGAATGTTAGTAATTCGAATTAAAAACTTACCTCCAAAAATTGGGTTAGCATTTTTGGGAAATGCTTATCAAAGCCTAGAATCTATGTTTTCAAGTAGCCTCTCTCCAAGGAAATTCGTTTCATCTATACATATGTATTTAACATGCAATATTTTCTCTTGGGAATTTTTAAGTCTTGTTCCTTAGATAGTTCATTGAAATCTCTTATTGGTATTCTTAATTTTGAATGAATTTTTGAAGCTCCAATGTTGAATGTTACAACTCCAATTGACATGAGTAGAAGCAGGGATATTGATTAGGAAAAGATGAATTTTCAAGTGCTTGACTAATGGCATCAATCACATATGACTTACCTATTCCAACAGTGTCTTGAATTATCATAGAGAGGGGCAATGCATTTTGATGTGTGTGGTAGTGTGACATGATAATGTTGACTACTTTATATTATTGCTCATTGAGATTTCCATAGTCAACACATTATAGAATGTCATCATGAATTAGAACCATTTTCTTGATTTATGTAAGCTTCACCTTAAAATCCATTACACCAATCTTTCTATCTATCTATATCCATGCCCAACATATCTATCTCTGAAACTTACAAAATTTGACCATGATGAGTTCTAGATATAATTTCCCATTTAGTTTTTGCAGCGATTCCTTGAGCATTGGCATTGCCTTTAGATTCAGAGTCACTAATGTTTTTAATATTTTCAATAGTTATTGTTCACTCTGAATTCTATTGATTATAATTGAAGATCTCCCACCTTGCCTTCTATGGATTCATTGTTATGACCAATATCTCTTTGAATGTATAGAAATGGTTTGTAATAACAATTCAGAAGAGAAAAAATCTATCCATTCTTTCAAGACACATGTAGGAATTGAATAAACTCTAGGAAACACTCTTACAATAGCTATTTTTTGTAATCCATTTGTTTTCTCCATTTGTTTTATGATTATATATCCATGAGTTTGTTGCATTGATAAGTGACACAACTTTCATACTGAAAGGCCCACTTCTATGTGTGTCAATGAACGATATTTTTTACACTTCATTGTCATCTTTTACATTTACAACTACATATTTGAAAACCTCATTTGATACATTTAGGTTGACAAACCTTCTACCACTCTTTGCTAATGAAAGTTCTAAGAGCATGTGACTTGTTTCTTGAGCTCCAATATCCCTTTCTATTATTTTTCAGTGAGAGTCATTTTATAAGCTCTTGTGACTAAATCATTTGGGTTTTCTATGTTTGCAAGACACATTAACATCCAGTGGTATGTTTATGAGTTATTTTATGCTTTGGTTGCATACTTTGCATTATATTTAATTACAAAAAGTTTTGATAGAACATGTTGCCAATCAATATTTTCTCTCCATAGTTGGAGCATGTACCAATTGTGTGAGTTAAGTCTATCGTCATTTCTTAATGGTGCAAATATTTTTCACCATTTTGTATATCTTCATATACTTTTGATCATTCCAAATTTAATGGGCATGGAGCATTATGTCTTGATTTCATTTAAGAAACAAAATTTTATAAATTTAGCACTTTACTATAATAATAAATTATGTACAATAATTTAAATAATAATATGTAATGATATGTTTACCTAATGACCATTTCCCCTCTTTTTTCTTAGACATGCACCCTCTCTACACATCAAATGTCTCTCAACAATGTTTAGTATCTCTTTATAGTCAATGTCAAAATTTGTTTTTGTGAGTTGTCTTATGTTTTTAAGACATTAATATTGAGAAAAATTGCGGAATACCTGCAATATAAAATATAATGTGTATATTGACCATTATAATTTAAATAAATAGCTATGGAAGATTACACATATTATCTTAACTTCTTGTAAACATACATGTATGTTTCGTTGACAGTTATCTTGTCTAGGATTTCATGCATGAACAATATAGTGGAAATGAGTTTCAACATTTGTTCATCGTTCTTCATTAGTACAATTAATATTATCCATATTTGGTGTTTCATGCATCCATATGAATCCATGAACATATGTTTCCACTTGTATATGTACCAATAATCTTTAACATTCATGCCTTTTTAAAGTATCTCTTTTCTAAAATATGAGTGACATAAATGCATGTATTGTGCAAGAATATGAGGGTAGTCGATGAGATTTTGTTTTCACCAAATTTATGGTTCTCATGGAGTAGTAGGTGGTGTTATAGGAATTAATTCATGTAAATCTAGCCAATACAAATCAGCTACACTCAAGGCAAAAAATATTGTAGGTGTACCAATTTGATGAAGCATGTATGTCAACTTTGCTCAAAATTTTACCCAATATGATCTTGTACCTCCCAAAGTTGTTCCAAATCATATTGATTTGTCTGCTAAATGAAAATGTGACATGTTTTCCACATTTTCATGTAAATTATTTATTTTTATAGGCATGTCCTACAGACTTCTTTTTATAAAAACTGATTATGAATTTTGTGCACGATGCCTCATTATTAAATATTCATCATGTAATATTAGAATCTTGGATGCTTACCAAAGCTATTATCTCTATAACAATGTAATTGCGTGATAAATTCATGAATATTTACTCTCCTTGGTTGTGGTTCCAACCAATCACATCTGCCATCAAGAAATAATGTTGGAAATGCCATATCAAGCAAACTCATTGTAACATATTCATTTATTAGAGATCCACCAATAGTAGGCCAATCAATCAATGTTATCAGATTTATAGTTGAGTTGCTCACCCATTAATTTATTAACTTCATTTCTTTTTGTGCATTAATTGTTCTTTGTAGAGGCAAACTAATGTGTTATGGAATCGGTAAATTTTACACAATTCAGGGGTGTGCCAAGCTGAACAATCTTTTTGACAATGCTAGCCTACATTGAATTATCAACCAAGGAGCATAATATTTTGATGATCCAACACTATATGTGACTTCATGGGCTTGTATCAACCTAATTTACTCTATACTAACTTATTTAAACTATTCTACCTTGTTGGAAATTGATAGAATTGCAAAAATAGTGAAAGTGATTACAAAATCTAGTGGCTATGGGTACCTACAGCATAAGTTGTAGGTGAATGTTTAAAATATATAGGTGCAAACCCAATCCATAATTGCTTAAACGATAAAAATGACTATTCCTAATCTTTAGAGAACTATGATTTATCTTTGTTCATGAATAGCTACAATCTTAACTAACCATAAACAATTCTACTTACATTACACATGTAAAATAATGGAGAACAAAATTACTGAGAATGCATAAATAACAAATAGATAATTGAAGTGAAGGATAGTACCTGATTGGCTAGCTTAGAATACTACTTCACTTAACTAAAAACTAGTTCTATCTGAGATCCTCACGCATCCATAAACCATATAACTGAATTCATTGCATAACGCTAGATATTAGACAAAATATTTCTTGTAAATTTTATTTCATAATATCAATGTAACAATATATCTCTGAATAACTAGAAAATTGGAAAACTACCAACTGCTGGTACATGTAACAAAAAGCAACTAACTGAACTATGAACTCATCCCTTGGCTTTATACAAAATGGGGCGAGTCTTATTCAAACCAACTAACTAACTGCAACCATAAATCTCATTCCTAGATATGAGGAAATGGAAGAATGATTGACTTATTCATCTAACTGAAAAAGGAAAGAAAGAACTATTTGAACAAGGACAGCTTGCATGTGAAACACATAGACAAATGTCCAACATTCAAAAATAGATTTCTTGTATCATTTAATCCTTCCATAATGACCACACTCAGCCCAAAACTTCCTGCATTTGTATGGCTTGAACTTCATTAATCCCCTGTTCTACTACTTTAGTGCTTGCTATAAATACTCCTTCCTTGTCACCACGTGTAGAGCTGCAAGGAGATTAATCCACATACATACATATGAAACTAACTACCATAATTAAATCACAACATTTCATTCATACACACACACACACACACATATATATATTCATATTTAAATCATGCAATGCCACAAGTATTTTCACCATATTCATTTCCACAAAATGGGTTAAAAAGGTTGCAAGGTATGTATGAAAGGATAACCTATTATGGAAGTAGTGTCTTAAAATATACTTTAAAACCATAGGTAAAGTGTCTTAAGAGTGTATAGAAAGCAACAAAAAGATACTAATAACTAGACCCATCATTCCCCCCAACTTGTTATTTTTCCTATCCTCAAGCAAAAATATCAGACTAAGTCACCTAGGGGTGAAGATTATAAAACAGAGTAATCTGCCTGAGGTCCATGACTGTGTTGACTCCCTGTCCCTATTTGAGGTAGAAACCATTATAGCATGCAGGTTTGTTCATCTTATCCAGTTTTGCATTCTTGTCATGATCAGTAATCTGTCCAATCCAATGTAGAATTGGGTGAAGTAGGATAGGAGGATGGAAAGTCAGTGGAACCTACTCTACTCCCCTACTCCTTGAAATCTCAATATACTGGTGTAATCTCTCAAACATGCTCATAAAATTTTAAAGAGAGTGAGGATCTTTCCTCTGCAATTCTAGGGTCAAACTTTCCCATCTTTTCCTCACATGTATCAAAAAATTCTGAAGAGTGGTCACTGCCAATTGTTAAATCCTTCTATAATCCTTATCTCTTAAGTCTATAATTGTTTTCCATGGCCCCTTATGAGAAAGGATTCCTAACCATTGAGTAATGACTACATCGGGATCCATTTCTTCCTCTCTAATTTGCAGTGCCATTGTTTTCTCCTATTCCTCATATTTCTCCATTAATTCCCCATGGAGTTGCTCATTTTTTAAGTAAGATGCAAGAGCTCTCACTTGCAAATCCTCAACATACATCAAGGGATTCCATTCAGTATCTTCTTCCATCACATAATTATGCAAATAATATTCACATAATTGGTCCTACTCCTCTAAACCGACCTTACTGAAGAAAGTGAGAAAACTGTGTTTCTTATCCAAAGCAAAAGGCTGGTCATTAACAAATTTATTGAATTAAAAACTAAGAAATTTTTCCTTTAGGAACAATCCATATACCCTAGATAGAGGTATACATTCAACTATATGAATAGCTTTATTGACCACTTTTGTCAATTTCTCCTGTAGTCTTTTCAACTCTAAGTTCTTAGTCTCATTCAAGATTTTCTTTTCCTTTTCCTAGTTTTCTTTTTCCTGCTTGAATTGAGTAGTAATTTTCATTAATTTAAAGCCCAAAGACAAAGTAGTATGGTAAGCTGGTATTTTTACAATAGGGGATTGTAAATTCAAATCTATTTCAGTTCCCTTTTTATCTTCGGCCAACTATGCCAATAAATCCAATTTGTTTTCATGGCCTTAAGTCTATACTCTCTCTTCCAGATCCTTGATTCTCATTTCCTTTTCTTTGTCTTTTTGTTCATACTCCTTTACCCATTCTTCCAATTTCTTTATCCTATCTAAGGCTTCTTGAAATTCTTTCCTTATGTTTCTATCCTCTAGCAACTATGTTTCTTCTACAAAATTCAAACCACCACTGTCATCACCTGTGGCATCAAAAACTTCCCTAAGAGAGTCACTAGGAAACATTCTTATGGTCTTCTTGGAAATGAAAATATCTTCTGAATCAGATTCAAAGGAGGATGATATACATCTTCTCATTTTAGTAGGTGCATTAACATTTTCAACATGAACACTGTCAGGGTCAACTCCTCCTTTTTTTGTATTTGTGTCTACCATCAATAGAATATGATGTTTCTGCTCTGCAACCTTTCCTTCTTGAAATGGTTCCTCCATATCTCTCTTCTCAATTCTATGCCTTCTTATCCTTACTGAACATTGGGGAGTATTGGTTTCTTGTGTAACTTTACTCTCCTTTCCTCTTTTACTCCCCTTCTTCTTGATTTCATCTTCTTCCTTTACAACATTCTCCTACTTGTCAACTCTTTTCTTCTTTCTTTTCCTTTTTGAGGACATCGACACAATACCCCTTTTAACCCTAAGGTTTTTGGAAGATGAAGGTTCCTCTACTACTGCAGCCGCACATCATGTTTCTCAGTCCCACTTTGGCTGCAGGTAGGCGAAGCAGATAGTGCAACAAGGGAATCTTCTCTTTCAGGTTCATCATGCTCCAGGCCAACTTCTAGTTCAGGCTCAGGTAAGGGTCCGTGTTTTGCTTCAAGTGCCTCAAGTAATTCAATGATTTCTTTGCAACCCTTAAAAGCATCCCAATCAACCTGGGGATGTTTTATTCTCAAGCTTCTCTTAACCAATAAAGTTATCAGACAATGATGAGACAATGTAGTATCGGTTTGTTTCCTTTGATATTTGGAGGCCATTCTTTTCAACATGTTGTATAGAAAATTGGGTACATTAACTAGTTGGTCATGTCATAAATGGTTCAACAACTTGAACTAAACAATATATAAAAAATTGTGGCGGCCATCACAAGTAAGATATTTGATAATATAAGCAACACATTTTCCCCAAAAGAATAGAAGGGAAAGTCTTTTAGTACCTTGTGAGGTCGAATCAAAATTTTCACCCCATTCACAAAATGCTTTCCTCACTGCTACCACATCAGCACGAGCTGGATACTCAGAGCCTATGTGAGGTAACCCCATTACTTGAATGATTTCTATCTCTAATCCATCTACCACCAATCCCTTTACCATTGCTTCATCATACTTTAGTGTGGATGCAAAATCCTTAACCATTTCATTATCATATTATGTCAACATCAAGAAATATTCCAGCCATCCTACTTTGGTGAAAAGTAGGATTAATCATCATATCCTCTAATATTTATTTATGAGCAGATGGTTCTCTACGAATTACATCACCTCCCATTGTTCTGTTGATTCTTTGAACATTTTAAGAATTCAAATTCTGCAAATTCAACTCCACCACCCAAAATTCCTCAAATTTAGCTGCTTATCCAATGACTTCTTTGTACCCAACACTCGTAATCCCTTTTATCTCAATTCAGTCTAGTATCCAAAATCTTATACCTTAGCTCATATTAGGGAAGGAATCACATTTATTAGAAACATAGAGAGGTTTTTATAGTTTAAAAGGGTAGTATTAATGCAGTCTGACAAACTTGGGTGGCAAAATCAAAACAAAATTTTATAACAATGATACCCCTCCCCCCAACTTAAAGTGAAGTGACCACACTTCATACGAAATTGGGTTAGGGTGATAGGATAATTATGAAAATGAATTGTGATTAAATTTTCATGCATAATTTAAACAATAAATAACAATGAATATGAAATGAAAGCTAGCTTTAATCATGCAAAGTTACCTAGCATATGTGCGAAATGGAAATCAAATCTGGGCGCGACTGTGAGTTGAAAGAGCACATATTGTGGCATGTACAAGTGATGTGACGTGCATTGATTGCATAGGAGTTGATGAAAAGTGGCGGTGGTACCAATGACATGTGCTTTACTGGGAAGTAAAGTACACATCTCTGGTGTAGGATAATTCACAGGAAAAATAATTTGATTCTGCCAAGCAATTGTAACATGCATGCACTGGGTATTGCTACAGGTACTCTATGCTCAGGGCCCGACTGAAAGTATACATAACAATTCCTTCTAAAAATAGGTTCTAATAAAAAAAGTATAGGTCCCTCTGAAGGTAAACAATGTCATTATGAACATCGTGCGATGTGTGCATGTGATCTAAAACATGGAAAATTAGGCCTAGGTAATCCCAAAGGTGGAGTTGTGTAACTCGACCCCTGTACTACCAGACTGGTTGGTAAGTCGTCTCTTGTTGGATCATTCTGTGGAACATTAGTCTGTAAAACATCATTCTATGGATCATCAACAGGTGGATTAGAGCCCGAATCAGCTGAACTATGCACACCATACTCATCCATTAGAGATACGATGAAATCACCATGCTCAAGTGGTTTCTTGTATAGCTTGAGTCTATGACCATTAACCAAAAGTAAAAATTGGACCTCATCAATAGTTTGTAGTTGTATTGCACCATAAGGAAATACCTGTTGTATTTCATAGGGTCCTAGCCATTGTGACTATAACTTCCCTGGAAAATATTTATATCTGTAATCATATAGAAGTGCCTAGTCTTTATGTACTGATCATGCCATTTAATTCTCTATTTTTGAACAACCTTTGTATGGTACAATGCCTACAATCTGATTTTATCCAATGCATTCAAATGCTACTACCTTTCTTTCTAAGATTTTGTTAAGTCCATCCCTAAATCAACTGTTGTACGAAGGGTTTTATATTCAAACTCTATACGTAACACTATTGTTTTTCCACAAACCAACTCATAAGGAGTAAACCCTATAATTTTCTTCTAGGTAGTTTTGTATGCCCAAATAGCTTGTGGTAATTTGGGTACCCAATCTCTTCTATGAAGTTGTACTATTTTTGTCAATATGTTCTCAAGCTCCCCGTTTGTAAATTCAACTTGTCCATTCGCTTGAGGATGATATGGGGTAGATTTCATGTGCCTTATCTGATACTCTTTCACTAGCTAAGATATGAGGTCTGATGTGAATTGTGGCCCTTGATTAGTCAATATCTCCTTAGGAACACCATACCTAGTGAAGATTTCCTCATATAAAAACTTTGCAACATTACGATCATTGGCAAACTGCAACGCTTTGACTTCTACCCATTTGTTTAAGTAGTCAGTACATACCGGTATATATTCTTTGTTATTTGAGGTGGGAGATATAGGACCAAAAAAATCAAGCCCCCATTTGTCAAAAGAAGCCAATGCAAGTTGGGGCTGCAAAGGCATTTCATTACTTCTTGTAGGTCTCCCCATTCTCTAGCATCGATCACAACTTCTAGTGTACTTAAAAAATATTTGTGAAGGGTTGGCCAATAATATCATGTTGTTAAGATTTTGAAAGTTATCCTCTTAGCTGCAAAGTGTCCACCAAAAGGTTCATCATGGCAAGATTGCATTATATCAAACACTTCATCCTCCCTAAGACACCTTCTCATAATGTTATATGGGCCAGTGTAGAATAAGAATCCAGAAATCCAGGAATAAGAAAAGAACTTATGAACTAGTTGTCTTTTCTCCTAGGAGAGAAATCAGTTGGAATCTGCCCTGTTACCAAGTAATTAGCTATATTGGCATACCATGGGGTGTGTATATTTAGATAAAATAGATGCTCATTAGGAAAAGAATCATCAACTACCCCTTCAGTTGGTTGAGTAGGCAATCTAGAGAGGAAATCAACAACTACATTAGCTTTTCCAGGTTTATCAACTATTGTGATGTCAAACTCCTACAACAACAATAACCACCATACAAATCTTCCCCCTACCATTGGTTTATTCATCAAGTATCTAATTGTTGTATGATCTGTGTGTATGAATACTTGATAACCAGTAATGTAGTGTTTGAACTTGTTAATGGCATAAATAACAACAAGCATTTCTTTTTCAGTCATTGTGTAGTTCAATTATGCCCCTTGGAGGTTTTTGCTGATATAATATATGGCATACTCCTTAAGCCCCTCTTTCTGTCCTAGGACAACTCCAATTGCAAATTCTAACGCATCAGTGTGAATGTGAAATGGAAATGTCCAATTTGGACCTCTTAAAATTGGTGCATTAGTCAAAGCTACTTTCAACTTCTTAAAGGATTGCTGACAATCTAGAGTCCACTCAAATTCAATATCCTTTGTCAACAAAGTAAACAAATGAGCAGTTGTTTTACTATAATCTTGAATGAATCTCCTGTAATAACCTACATGTCCAAGAAATCTTCTCACATCTTTTGGTTTCTTGGAGATTGGCAGTGTAGATATAATCTCAATCTTCTTAGAGTCAACTTGTATCTGTACACTAGAAATAAAATGTCCCAAGACAATACCCTCCACCATTAGCATAAAACATTTCTCGTTTCTCAATGATAAATTGTTTTCAATGCATCTTTTCAAGACTAATTCTAAATTTTGCAAAGCTGCATCAAATGCTTCACCATATGTGGTGGAGTCATCCATATAAATCTCCATCTTATCATGTGCAAAATAAAAAAAATATACTAAGCACTGCTCCTTGAATTGTAGTTGGAGCATTGCACAAACCAAAAGGTTAAAAAAAATATGCATAGGTACCCCAACGACAAGTAAACGTGGTCTCATCTTGATCTTCAGTTGCAATTTTAATTTGGTTATAACCACTGAAACCATCAAGAAAAGAGAAATATTTCTTCTCTACCAAAGAATCTAGAACTTGGTCAATAAATGATAATGGAAAATGGTCTTTCCTGGTGGCAGTATTGAGTTCCTTATAGTCAATATAGACTCGCCATTTACCACCCTTTTTAGGTACTATGACCAATGGTGAAACCCATTCACTGTCTAAGATAGGATATATGAATCTCGTATTCAAAAGCTTTTGTAGTTCTATTTTCACAATTTCTCTGAGGTTTGGATTCATGCGCCTTTATGGCTGCCTTATGGGCCTATATCCTTCATTAATGTAAATCTTGTGCATGCATAAGGTGGGATCAATACCTTTCATATCACTGTAATCCCAGGAAAAAGCTATTGCATGTTCTTGTAGCACTGCATGCAAGGATTTTTGTTGTTCATCAGTCAATGCATTATTAACATTCAACATCTTTCTAGGCTTGATCTCTAATTGCATAGACATGTATTGTAAAGATGACAAATCAAGGCCAGGTATTATGGGCAAGCATTACTGGGGTAATAAAGTATGCATGATTTGGGATACTTCTTGTGTGGAATTGGTAGGTAGTATTCTTTCCAAAGGATCATGAAAACAAGATAGACAACCCTAATGTTGCAGGTTCCTTCCATAGTCATTTTGAATGATATGAGCAATCAACTTATCTTCATCTAGAATATCAAGTAGAGGGATACGTTCAATGGTCATTAAGGTCTGCGATGAGTAGTTATCCTCATCATCTAGATTGGCCAAATGGCCTGCTAAAGGTCTTGATGTGGTTGAGAAGGTGGATAAAGTACTAGGTTCTTGCTTACAATTTCGTTGGATATGATCATTTTTCTTGACTTACAACCTATAAATGCATCGGCTATGGCTAACCAAGGTCGACCTAGGATTAGAGGATAACCAACAAGATTAAATCTGGGATGAAGTACTATAAAGTCAACAATAGGGTAATCCCAAGAATCTAATGCGATTACAAGGTCCTCAATAACTCCTTCAGGCTTAATTGTAGACCTATCAGCTAATTATAAAATTGTTTGAGTAGGCCTAAGATTGGCTAACTATAGTAGCTGCATGCTTTCCTTGGTTATCGCATTAATTGTAGCACACGGGTCTATCAAAGTATTTTTAATAAGGATTCCATTAATTTTAATGTCCACAACTGGACTATAAGGATCTGTATATTTGGGAAACAGTTATATTGCCCAATATTATATCAGCAAGGTTACCCAAAACATGGACTCTTTGTGGTTCCTTTCTTTTCCTTCTTGGATTTTGAATATAGAGACCCCTAATAGTCTTAGTGTAGATAGGAATATCTTTAATAGCTTGGATCAAAGGAAATTTAATGCTGACATCCTTTAATTGGCTTAGAAGGTATGTTTTAGCCTAAGCGCGTTTCTACTGGATAGCCAAATGTTTAGGGAATGGAGGCTTTAGATGTAATGTGGTTTGGAGCCCTTGATTGGACTGGGATTCCAAAGGTTGGTTATTTGAGGCTTCCTTTGTAGGTTCTTCATCTTCTAGTTCTGTAATTTTGGGAGATGAAGGTCCTGCAAGTTGCTTCCCTGATTTGAGATGAAGGTTACTCACCTCTACCCCATAGGTGGGATATTGGACAACTTCGTTAGTGTAAGCCTATTGAATAGGCTTAGTGTTAGGATTTGGTGTAGGCTGGGTGGGTATCTGAGATGGTTTAGGCAGCTGAGACTAAGGATTTGATGGTGGCATTAAATCTTGTTCTTAAGCTAGAGGAGGTGGTAACATAGGCTACTGGTAATTCATATTTTGCTAGCATGGCTGACCTTTCTACCATTAAGGCTATCATTGATTCTATTGGTTTGGCCATTGTTTATTATAATTGGAACCTTGAAAGTTTTGTTGTGGCCATGGGTTTGCTGGTTGGTTCCAATTTGGTTGGGCTTGAGGCCACTATTGAGGGCACTACCACTGGTTTTGATTTGTTTGCCACGACTGGGTGTTCCAAGCAGAAAAATTTTGGTTGCCCAAAGGAAAAGATGGATTAAAATCAAGGGAGTTTGGTGGCATACCTTGTCTCTATTGCCAAGGCCTCCTTTATGCTATGTAGAAAAATTGTCCATCATCTCCTTCCATTGCTTGGAAGTCTATTTTTTGAATCTTTTCTTACTAGATACTAGCCACTCGTTTGCACTTACAACTGGCTTTCCTTTGCCTACAGTTAGGACAATACTCAGTGAGCATGGCTTCTGCCTCCTCCTGCTTCTTCTTGATATGGAGGGTGTACAACTATATTTCCAGATGACTAATTATATCTTGCTTCATGTTGGACAATAAATTGTTGATTTCAACTTTGGAGACCCCATTAAAGGACTTACTTGTGATGGATGATCTCTCCCCTCTTGGTTTTCTAGAAATAGTCCTTGAATAATTCCTACAGACTTTACAAATATCTTCAAATGGACCTATATAAATGTCTCCTCCCCCAATAAGGTTGAGAGCATCCATGCATTCTTCATTAATTCCCCTTAAGAACACTAATTTAAGGGATTCCTCTAATAGTTTATGCTATGGGTTCTTTTTCAAAGGAAAATGAAATATTTCTATATAATCTTCCAACAACTCATCCTTTTTTTGATACATTGAGAAGATATCATCTCTTCTTTGGTCTAATCCTCTGTAGTAGTCCTTGTATTTCTCCAAGAACTTTGTTTTCATTATGTCCCAATTTGGGACAACATCCCTACCAAGCCCCATAAACTATCAGAGGGCAGCATCCTTAAGAGTAGCTGGAAAGAGCTTGATTCGGTGGGCATCAGTAGTGTAATCATAACTTATGCACAAAACATCAAACTCAAAGAGAAAGGTATTTGGATCCTCTATTACCAAGCCATAGAATATTGGTAATTTTGATGGTGGAATGTTTTTTAGCACAGTAGCTCTAGCTTGGTCAACAATAGGGAACTCAAAGGTACCATGGTATGGGTCATCCCCCATTATTCAGAAGTTCTCTTCAGTAGCTGTGGAAGATGACGATGAAGATGGAAAGGCTGTGTCTATTGTTTCAACAATATTCATAGTATATTTGGAAAAACCAGCAGTATCTTCTCTATCTTGGTTATCAGAAGGGATGAATCTTCCTTGGTTATCTCTCTACCTCTGCATACAATATATTTGTCTTTGTATGGCAATGACCCTGCACAATGTTAGTATACTCCAAGTTTTGTTTTGATGATGAAATTTATCAATTCTAAATGTAGAAATAGAAAATTAACTATGAAAACTTATAAAGACAAGTTTACGAAGGTAGCACCATCCTCGACAACAACACCAAAAATGTAGAGGAAAACTAATGTGTTATGGACTTGGTAAATTTTACATAATTCAAGGATGTGCCAAGTTGAATAGTCCTTTTGACATTGCTAGCCTACATTGAATTATCAACCAAGGAGCATAAAATTTTGATGGTGCAACACTCTATGTGCCTTCACGGGCTTGTATCAACCTGAGTTACTCTATACAAACTTATTTAAACTATTCTACCTTGTTAGAAATTGATAGAATTGCAAAAACAGTGAAAGTGATTATGGAATCTAGTGGCTACGGGTACTTGGAGCATTAGCTGCAGGTGTAAAACTAATCCAAAATTGCTTAAACCATATAAATGACTATTCCTAATCTCTGTAGAACTATGGTTTATCTTTGTTGATGAACAACTACAATCTTAACTAACCATAAACCATTCTACTTACATTACACATGTAAAATAATGGGAAACAAAATTACTGAGAATGCATAAATAATAAAGAGATAATTGAAGTGAAGGACATCACCTGAGTGGCCAACTCAGATAACTACTTCACCTAACTAAAAACTAGTTGAGATCCTCACACATACATAAACCATATAACCAATTTTTTTGCATAACACTAGATATTAGACAAAATCTTTCTAGCATATTTTATTTCATAATATCAATGTAACAACATATCTCTGAATAAAGTATAGGTGGAGGTTTCCTTGAAAAGATCTACATGTGTGGGGCACAGAAAGGAGGATCCATGTGTCTGTCCTTTGGACATGGTGGATGGGGTCGAATTCTAAGGTTACGGTGAGGTGGCGGGGTTGGGACTTAAAAGATGGTTACAAGTATAATTGTGGTGCCTTGATGATGGATAGGTGGAAGGACGTGACTTCATTATATCTGTGGAGTCGTACTGTGCGATCTATTCCCTTGGGGATTGTTGGATTTCTTGTTTTATTTCCTCCTTGCATCTGGGGGTGTGAATATATTTATAATGATTTGACTATTCATGTTGGGAGATGGCCTCCTTCTAGGGTCTTCGGGCCGGTTAGTTAGCGTGGGACTCTTTTGGATCGATTTGGATGGTTGCTAATTTTAGTTATTTGGCCTTTCTGCTTGGTTTTTTGTGCATCCCCTACATGTCCGCCAATTCTTGCCTTCTTGGCCATAATCATAAATTCATTAAATTTTGTGTCAAATCACCTTGTGGTGATTTTCCCCTTCGCTCATGCGACCTGTATGCGGGTTTAATTATCCTCCATTGTATTCCTTGCCTTAACTATCACATTGTGATTATTTTTCGCGACTGCTACAATTGGTTTTTTTTGCATCTTTTTGAGTTTTATGTGCAGGTTGGTAGTATGGGTGGTAAGAGGGTTAGGACTGAACTTGACAACTGCAAGGAGTTTTGGAATAACCCTTTGGTCTGGCACATTTGTGTGGAGGGTGGCATTGCTCCGCTTATGGAGTGCTTGGTCAGCCATGATCCTATCTTATCAGGCCAATTTTCAAATTCGTGGAAGGACAGATGGGTCTCCATTGGTGGTATATCGTTTGAAATCAGTGAGAAAGTTATAGCGCAGGCTACGGGTTTGTTGTGTTCTGGGAAAAAATACCCCAAACACACCAAGAAATTAGACCATGAAAGCTTAAAAGCCTTTTTCAGAGGTGAGGAGGCCCCGGTGTGGAACCAGGCAGGGTTTGAGAGGGATGCGCTCCCGAAGCCATGGGACTAGGTGTGCATGGTGCTTGATGAGCCCAGTTTTTGGCACATCTAGATGATACTTTTACAAACATTTTTATGCTTTTTCATTATGCTAAAACAAATATTTGGTGTTGATTATGGGATAAAAACACTAACTTTTTATGCTTAATGTAATGAGTATATTACACTAAGTCTTCCATGGTTATTACTTTAAATGTTTTAGTAGTTTGATGAATGCCTTAGTAAACCTTGTGTGATGACAAACCTCCTGCAACCTCTACTGTTGAACTTCCTGCAGCCACGCCTGGAATAATGTTTGCTTTAGATTAATGCTTAAATAGATGTATAAATAAAATGATGAATCATCTTAAATGTTGAACGTGTTGAGCTAACTCTCTACCTCAAGAATAGCCGACATGATATTTTGCAGGTACCACGATTAGAGGAAGGAATTCAATTCCCACTCATGGATGAAAGACCAAATCAATGAAGACCGGTTCTGCTGCTGAAGAATAGGGAGTCAGTTTCAACTCATCCGCCATTCAAGAGAAGTGTTTCAGAAATCTAGCTCAGGCATCTTGATGGTGCATGAATCTAGGATGATGGCACTTTAAGACTGAAACTGATTTGACTCGGTCCTTTCATTTCTATCCACCGCTTTGCTAAGTTAGTTGAATGTAATAAAGACCTCTTGATTTATAAGGGAAGGTTAGTTAGTAGTTAGATTTAGTTTTTTAATAAATAGCTCACTCTCCTTCAGAGAAAGAGTTGAACTGTTGCTATTGTAAACACATTTTCAGTTTCAGAAATACAGTCAAGAGAGATTGCATGCTATGTATTGTTTTACCTTGAATCAATAAAGTTTATGAAGTTTTTTGCCTAATCTATTGTCTACTTTTGGCATGACCTAAGGGGGCCCACTTAGGGAATTGTCTGTACTTTCATTTTGTAGGTTAGGATAGCTATACTTTCTTTTGTAGAAGTTAATGTGTCTATTCCTGCAGTTGACAAAAACATAGAGTTGTCAACTGTTCCTACAGCCACTAGAAACAAAGTAGTTTCATCTTTCAGTTTTCATTTCCAAAGCAAGTTATCTAGTAAAGTAATTCCAGTAATTAGAGTTCTAGCATTTTAGGAGATCATGCATGTCTGGAAAGGTGATTCGTGCATATATTGTGCTAACCCATTTCAAGTTTACGTCCTCGGGTTGATAATTAAATGAGGTTCTTTAGCAGATTATGGCTGCTGGTTGTGATGTCCAATCCCTAAGTAGAGGAATTCATATTCCTAGTTATTGAGTTGATTAAAGAATACTAAATTTTTGGCGCCGTTGTCGGGGATGGTGTCAAACTAAGGACCTATTGCAGGCATGCTAGTAAGTAGCTTGAAGTTTATTCCTAGATTTTAGATCAAAATTCACTATTCCAACATTTTTCCATAGTTAGATTTACTTCTTACTGTATGCTTAGAAGAAGAGACCAATTTGGAAGATTCCTTCCTAGAAGTTTATATACCCAAGAAAAAGACCCAGAAATTATCCCAGAAGAACCATATTTAGATGCTAGTTAGGACCTAGTCACTTCATCTTCTTCTTCTTTGGAGATCAATTTGAACCTATTTGATGACCTTGAAAATCTTGTTTTACTCACATCACAATTGAATAATCTGCACACTTTCAATAACCAGCACCCCCATAATAATCCACTTGCCCTTGTTGTCTACCAGCCAGGAGCTAACCCAAGACCACCACCAAGAATGGCAAGGCCTACTTTTCCATTTCCGCTCCCTAAATTGCATGACAATAATAATCTCAAAAATATCCCTGCCTCATTGCTTCCAAAATTCTATGGCCTTATTATAGAAGACCCTCATACCTTCTTGTTTGAGTTTGACATCCTATGTAGGAGTTATGATTATACTACTAAAGCCCATAAGAGGAAATTATTCCCTTCTACTTTAAAGGAGTCAGCCTTAAAATGGTTCATGGGATTAGGGGGCAATGCAACAACCACTTGGGATGAATTGAAGGAGTTGTTCTTAGGAAAGTATAAGGAATATTGTAGGGGAAATGATATGAGAGGAGATGACATCTTCAAAATGTCACAAAAGGAGGATGAAACCTTGGAGGACTATGTATCCAGGTTTATGTTTAGTGTGTAGAAAAACACTCAGCACCAGCTAAATGAGGAGTCTAAAAAACTTCTCTTTCTAAGAGGAGTCAATGATACTTGCATGGAAGCACTAGACCTCATGGTTAGAGGAGATATCACCCAAAGTAATTGGGATGACATTAAGAAGGTCTGTCTCAATTACTTTAGGGCGAATGTGAAGAAAGGCAAGGGGTTCCGACCCTCTATTGCAAAAGGAAGTGGTTCAGGCGTATCAAAAGGGGAACTCTCTAATCTTTTGTCTGACTTCAAGCAAGATATTATAAATGATGTAGCTACCCAACTAGACACCATACAAGCTAGAAGGAAGAAAGAAGAATATGATTCAATGTTGGTTGAATATTGCCCTCACTGCAGACAGAGGAAGAAGGACTGGAGATGCAAAGCAGTGGCTAATTTGGAGGTGCAACAACTTCCTACTGAGTTCAAAGCCATTGAAGGAGAGGAAGAAGTGTTCTTTGTTACTCAGCGTAGGCCATGGGCCCCAAGACAAGGTATGCCTCAGGACCCCTTGCAAAATTTTGGTTCATATAATAATCAGTGGCAAAAATAGTACCCTCCAAGTTATGGACCGTATTATCAACCTCAATGGAATAATCCCTGGCCAAATGCTCAACAAAACCGTTGGCAACCCCCACAAGGGAATTGGTAGTCACCATAGCAAAATCAGTGGCAACCTCCACAAGGGAATTGGCAGCAGTCTAACCAGTGGAGAGGAGGCTAGTAATGGTCAAATCTACCCACTGGTTTCCTACAACAACCCAAGCAGCAGTCAATTATGCCACCTCTTGTAGCCAATCAAAGCCAGAATCCAAAGCCAACCCAACTGCCTGCTCAAGCAACACCCAATCCAAATAACCAGCTTCAACAGCAGCAACAACAAGTTTATTTTGTTGATCTCAATAATCAACCTGCTTATGCTCTCAACCTGAATACTATCAGCTTACGTTCAGGAACTGTGTTGCCCACACCATCTCCTCCCATAATTTCAGAATTGCCATCCGAGGAGATTGAGCAAGAAGAAGATGCCAATGGCCTAGTCCAACCCAATGAGCCAATACAAACTCCATCATTACCCAAGGTATCTAATACACTGTCACCTCCTTTCCCACAAAGGCTGGAAGGTGAAATTGTGAGAAAGCAAGAAGATCCTACCTTTAATATTCTTGACCAACTAAAGCACATATGTGTCAAAATTCCTTTATTTCAAGCAATTAAGGAAGTACCTATTTACAACAAGGCCATCAAAGAAGCATATCTAAAGAAGCCAGATAGGAAGAAGAAAGACCCTTAGACTGTTCATGTGTTAGGCCAACTCTCTGATTTGATGCTAGGGAATCTTACCATCCCAAAATATTCAGACCCTGGCAATCCTGTTGTTGAAATTAATATTAATGGGGTTCAAATTAAGAATGCTTTAGTAGATCTTGGAGCTGCTATCAATGTCATGACCAAAGACCTTGTGCTAAAGCTGAGTATTTTTGATCTAAGACCTACACCTACAGTCTTGCAACTTGCTGACAGTTCAACTATTAAACCTGATGGAGTAGTGGAAGACTTAGTTGTCACCCTAGATTCATGGGAATATCCTGCTGATTTTATGATTTTGTCTCCAAAGGCATTATTAGGAGGTTATCCTTTAATTCTAGGAAGGCCATGGTTAGCCACCTTAGATGCTTATATAAGATGTAGGATTGGTAACATGACAATATTTGATGGGTATAATACAAAGCAGCTTACCCTCTATTCTCCAGCCCAGCCCCAACTTGAGTTTGGACAAGTCGTTTGGCCTGATTTGGGAGAAGAAAAGGAAGTGAACTCAGTGGCTAGTCTCATGATGATTACCGGAGAGCCTTTCATTGCACAACAAGAAGAGGAAGATATACTATCCAATATCCTGCTAAATAAATATGGAATCAAATACCCTCATTGTGATAAAAATCCATGCTCTTTGCAGACCATTCTTCCTCCGCCTACATCAGCTCATTATCCTGCAACAACTGACTATTTGCACACATTATTTCCCCATGAAGTAGACATGCCTTTTCTATCTAAAATATCCATGCTTGAATTAACTTCCCAAGTAGAAGTAGCTGCAGGGAAAACCTTGAATATCAACAATAAACTTACCGGCAAGCAACAAGAATCAATGGTCAAAATGCTTACTACCCATAAACCTGCTTTTGCCTGGGATTATAGTGACATGAAAGGAATAGATCCAAAGCTATGTACACACCGAATTTTCATCAACAGTGAGTTCAAACCTGTTAGACAGCCCCAGAGGAGAATCAACCCAGCCTTGAGAGAATTTTTTAAAGAAGAATTGTAGAAGATGTTGAATGCTGGCTTTATCTACCCAATCTCGGATAGCCAATGGGTCTCTCCACTGGTTATCATTCCTAAGAAAGGAGGAAAATGGAGAGTGTGTGTAGATTATAGGGAGCTCAACTCTGCAACAAAGAAAGATTACTTTCCTCTTCCCTTCATTGATCAAGTACTGGATAATTTATCAGGGAAAAAGTATTTCTCTTTCCTTGATGGCTTTAGTGGATACAATCAAATCAAGATTGCTCCAGAGGATCAAGAAAAGACTACTTTTACATGCCCTTGGGGAAAATTTTCCTACTCTGTTTTGCCTTTCGGTCTCTGCAATGCACCTGCAATTTTCCAGAGAGTTGTAAAAAGTATTTTCTCAGATATCTCATATGACTGCATGGAGATATACATGGATGATTTTACTGTTTATGGTGCAACATTTGAGGAAGCGCAGGACAACTTGAAGAAGGTGCTATAGACGTGTGAAGATGATAACTTGTCACTAAATAGTCAGAAGTGCTTCATGATGATGCAAGAGGGAATAGTGCTTGGTCACTATATTTCTGCTGCAGGGATACAGGTTGACCCTTCTAAGATTGAAGTCATCTCTAATCTTCCCTTTTCTACCAAGCAAAAGGAACTGAGAAGATTTTTGGGACATGCTGGATATTATAGAAGATTCATCAAAGATTTCAGTCAAACAGCAACCCCTCTATACAGTTTGTTGAAGAAAGATGCAAATTTTGTCTGGACAGAGGAATGTGAAAGAGCATTACTTAATCAGAAAGTTGCCCTTACACAAGCACCTGTGTTGAAGGGACCTGATTGGTCACTTCCATTCCATATTCATATTGATGCATCAGATTATGCTATTGGTGTTGTCTTAGGACAAAAGAGTGGTTCAATTGAACATGCACTATATTACATCAGCAAGAACTTACAGGGAGCTGAGCTCAACTACACTGTTACAGAAAAAGAAATGTTAGCAATCATTTATGCCCTCAACAAATTTAGGCATTATATAACAAGATATCAAATATTTGTACACACCGATCATGCAACAATCAGGTATCTTATGAACAAAAGCTCAATAACAGGAAGACTAGTAAGGTGGTTGTTGCTCATGCAGGAATTTGACATTACAATTGTGGACAAGCCAGGTAAAGCCAATGTGGTTGCTGATTTCCTGTCTCGAATTCAAAGGCAAGATAACTCTGCACTTATTGAGGATTCCTTTCTTGATGAGCATTTATTTGCAATCAAGGTTATTCACCCATGGTATGCAGATATATAAAATTATCTTGCTACAGGAAGAAATCCTCCTGAATTCTCCCCTAAGGAAAAGCGATTATTAGTAGAGAAAAGTTTTAACTTTTCCTGGATTGAAGACTGCATGTTTTATACAAGGCCAGATCAAGTTATGAGGAGATGTGTACGAGAGGAAGATACTCATGATATATTGCATGCAAGTCATGATGAGCCGTGTGGTGGGCATTTTGCTGCAAAAATGACAGCAATGAAAGTCTTAAATACTAGCTATTATTGGCCAACTCTTCATAGAGATGCAGCCAAATATACCAGTAGATGTGACAGATGCCAAAGGATGGGAAGACCAACCAGATCAGACGAGATGCCTCTATTTCCACAAGTGATTGTTACCCCCTTCGACAAATGGGGGCTGAATTTTGTAGGACCAATTGATCCGCCTTCAAATGGTAAGTCTTATATCCTTGTATGTACAAATTATGTGACAAAGTGGGTAGAAGCTAAACCTATGAAGCATGCTAGGGATAATAAAGTAGCAGAATTCCTTTATGAGGAAATATTCACTAGATTTGGTGTCCCTAGGGAAATAGTGACAGATCAGGGGGCACAGTTTACCTCTACTCTAATTACAGCCTTAGTCAATGAATATAACATAAGGCACAAGAAATCAACTCCTTATCATCCATAGGCTAATGGCCAAGTGGAGATCACCAACAGGGATATAGAGACTATTCTGACTAAGGTTCTAGATTTGCATAGAAAGGATTAGGCTGCAAGATTACTTGAAGCTATATGGACCTACCGAACTACATGAAAAACTGCTACAAGATACACACCTTTTGAAATGGTGTATGGTGAAACAGCTATGATGCCGATAGAGTTTGAACATAAAACTCTAAGAACAACATTGGAAATGGACATGGACTTAACAACTGCATAAAAGGAAAGAGTCATGCAACTCAATGCCTTGGATGAGCTTCGAAAGAATGCCCTGCACCACACTAAGATAATACAAAATCAGAGAATAAAATGGCATGATAAGTACATTAAAGAAAAGAAATTCAAAGCAGGAGATTGGGCTATGTTATATGACTCACGATATAAGGACAATCAAGGCAAACTGCAAACTAGATGGTTGGGTCCGTATGAGATAGAAGTATTCACAAATAGTGTTGTACAATTGAGGACCATTGATGAGGTTTGGTTTAAGCTACTAGTTAATGGGCATCGTCTCAAACTCTACTATAAGCCCATTGACAAGGAAGAATTATTGAGCCAGTTCAAGTTTGTGCAGGAAACAGTTGATCCTGCAGCCAAAGGGATAGAGTTATCACTCGATTCCCTAGGCCATGCGTAAAGTACATAAAACTATCATAATAAAGGGGTCATCCACTTGGATCCCCATTCCATTCACTCACTCCATCCGTAATCCATCCACTCATACTCCTTCTTCCACTTCATCCACCTGTCATTTCCCATAGCATCCACATTTTTGCGGATCACATTTTTCAATGATGAAGTGATGTCACATCAGGTAATTATGGCGGTTCCATCCAAGTGAGTTCCACTTCACTTTAAGATTGCTTAGTTGTTTTATTTATTACATTTATTTTGGTATTAATTAATGCATACATTCCTATATGGTTGTCGTCCCTTTCAGCCTTTCCGCACAATTGGGCACATTTTTCCATTTTATCTTTTTGTGCCACATCATTCTTTCCGCCGCCAAAAGGCCTTGTCACATCCATTATCACTGTCATTTCGGCATGAGCTCCAGATATTTGAAAATATCCAATTAATGAACTGAACGCCATATCTCCTGCAATAATGAACCTAAACATATTTTACTCATTTATGATTACTTTCTCCTTCAATGAAAATTGAATGTTTGAATTCTTTTTTCTATATTTTCTATATCTTTTGAAGAGGGGTTCAAAAGTTTCGGTTGAGGGGAGGAAAGTGCTGAGAGTGGGGTTGCAGGAAGTTCTAGTTGTGTGAATTTAAAAAAAAAGGCAGGTGATCATCACCTAAAGGGTTTAATTGCAGAAAACTAAGAAAATGGGGGGTCAGCCGATTCGACATGAGCCTGCAGATCATAACATTTTGCTGCAGGATGTGCTTCATGTGTTGCCATTCAAGAAATATGGGTGGCTTAATTACTTCCTGAAGCTTGAAAAATTTGATGTAGATATTGCAGAGGAATTTACAAGGACATTTCAAGAAGGAGAAGCAAAAGTTAGAGGAATAACATTGAATGCTTCAGTTGATAGAATTGCAGAGATAACAGGGTTACCTCAAGTCGGAGAAACATTTCCTCGAGGTAGGGATGCAAAGAGCATCAGGGCATAGTTTACTTGGCCGAATGACCCTCCTTTATGGGTAGACAAGCAAGGTGCACAAAGGATGAGTCTGCCTCAGGACTGGGTGCCACGAGTGGGGTATATAATCAAATACATAACTTGTGAAGGTAGATTCTCAGTCCTACATTTTCATCACTTTAAGCTTTTGTCTCATTTACGCCATGGCTTGTTGATGAATGTTCTCGACTTCCTTTACAACTTGTTATCCAATAGTGTCGTTGAATATAGAAAAGATAGGGTTAACTCAATATCCCACCACTGCCTTATTAAATTGCTTGTTGAAAAATCTGTTCGAGATACATCAGGGATGACCTGGGAGGAGTTTGTTGTCAATTTTAATCCCAAAATTCAAAATGTTGGACCCAGAGGGGAACCTCTTACCTTCAAGCATCGAACCTCTTAGTCCATAGGCCAGACCTCTATCACTTTGTTCCCTACATAGGAGTCATCCGATTCATAGGATGACGTTCCTCTTTCTGAAAAAACCCCTATCAAAAATCCCGAGTCTTCTTCCAATGTTAGGAAAGGGAATCACCTATTGTGGAAACCCCTAAGTCTACGAAAAGGAAACAAAAAGAAAACCCCTTTGTTCCTGCGGCAAATCCCTCAAAGAGGTGTCAGATAATTCCTACTCCCATAAGAAGGAGTTCTAGACTCCAGAACCTGAAAGCTCGACAGTCACTTAATGTTACTCCTGTCGCACCACCAACCTCAGAACCTTCTAGTCCTATACTAGAAATGGAGGAACCTGTTGTTGTGGAAACCGTAGATACACCTGAAGGAGTGAGCCTAGATGAATTGGCTTCCATTGTAGAGAAGATGTAGGAAAGTATGATAGGAATGCTATAGGAAGAAGGAGGATATGTTGAGAAGGAAGAGGTATCAGCTATGACTCCATTGGAAAAAGAGAGAGACAACATTGGCATGACTGATGAGATTCCTGCTACTTAGGAAGATCTGGAAGATTGGCAACAGGAAGGCAATTCGAAACAGGAAAACTCTAAACCATCAGATAAAACAGAGGTAATTGGAGAAGAGGAACAAAGAAAGGTGAATGCGACTGAAGAAATACAGGGATCACCTGCATTTGGCTATAATCATAGACCTCCACTCCATGTCACAAATTTTGCTGTAGGGATGGCATGTTTTGAAGAACTCCAGCATCAACAAACTATTGCTGCACTTGAAATTGAGAGATTACAAAGAATAATCCATAACAAGAATTTGGAAATTGCTAATTTAAATGACACTCTCAAACAGGTGGTAGAGCTTGTTCCATGTCTGATGCAGTGTCGAGCTGTATTTAAACTTCCAATTGATTAGAATTTGGAAAGGTAAAAATCCTTCATTAGATACCCCAAAAGAATTTTATGAGGCATATAAGGATTCACCTCTGCACATCAGGAATCTTCTGTGTGAATTTTATCTACATAATTTAGCTGTACCTCAGGATAAAGATTGGAACCCTTTATGTTATGTTGGTGATATTCATATCAGCACCTTGATCTCTTGGATCACCAATGAAATAAGCAGAGGGGAACAATTTGATAGTCATCAACATAATGAGGTTAATATGCCTTTATTAGTAAGGAATGAATCAAAGAATGGAATGGGTATCTATTTTGATTGGAAGAAATTATGGAGAGATGAAAGGGCCAGGCCATTGATTGAGCCTTTGAGGCAAGAAATATTTTCTCAGTATTCTCAGGTAATAAACAATGATCTTGGGGCTGCAAACCTACACATTCAAGCAAGATGGGAACATCTTTCATTCCAGTTAAAGAGAGTAGAACCACACGCTCCCAATACCTTGTATCTAGCAACCAAAAGGGTAGAGAGATATATGAGGAATGCCAGGACAAAAAGGGAGAATTGGTTGCCTTTGGTTGTGCAACCACCTATTCTCCTATGGCCATTAATTTCTATGCAGGGGGACAACATCGTATATAATAGGAGTTATGAGGATAACAGATGGCAAAGGCTGGAGGCGATGCGAGCTCACTTTTGGAGTTTCTAGCATGGAGAGTGTGGACAGCAACAAAATGTTGACTTAAGAGAATTTTCCAAGAGGAGAAATGCTAGATTTGCTGAAGGGTCCAGCAAATAGTCGGTTGAGAGGAATGATGAGCCCAGTTTTTGGCACATCTAGATGATACTTTTACAAACATTTTTATGCTTTTTCATTATGCTAAAACAAATATTTGGTGCTGATTATGGGATAAAAACACTAACTTTTTATGCTTAATGTAATGAGTATATTACACTAAGTCTTCCATGGTTATTACTTTACATGTTTTAGTAGTTTGATGAATGCCTTAGTAAACCTTGTGTGATGACAAACCTCCTGCAACCTCTACTATTGAACTTCCTGTAGCCACACTTGGAATAATGTTTGCTTTAGATTAATGCTTAAATAGATGTATAAATAAAATGATGAATCATCTTAAATGTTGAACGTGTTGAGCTAACTCTCTACCTCAGGAATAGCCGACATGATATTTTGTAGGTACCACAATTGGAGGAAGGAATTCAATTCCCACTCACGGATGAAAGACCAAATGAATGAAGACCGGTTCTGCTACTGAAGAATAGGGAGTCAGTTTCAACTCATCCACCATTCAAGAGAAGTGTTTCAGAAATCTAGCTCAAGCGTCTTGATGGTGCATGAATCCAAGATGATGGCACTTTAAGATTGAAATTGATTTGACTCGGTCCTTTCATTTCTATCCACCGCTTTGCTAAGTTAGCTGAATGTAATAAAGACCTCTTGATTTATAAGGGAAGGTTAGTTAGTAGTTAGATTTAGTTTTTCAATAAATAGCTCACTCTCCTTCAGAGAAAGAGTTGAACCGTTGTTGTTGTAAACACATTTTCAGTTTTAGAAATACAGTCAAGAGAGATTGCATGCTATGTATTGTTTTACCTTGAATCAATAAAGTTTATGAAGTTTTTTGCCTATTCTATTGTCTACTTTTGGCATGATCTAAGGCGGCCCACTTAGGGAATTGTCTGTACTTTCATTTTGTAGGTTAGGATAGTTGTACTTTCTTTTGTAGAAGTTAATGTGTCTGTTCCTACAGCTGACAGAAACACAGAGCTGTCAACTGTTCCTGTAGCCACTAGAAACAGAGTAGTTTCATCTTTCAGTTTTCATTTCCAAAGCAAGTTATCCAGTAAAGTAATTCCAGTAATTAGAGTTCTAGCATTTTAGGAGATCATGCATGTATAGAAAGGTGATTAGTGCATATATTGTGCTGACCCATTTCAAGTTTATGTCCTAGGGTTGATAATTAAATGAGGTTCTTTAGCAGATTATGGCTGTTGGTTGTGATGTCCAATCCCTAAGTAGAGGAATTCATATTCCTAGTTATTGAGCCGATTAAAGAACACTACAACGCTGATGAAGTATGTTACATTGGAAGGTAGATTTAAAACCTGTTTATTTTACCATTTCCCTCTGTTAAATCACCTTAGACATAAGATGCTGCTCAGTTTCTTGTTTTTTCTTTTAATGGACCTTGAAAGCTCTGTCGACAAGTGTAAATAGTTGGCAAACCGCAACCCCTATATCTCTCGCCGCTCCCGCTCCATCAGGGGCTTATCTTGAGACTATATCACTTTCATCTTGCCCTCTGTCCACCTAAATCCATCACGACGGTCCACAATGAGAACATTGAACCCCTTTCAACTGTGCATATTTCCCCGACCGAGTCTAAGAGCCCTCCTCAGAAGTCCAATTCAAGCAATGTGGGGAATCCTAAAGCCAAATTTTCCACCAAAAAACTTAAGGGTGGGCTTGGCAAGGCCCATTCTAGCGTGGCAAAAGGACTTTATGAACTAAAAGCCACTTAGGCTGACTCATCCTACAAGGCCACTTCAACTAGAAAAGGTAAGGAGAAATGCATGCTGGCCTTGAGTGCTAAGGATGGTATGGGAAAGACTATTGTTAGGAAAGATTCCAGAGGGGATACGGTTGTGGGGACCACGAAGATGACTGGAGGGGAAAATGCCAGGAGGAGATTCGGGAAGCTGGCCAAGAATAACAAGAAGAGGCTAATTATTGAAGACTCTAAGGAGGAGCAGTCTGACAACAAAGGTTACAAGGAAGAAGAATCTGAAGATGAGGAGGAAGAAAATGTGGAGAGGCCCCAGTTTACTCTGATGGATAGCAAGCTTCATATTGATGGCTCTGCCTCTCACTCTCTGCATCCCCTGGTGGATGAGCTTGGAGAGGTTCAGGGGACTATGGACGTTGGGGTGGATACGTGCGATGTGGTAAAAAGAATGGACACTCTTCACAAAAGGTTTCGGGGGTTAACCCGCTTCACCATGAAGTTGGGTCACTTTGTCACAAGCACCCTATCTAATGCTATAAAGGAGGAGCTGGAGGGGAACAACAACTAGGAAAACAAAGAATGGGTGGGTGATGAGGTGGTGGACCTCCTAATTAAAAACTGGGACAACGCTAGTTAGCTGCTCCTTGTGCTTGTTTGTCGGTTGTTGCTCTACGGTTGTTGTGTTGCCTTTGGGTTGTTTCTTTGTTTTTTGTTTTTTTTCCTTTATGTTTGTTGTTTATTCTTGTTCCTTTTTGGCCCTAGTGGCTCGTTGTGAAGGGTACAACTCCCTGAAAATGTTGCTTAACTTTTCAAAAATATATCTCTGAATAACTAGAAAACTAGAAAACTACCAACTGCTGGTACAGGTAACAAAAAGCAACTAACTGAACTATGAACTCATCTCTTAGCTTTATACAAAATGGGGAGAGTCTCATTTGAACTAGCTAACTAACTGCAACCATAAATGTCATTCCTAGATATGAGGAAATGGAAGAATGATTGACTTATTCATCTAACTAAAAAAGGAAAGAAAGACCTATTTGAACAAGGACATCTTGCATGCGAAACACATAGACAAACGTCCAACATTCAAAAATATATATCTTCTAGCATTTATTCCTTCCATAATGACCACACTAAGCCCAAAGCATCCTGCATTTGTACAACTTGAACTTCATTAATCCCCTGTTTTTCTACTTTAGTGCTTGCTACAAATACTCCTTCCTTGTCACCACATGTAGAGCTGCAAGGAGATTAATCAACATACATACATATGCAACTAACTACCATAATTAAATCATAACATTTCATTCATACACACACACACACACACACACATATATATATATATTCATATTTAAATCATGCAATGCCACAAGTATTTTCACCATATTCATTTCCACAAAATGGGTTAAAAAGGTTGCAAGGTATGTATGAAAGGATAACCTATTATGGAAGTAGTGTCTTAAAATATACTTTAAAACCATAGGTAAAGTGTCTTAAGAGTGTATGAAAAGCAACAAAAAGATACTAATAACCAGACCCATCATTCTTGATGACATTGACGTGATCGATTATGTCACCTTCATTTGTTTCCATCAATTGACCAACAAAAATAATCTCATTGCTATCAAAACCAAATTCCATGTGCATGGTTCTCAATTGGTCAAAAATATTTTCATATGAATTTATCAATATATTTTAAAGATAATTTGCATCAATAGTCACATCATAATAAAACTTGTCATGTACAATTTTTTAATGTAGTTCTTTATATACATGGTCTCTGTTAATTGTGAAGTTATAATTTGTGCCAAGTTGATCCTTTCTACAAACTATAATAAGAGAAAGATATTTAATTACATGTGGTAATTTTTTTGACACATTTTCTATATTTTAGGGAAAGCTTATTGTGTGGCCTTTGTCTTTAAATTGACCACCAGTTGCATGTGTTAGTTGGAAAATTAGACTAACATGTGCAATCAACATTTCTTCCACTTGAGTGAGGTTTGAAAGTTCCTTTGGTTGGGGACTAGGATCCATATTATTCACATATAAAAATCTATTATTTCCTCTTTCTTGTTTACATATGTTGTAAACAAGACCTTGGGGATTGTGAAATACTTTGATTCTAATGCAATATTCTTGACAAATATAACACATAGTTTGTGACTCCAATTTATCTAAACATCAATGAAATACCATTTGCATTATATTAAATTTATTCGCAAGTAATCTATTTGGGTTTTCTATGTTTTCTTCATTTGATTATGAAGTAGATTGCACGTCCTATTGACCTAAAGTTTGAGGTTTTCTTACAACATATTCTATTGATTTGGAAGCTTCTTCCTCGATATTAATTTAGTTTTTTTTTCAATTTGAACTCCCTAGCTATGGATTATTTTCCTTCCCTCTTCTTTGGAGTAATAATTTTCTCATATGTTAAATGACATGTATCTATGTTAATATTAATGGGTTGTGGATCATCTTCTTGCCTTTCTTGTCTTTGTGAAATGGAGTGTTCAACTTCTAATTTTCATATTGCATGTCTTTTCATGTCTGCTTTATTGCATCGTCTTATTTTGTCATCCATTTCTTCATCTATCATTTGTTCTTTTTGATATTTTTTATATTCTCGTTGTCATTCTCTTTGGTGTTTTTTTCTTTGTTCCTTAGATTCAAAAAAATATTGACCCATAGCTAAAATATAAATGACATACTATAGTTTAATTAATGTAATATTTGAATGTAAAATAGATATATGGATTATGTAATAATATAGTTGTACACATATGAATTTGATGAATAAATATATGAAACATGGAAAGATAAAAATGAAACTCTACACTACCTATGTATGTCAAAATAATAGGGTTACGGTTATATCAAAGGTACTAAAAAACTTTAGTTAGGGTTAGGATTTGGGTTGAATAAGGATTGGGAATAGAGGTAGGATTCAAATACGATTAGGGTTGGTGTTCAATTAGTTTAAAAAGGGAAAGGATTAGGGATATGTTTCATGTTCAACTATGGTTATGGTTCTACAAAAATACATGGCTAAGGTTAGGGTTAGGGTTGGTGTTATTATTAAGGTCAAGGTTATGGTTTGGGTTAGTGTTACGAGAAATAAGGTTAGGGTTAGGGTTCAGGTTGAGGTTAGGATTATGGTTAGATTGGGGTTAGGGTTATGGCTAGGGTTAGGGTAGGGTCAAAGTTGGGTTAGTGTTAGGGTTTAGTTTTGGGTGAGGATTAGGGTTAGGGTTAGGGTTAGGAACATTGTTAGTCTTGGGAATAGAGTTGGGATGAGGGTTACAATTTAGGATTATAGTTAGGGTTAGGGTTAAAGTTAGGGTTAGACTTAGGGTTATGAGATCTAAGATTAGGGTTAGGGTTAGGATTAGATTAAGGGTTATGCTTATAATACGAGTTATTGTTAGGGTTAGGATTATGGTTTAGGGTTTAATGTTTAGGTTAAGGTTATAGTTAAGTTTAGAGTTAGGGTTATGACCATGAGAAATAGGATTAGGTAAGGGTTATGATTATGGTTTTTGGCTAGGATTAGTGTTAGGTTAGGGTTACTATTAGGTTTTATGGTTTATGGTTTAGGGTTAGGTTTGTGTTACATTTATGTTTGGGATTAGAGTTGGGATTAGGGTTAGGGTTTTGGTTAGGGTTAGGGTTAGGATTATCGTTATGGTTATGGGTAGGGTTAGGTCAAGGTTAAGGTTATGATTATGGTTTAGGGTTTAGGGTTTAAGGTTAGGTTTATAGTTATAATTAGTGTTATAGTTGTGGTTAGGGTTAGGGATAGGTTTAGAGTTAGGATTATGGTTTAGGGTTTAGTTTAAGATTAGGATTAGGGAAAGGGTTAGGGTTGCAATTAAGGTTAGATTAGGGTGTGAGTTTGGTTTATGGTTATACTTAGTTGAATTAGTGATATTATGGTTTAGGTTTTATGTTTAGGATTAGATGTAGGCTCAAACTTTAGGGTTAGGGTCAAGTTAGGAATAGGATTAGAGTTGGGAATAAGTTACGATTTAAAGTTACAATTAGGATTATGGTTAAGGTTAGGGTTAGGGTTTTGAGAAATAGGATTAGAGTTAGGTATAAGGTTAGGGTAAGGATTATGGTTAGGGTTAGGGTTAGGGTTAGAGTAAGGGTTAGGGATAGTTTAGTGGATAAGATTATGGTTTAGGTTTAATGTTTCAGTTAGGGTTAGGGTTAGGTTTAGAGTTAGGTTTAGGGTTATGATAAATAGGGTTCATATTAGGGTTATGATTATGGTATTTGGTTAGGGTTAGGTTAGGATAATGATTAGGGTTTATAGTTTAGGGTAAGCTCTATATTTAAGTTTAATTCATAGTTGGTTATTTTCCTACAAGAAAGAATAATAGTTGGTTATTCTCTCTCATCCATTGTTGCAATATTCTTGCTTGTGCAAAAACAACCAGCAATGACTTATTTAAAATAATAGATTATATGTCATTTATTTATCAATAATTAATTTTAATCATATACAAAATTATATATGAAGGAATTTAAATGTGAATATAGCAAATCTTGGAGAGATAATCATTTAAATATTATCAAATAAAATGGGGTTCATCCCTTAGTGTGATGGTTAAGTGGTGACATTTTTTATTTGGCCACTACGGTTCAAACCTTTGTTGGGCCATTGTGATCACAAGTACTATGTCTTTAGTGATCCAATATGCTTAGAGGTTTGATCCACAATGTTAAGGTTGTTGTTGGTGTTCATGCATTATGCCAGGTGTTCAAGATTGAGGTCTGATCCCTTGTTGGGTTGGTGTGCTCATAGGCTTGACGCCCCTACTAGGCTACCATGATTGCAAGATTGGATTGTTTGTTTGTGTTCATGCTGGGGAGGAGGTCCCCCATTTGTGGCCTCCTTTGGCTCAGGCCAGGCTAAATATCTCCAAGGGTTGAACTGATCAAAAAAATATTATCAAACAAAATATATTATTATAAATTTTTATTGTTAAAACTTAAAATAGTAGAGTTAATGTAGGAAATTAATGAAAGATAAATATCTGAATTTAATAATATGTCCTCTTTATTTTAAAAAAATAGAAATATTGGATGAAGGACGAAGCAATTTGAAACTACCAAATCCTAGAGACATTGTCATTTAAACATTATAAATTAGAATCATGAAATTCAAACTTTGTAATAAATAAGACAAAAAATATTTAAAAAATATTAATTTATATATGAAAGAATTAAAAATATATAAAATGTATTATAGTTATAATGCTATATGTTGTTATAAAAAATGATAGGTAGTTGTTGTTATTTGTATAGAAGTGTTATTAAGGATGATTATCATAGCCTTCATAATATTCATGGTAGTCCAACTATCTTATGAAATCACAAAATCCAACAAGTTTGTCATAGGTTGCATGAAAAATTTTCACTACTTGTTCCATTGCAACAACATCACCTTCTTGGATTTGACTTGCATGAAAGCTTTCTATTTGAACTCTTTGACAAATCTCGGTACAATGAGACAAAATATAATTTACAAGAATTTTTATATTAGTTTCATTAAAGCCAATCCAATTGATGAAGAATTTATTGTCAAAAGGGGCTTTGTTATAAAATCTTAAGAATCATCACTCAATAAATTAATTGTTTGAATGATTTGTTGAGGATTAGCCATTACCTGATAAGGGAAACATAAAAAATAAAATCAATAAGAGGTCATGAAGTAACATTTTGAAATGACAAATTGAAAAAATACATAATATGATAAATTTCTCAAATCCATATTTTTAATTTTATTTGCTTAATATTAATCATTATCTAATTTAATTAGTGTTTAGTATATATATTTACTTAATTAATTGAAATTGATAAACTAATTTTAATTTAATTATTAATTTTTAATGAAATAATATATTAAATAAAATTTATATTACTCAAATTAATTATATAAATAAATCTAAATTATAAATTTATAAACTAATTTTAATTTAATTATTAACTATTAAAAAATACCAATAGTGGCATGGTGTGATGGTCAAGTTGTTGTGTTGTTTTTCTTGTCATCAAGGTTCAAACCCCATTGGGGTGTAGTTGAGAATTTATATTGGGGATGAGGTTTAGACCGTTTGTAACCTCATTGGTTCATAACTTCGAGTAAAAAATGTTTACCCCAAAAAAAAACTATTAAAAGAAATAACGTATTAAATAAAATTTATATTAAACTCAAATTAATTATATAAACAAATCTAAATTATAAATTGATGAACTAATTTTAATTTAACTATTAACTATTCAAAGAAATAATATATTAAATTAAAATAGATTGTAACCATGGGATCAGGGCCCTTCCCTACTTAATTAATCAAAAACATATTAAATTAAAATTTAAAAAGTTAAAGTTTTAAAAAAATTAAGGACTTATGGACCTGTTACTAGGACTTGCACCTAAAGGAGGTTCAAGGATTAAGTTAATAGAAAACTATATGTATGTTTTTTTATTATGGGAGAAATAGGTTTTGATGGGACTTGAAACCCATTACAAATAGGTTTTGAAGGGACCTAAAACTCCATCAATAGAAAGTTTCAAATAGATAACACATAGACAAACAACATCCCAACAACAACAACCACTGTAAAGATTCACTAGACAACCCATACTGCAAAAAAAGGTTTTAAAGGGAACCTTAAACCTTGTAAAACTAGTTTTTCACAAGGACCTTAAACCCAAGAAACTAACAAAACCCACCCGAGTCAGTAAAGAAACAACACAACGAAGTTGCAACAAACCATCTCCTTCATAAAAACACAAAGCCACAAAGAAGAGGGCAGCAAGAGCTCTCATTCAGAACAACCACCCCCTTAAAATACATATCATTCTAGCAATCCAATTCAATCTCCACCTCTAAAGGAGAGAAATACCCTCTAATGGAGAGGATGATATGAACACCTTTTCCATTAAACCTTGAAAAATCCAATAGCTTCAAAGTCCACCTCAATAGGAGTAGATTCCACCTCAAAAGGAACAACAACTAAGGAAACCAAAAAAGGTAACTTCCTACCCAATCCACAACACCCAAATCCACCTCAAAAGGAGAGATATCCACCTCAATAGAATCAAAGTTCACCTCTATAGAAGAAATCAGTTGTAGGACCGAGGAGGAAACCAACACTCCAACAGAAAAAGTGAACGCACCATCCCTTGGCCAACCTTGCATCAAGAATTTTAAGAGGAACAAGAAGAGAATCCTGATCAACTTAACACCCTTAAACAAATTTAACATTTGGGTCAACATGAATGATAACCCAACCATCAACCAAAAAGCCATAAACAGAGAGGCCAATTTAACATCCTTAAGCAACTTAGATAATTAGGTCTTCAAGAATAACAATAAAAATATCCTAGCAATTGAAGATCATGAACTAAGCACTAGGGGCAAAATTGGTGTGGAAAATATATACTAGTAATCAAAATTGGGCTAGAATTCTAAGGAAGAAATACCTGGATTTGGACGATCCAGTCAGTATAGTCAGAATTTTGAACCCACCAAAAGGCTCGACCATTTGGAACTTTATTTGTAACTACAGAGATATCATTTCTAAGCATGTCACGTGGGAGGTGCACAATGAGAAAAACACCTCCTTTTGGAATGACTCTTGGGAAGGATTCCCTAAGCTAGGTGATATGCCACATTTGGTTGAAATTAAGGCATAAGCTGTTAGATTTTGGGCCTCGAAAGTATGTGATTATGGTATTAAGGTATGGAGAAATGGTGTGAGCCATTGGATTTGGAAAGACCTCAGTGAGCTTAATACTCTTGATGATGAAAGGAAGGCCCTTGAATCAATATTAAAGGAAAGAAACATACCCGATGGAGAAGTGGAGGGTGTATTGAGATGGGGTGCTTTTACGGATGGTGAGTACAAGGTCAAGATTGGCTATAAGCTCAAAGAAAGTACGGATTCAGTGCAATCTTGTCCAAATGCACTCTTCAGGGGAAAGGATGTGCTACCCAAAGCTAGGGTGTTCACTTGGTTGGCCACACAAAACAAAATCCTAACACAAGATAGGTTGGCAAAGTTGGGCTTCAGAGCCCCCAATAGATGCATTCTGTTTAAATAACAAGCATAAACTATGACCGACCTTTTTCTCATGTGCCCTTATTCTGAATATTGTTGGAAGTACCTTTTAGTACTCTTGTGGGACTGGTTGACAGCGTGGCCAAGAAATAACTGTAAAGGCATTTTTAGTAGCATTTGGAAAATTGTGACATCCATGGTGTGTTGGGAACTTTGGAAAGAAAGAAATAGGAGAATCTTCAAGGAGCAAGCGATGGGCAGGGAGGTTTTGGTGAGGCGCTTGGCAAGGTCGGTTGTGGAACTTGTAAACGCGACTGCCAAAAGGATAATCTTTCCAAAGTACATCTTCTCCAAAAGGGACATCAAGCTCTCTAACAAATTTGTAGGTTTGATTATTCCCACAATTATAGGAGTCACTGATTTCATCCCGAAGGCCGTAATTAGAAGGAAAACAGTTTGACAGAAGCCGGTAGTAGGGTGGATTAAGATAAATTTTGATGGGGCCTCTAATGTAAATTTGAGTGCGGCTGGTATCGTTTGTGTGGTAAGAAACTCAAAAGGCATTATGATCACTCAGAAGGTTGAATACATTAGTCAAACAATGAACAATACGACAGAGTTTCGTGCTACCTTGTGTGGGATAGAGTTGGGGAAATTTGTGGGTGTGATGAAGCTACATTTGGAAGGGGATTTTCTATTAACAGTGAATGCCATCAGAAATAACTCCAAACCCAACTGGTTTCTGTGTAGATGGCTTCCTCCGATCAGGGGTCTCATCAACTCCTTCGAGGAATTCCAAATCAGCCACATATATCGAGAAGGAAACTCTGAAGTAGACATGCTGGAAAAAGGGGAGGTGGCAGAGGCTGGGAGAGGTCATTGTGACACCAAATAAGTGAAGGCCCATGTGTGGAGCTAGATCCTTATGTGGTGCTGAGGTGGCCATGGGAATTTGGGGAGGGGTATGGGTATCCCAAGGTAGATTTTTATCAGCAGGTGGGATTTGCCTGGCAACATTTATTTTATAACCTCGGGACCTGTAGTCTGTATGAATGATGTAAATTGGTATTTTAAATTATTTTCAAGTCGCATTCATCTGTCTTGTCCAGATGACGGAAATCTACTTGCGTCACACGAATGTCAATTCTAATATGGCAACCTGGAGAATGTCGTGCCAAATCCTTTAAGGAAATTCATGTGATAAGACAACGAATTTAATGTGAAGTTTGATTAGTGGCGTGAAGCTATAAGTGGGTTGTGGAAACCTTGGTGAAGTCACATTTGATAAGTTTTAATAGAAGCTCTTGGAATCATGGATACGCCGATGTGCCTGGAAATGACCACAACAATGGTGCCCTTCTAGGGCAAAGTGATAGACGTTTGGCTAAGGGGAATCCTGACTGTAAAAAATAAGTTGGTTCTACATGTCGTGAAGGAGGTCTTGGGTTAGGAATATTTGTGGACTTACCACAAGCATTGACTCAACACTAACATTCTGACAATGTTCTTGGCTCTTTCACTCTACAAAGGTGTGGCGAAGCAGAAGGTAAAGAATCTATGCCATAGACTCTTTAGGCATACTTATCTTGGAGAGATTGATGCGGTGTTGGACAATATAGACGATAAGAGGATGATTCCTATTCCTTAACACTACTATTTGAAAAAAAGGTGGGGATCTAGGATGATTCCGAAGTTCCCACTCATATATTTGGTCAAGCCGAAAGAGCTGGAGGAGAGAGTCGAGGACATTGACAGAAATCTTGACTTCTTGTTGCTCATGGCTACCATCCTTCCTCCTATGATGAAAGATGAGCTGGGGAACTACATGGTGTGTGAAGGTTTTGAAGTGGAAACTAACAATGACAATGAACTAGAGGTAGATGCCTTGGTGGAGCCAGTGTTGTCGGATACTAAAGAGGACTGGCAGGAGGAGGATGGGTGGGATGTAGAGGATATTGCAAATGGCCTTGCATACCGTAAATGCAAGCTGGAATGCCCGGTCAAATCTCGTGTGGCCCATGCAAGGAAAATGAGAAAAGAAGAGGAGAAAAGAGGTTTAGGTCGAGATGCGAGGAGCCCCATATTTACTACACTTCATGGCCCTAGGAAGTCAAAAGGAAGGAAGCCCTGATAACCCCTGTGCTGGTGTCTTTTTCCTGTCAATTTTTTTTTGAAATGTTTGGCTCATTCTCACATCTAGGTAGGTGGTAAAGGTGTTGTTTGCTCGGTTGTGTAGGGTGGACTAGGTAGTTTGGTGGTTAGTTACTGCATTTTTCTCTAGTGCAGGTCGTTGCTTCTTCATTAACTGAAAATTTGTATTTTATTTATTCGATATAATATATGGGTGCTGGCCCTATCTAGCTATTAATCTATCAAAAAAAAAATCCTAGCCATCACGCAAAATTCCAACTTAAAATACTTAAGCAACTTAAACATTTGGGTCTTCAAGAACAACATAAACAATAACCTATCCACCAACCAAAAATCCATAAACAAAGAAGCACAAAACCACCATAAGCAAAAAACCTTTCGTAGGGGTTTGAGAAGGCAAACCGAATCCTCAACATGGAGGACTAGAAAACACCCAACAAGAGAAAATAGGACAAAAAAAATCTTATCTTGAAAAAAAATACCATAAACCTCTTCCACAAAAAAAAATTACAAACCACAAGAGGCCACAAGCATATTTCAAAAGCCAACACTAGCAAAAACTGTCCACCAACACCCAACAAAGAGACATGAAGCAAGGGTGCTAACACCGCACCATCTATCAAAATAGACAAGGAGAAAAAAATAACAACTCGTCCACCGTTAGCAACCCTCTCACTTCCTTATTGAATCTAAAGAGCTAACTAGATGAATATTTCAAACTCCCACTCCTGCTCTTCTTCTCTCTCTGCCACTCCAAATAACAACCCTCCACCGCTTTTGCCAATAGGAAACTATCCACCATCAGCAACCCCACTACTTCCTTTCTGACTTCAATAAGCCAACCATCAGGAAGCACCAACTGCAACCCATCCATCTCATCATCAGAATCAACATCTCCCTCACCCTCTATAATAGGGGAATTCAAACTCCTACCCCTACTCCTTTTCTTGTCGCTCGCCATTAACTCATATCACTAGCAAAACTATATGTATGTTAATATGTTACATGGTATGTGTTTGTGTATGGATAGGTTGCAAGTTGAAAGTTATAGTTGCATGTGGATGGATTAAACAATTAATAATAAATGATAAATAATAGAAGAAATAAACTTAGAAAAATCAATATTTTTTCCTTCAAGAAATTAAGTATTATCTAATTATGAAATATTTACATGTAGATTTAAAACATAAAGCAATACAAGTGAAAAAAGAAAGTTGCCATCAAATTGACAAAAAGAACTAAAAATGGAAATAAAATATTCCCATCCAATTATCAAATCAATATTTATCTATATTTTATGTGATAAGTGATATTTTGGAGGCTTTTACCTAATATTTTGGAGGCTTTTACCATTAAATGGCAGTCGTTTTACCATTAAACAACTCTTGCTAGGGTTTCATAAAATGTTGTCACTCTTGCTAGGGTTTGCTAAAATGTTGGTTTATATATGAATTTAGGTTCAAAATCTCTAAAAAACCCTACCTAGTTTGCTTTGCCTTGCAATTTATTAATTATTAATAATTTTTCATTGATTTGCTCCCCTGATTCCTAGTGTCGTTAGTCATTTATTAAGTCCTTTGCAACGTTAAGTTACCGACCCCTTGATCTTCTCTTAACGCTCACTTAAGAATAAGATTTTGCATGTGCTTCATTAAATGGATTAAGTGAGGCTGCACTTAATATACGGTTCCCATCGCTTTATGCCTTTCCACTAATCCACAGGAAGTATTTTATTAAGGAATGAAACACCCACGAAACTGAAAGGAAGTCAGGTGAGCAGAAACAACTTCCTACACTAATCTAAGTAAGGGAGAGTTACAATTTTTTTGTTTTAACACCTTTAACAATTACAACAAGAGAAGCACATAGAGAATAATGGAAATAGAACAACAAGTACACAAATACAACATACACCAGATATACGTGGGGAAAACCCTTTTGGGTAAAAAATCCCACCCTCCAAAAGAATAGTACTTCTATATTACTTAAAATAGGAGTTACAACATAGCCCAAGTACAAAGCTTCTACACAAGTGCTTCGTCACAAACACCTATTCTAGAGTTAACCCAGCAACACTTTGTTACCTGCAAACAAACTATGCATTCTACAATGCAAGGCACCCATTTTATAGAGAGATACAAGCTTCAAGAAGCATCTAGAAGGGAGGGGCATCCAAATCCACATTGCATAATATCCAACGCCTTAGACATGCATTTGGACACATGTACAACATTCCCTTACACCCTTTACAATGGTCAAACATGCAAATATTCTTCTTCCAAGCTTGGGAACCTAGAATATGCTAAAAATAGCTTATGACAGATACCTTACAACTGTCATAGAATATGTCATAAATTTTTCATAGGATCTGTAAGAGAATCTATCATAACTAACTAAAAATAGTCGATTCTCTTACATCCCGTCATAACCCATCTTAGATGCAAACTTTCTCCCATGCATTCAAAGATGCCTTATGATGCATCATAGAATCTGTCATAAGTCATAGATTCCAAAGTGGGATGCCTATGTCCACTTGGGATGATTATGTGTCATCCACTCATTTCCAACGGGGATGCCACCCAGCCAATGGGTCCCAATTTGTGTCATGACACCATAGATAATTAAATAATACAGGTAAATACATTAATACATCAAATTAAATCAATACTAGGACTCTAAGGTTGAGACACCTTAATCCCAACATTCTCCCACTTCTCAAAGACCCATCGAGAGTCATACAAAATCATCTGCTCAAGGCCCCAAGGCCCATAGAATTGGAACACCATCTGAACTTCTTCATGCTCACTGATTTTTTCAGTGCATGTGCAACATTCACCAAAGTGTCAACCTTTTCTAGGTTCACCTTTCCATATTCTACCATATCTTGAAAAAAATGATATTGAACATCTATGTGCTTTATTCTAGCATGGAATGTGGGATTCTTCACTAGGAAAATCGCGCTTTGATTGTCACAAAAAAAAATCTATCCTACATCTAAACCAATATCAAAACACAATATCTTAAGCCAAATAGATTCCTTAACAAGCATGAGTGGTTTCCATAAACTCTGCCTCTGTCATGGACAATGCAACTATAGCCTGTCGCTTACTCATGCAACTAATAGCACCACCAAACATCATAAATACATAACCACCGGTGGATCTTCTATTGTCAATGTTACCTTCCCAATCTGAATCCACATATCCATGAATGCTCATATAATTCTAAGGTACAATAGGATAACCATGAAAACACAAAGCATACTTAGAAGTACCCCGTAAATATTTGAACACTCTCTTAACGACATCCCAATGCTCTCATCTAGGATTAGCCATAAAACGGCTAAGGACTCCCATTTCTTGGGAAATGTCTAGTATCGTACACACCATTGCATACATAAAACTACCAACTAAACTCACATATGGTAATTTGGTCATGTCCTCCATCTTAGTAGGATACTTTGGACAATTATTCACAGAAAGTTTCATCCCTTGCATCACAAGAACAACTAACTGTCTACAATCTACCATGTTGAATCTCTCCAACACCGAGTTCAAATACTTTCTCTAGCTTAACCAAAGTTTTATGTTAGCTCTATCTCTTATGATTTCCATTCCCAAAATGTACCTAGCTGCACCTAGGTCTTTCATCTCAAACTATGCTGACAACTGAAACTTCAAATCTGAAATCATACTTTTACCATTCCTAATGAACAACATATCATCTATGTATAGGACACGTGAGATGACGATAGTCGATGAGGGTCGATTATGCTTGATTCATGATGAATCGAAGCATAACTTCACCAAACATACCTGCATCTACAAACAAGATCATTCAAAATGGAAATCTAAACTAAGCATTTAATTGAAAATGAAAGCTACAAACTACACAAAAATAGTTAAATTCTTAACCTAGCCCATCTGAAACTTATCCTGTTTTGGAATTGGTGTCGTGTTGATGTGAAACAACAACCCTTTCCCAATCCCATGATTAGTGAACCTGTTTCAGTCAATTCTATGAAAGAGAATCAATGAAACCATTGTGATTGATGTATGAAAAACCTAGTTTATACAAAAATGAACATGATGGAAGCTAAGTTACCATGATTTTATGCTACAAATGATCTAATTATTCTATTGCTAAGCTAATCTAAGCTAAAATTATGCTAAAAGATGAAAACCCTAATTTATGATTTAAGTTAAGATGGATGCAAGGAAGCCATTAATGGAAGCTCTAAGCTATTTATGCAACTAAAAATGAGCTAAAATAAGCTAAAATAAGCTAGCAAGTGAGTAAATATGAGAGTATGGATGCAAGTTATTTCAACAACATGAGTTTTCTTTGAAAGATGGATCCATTTGTCTCCAAATAGTGATTTATTTATAGGAGAGCAAATGAGAAATGGAGGGCTGAGATCGAAAAGCTTAATCAATGGTTTAGGATGAAAAGAAGGAGAGGCATGGATCATGGATTCTCATCAACGGATGAGAATGAATGATGGGATTTAATCAAGGGTTCATATTTTCTTCTAACAAACACACTTTTGACCTACACACACAGGTCAAAGGCGACTTGTTCAAAAGGTTGAAAGATAACTTGTAACTCAAGTTACAAGGTAACTTGCATTTGAAGCCAAGTGCAAATATCTGTTTTTCGAATGATGAAGGAATAAGAATATTCTCTTGGAATATTCCTATGGGTGAGGAAAAAGGCATTTTGCAAATTAAAACAAATTTTTAACTGTGCAAAAAGGGGATAAGGAATATTCTCTTTGATTAGAGGAAAGTTAGTTTAATTGCTAATTAATCAAGATTTAATTTATGCAATTAGGGGATTAGAAGAATTAAAGTGACATTTATTAAATTAGATGATTTAATAAAAGTGGGAAAGGTGACATGATATTTAATTAAACAACTTAGGGTTATTTAATTAAATAAGATGACTTAGGAGATTAAATCAAATATTTTGATTTATTTAATTTAATTAGATGAAGTGTTAGTGCGAAAATAGATGAATTCACCTGATTAAATTTAATTAGCTCAATAGATGAAAATGATTCAATGAATTAATTATCTAGGCTAATTAAATCAATTGAGCGAAAAGAGGATGGGTTAAAGAGGAAATGATGTTAGTAAATTTGATTTAAATGTATGATATTGATTGGGACATTTTTCAGTGTCTACATTTTGTCTCTCTTTGATGCGAGGTACCACTACTTCAGTTCAAAGAATAACGCTCCTCAGACGAAAATTGCTGCTCAAATCAATTTTTTTTTATAAATTTTTTAGATGCCCCAGCGAAAGGATAAAGGTGATTCCTTTCCCCCTCGAGAAATCGGGCATAAATTTTGAACTTTGGGTTGATTTCTTGATAAAGATGAAAAGCTACCCCAAGGGGTTTGAAAAGGCTCCGGGATGCAAGAATTATGCCAAAAACGCAAAAAAATGATATAAAATTAGGCTTCGATTAGCAAAATTGGTGAAAACAATGATGTACCCTAGCTTGAAGGTAAATTTAAGGCAAAAAACTCTAATTTTCTAGCATAAATAAGCCAAGAGTCACTTTCAATTCATTTGTGCATTCACACTTGAGAGATTCTTATTGTTTTGAGCTCTGACCCTCCGATGAAATGGCACGCCGCAAGCTTCCCAGGCACATCTTTGATCGAGTTTGAGAGTTCTAGTGGCTTCTAGGCACAGGACCATCGATATGTAAGTCGAAACTTGATTTGAAATTTGACTTTTTGATGCATTTAATGTGTGTTAGAATTTAGACTTTGGCGGCGTCGCTATATAGCGAGGTCCAAATTACAATCAACGACGCCGAAATGAATTTTAGCGACATTTTTGGTGATTTAAAATTAGGGTTTCTAATTTTAAATGGTGACGCATACTTGTTTAGCAACGCCGATGCCGATTTAGAAATTAGGGTTAGGGTTGCCAAAGTATAAATAGCGACGTCATTGTATTTGGCGATGCACATTTTGATTTGTGATTTAAAATGCCTTCGGGTGTCGCAATTTGAAATTTGAATATAGTGATGCTATTAAAAATAGTGACACTTTTGTGATATTTAAGATATAAATTTTAGACTGAGTCAAATTTCTTTGATTTTCTGAGGCCGTGCGCTTCATGGATGCAAGAGGTCATTCCATCACTGATGTCATGGGAGCACGGGTCCGGTGTTTTGGAGAGGCTAGGTGATTTGTCTGAGTTACACCAAGAGAACCTGGGGGACATTGGCCTCTAGTATGTTGCATATGTGCCAATCATCTAGACACACCTCGCCATGATGATTGCCCTATGTGAGAGATGGCACAATGATACCTCATTGTTCCACCTTCCGAAAGGTGAGGCGACGGTGACCTTAGAGGATGTTTGGCGGATCTTGCGCTTACCCATTCACGACGATCGTGTGATCTACGATGTTGATGCCAAACCATATGCCTACCATGAGGTGATGGAGATGGAGGATATTATGTTGGTCACCTCCCAAATCAACCTTGAGTCATACATAGGTCATGTGCCCACATTTAGATTGATCATTGTAGCCATCATTTCAGGGTTGGTGGCCCTAGACAGACACAATAGGGGATTCAACCCAGGATGGGGCTTAGCGTGGCATCAGATGCTATATAGTAGGACACTCTTTGCATGTGGGCCTATGATTCTAGCCTCCTTGTATCATGATTTACATGATTTTTTCTATTGTGATGGTAGGAATATTAGTGTAGGGTGACTGCTACATATTTGGGCATGGGAGCACATTATCGTGCTTCGACCAATCGTATAGATGGCAGACATGGAGCCAGATGATCTTGTGATCTGGTGATATAGAGGTGCCATTAATTTGAGGCACACTGGATAGATTGGGCTCCCATATTGGAGATGGGTTATAGATGACATGACAGTATTCAGATGGTGACCCTGGTTATAGATGTCAACATGGTATGATGATACTCAACAGTTTTTTTTTTCCAGACAAACCCGATACACGTAGGGTCGAAAGCACCACATTATTAAGAGATATCTTCTTGACATGGTAGCATGCGAGTTTGGGGATGTACAAGACAAGACTGACGATGCATATAGGGCTATTTTGCGAGATCGACCAAATAGGTTCCTATATGGGGATTGATCATTCCGATGCCAGAGGCCGTGGAGGGTTTTAGCCAATTGGTTGCCCAGCCTTGGGCATATGGTCAAGTCCAACTAGGAGCTTGGACTACTCCGACATATGATGCATGGTTCGTCCCTCTCAGATGATTGACAAATCCGATAGGTGCTCCTCCAAAAGGGAGACCGAGAGGAAAGGGAACCAGAGATAGGGGACAGGGAGGCCAAGATGGTCATGATGGAAAGGTTATTGGGGCTCCCCTAGTTGGACAACCGCCTCAGGTACAACCATAGGTATAGCCGTACTTAGGACCACCACCACCACCAGATGCATAAGATGCACAGATTTAGAAAATGCAACAATAGGTGTAGACATAGACTGGTGAATGAGATTAGGTTCAACAACAGGTGATTTTTGTCACAATAGAGAGAGATCAGGTGCTACAGAGAGTATAGGCTGTGACAGCGGAGAGGGACCAGGAGGTCGCCCAACGCCAGTATATAGAGGCCATAACGGTGGCCACACATGGTAGGACTATTTCTACATGTTTATACAGAGAGGCTATGAAAAATACCACACATTACATGATGCACTACCATTGGGATGTTCCAGCGGCTCTTTGACAACTAGATTTTTCACAACGTAGCGATACGTATCCTTGAGTAGAGGATCAACTTGAGAGACAGGCTAGAGAGGGTAGCAACCATCAGGGCTAGCTTTTTGATGTATAGATATTTTTTTATTTTTCCCCATTCTTTATCACTAATATACATTCATGGGCTCCTTTTTGATAGCCTCGTGGATATTGTACTTTTGATTGATGTTCATACACTAATCCAGATTTTGTACCATGACACAGTTTTTGATATATATATGATACAGATACAAATGATTTATGATGTGATGTGTGCACTTAATTTTATGATGGATTATATGAATGGATGTATTTTATTTATGCCTATGTGATATGATCATGATATGGATGTATGTAATGCAAATGATATTATCTTTTCTTATGCAAATGTTATGGATGTAAATGATGTGGATGCATTTCTTTTTGTATATTTTCCATGTATGTTTTATGATGGTGATGTATGCATATGGATGTATGGATGCAAATGCTTATGATATGCAATGATTTAAGATGCTTAGAATAACAAATCTATATTATTCTTCACAACTTAAATGATGATGCAAAATGTATGATGTGATATGCAATGATTATGTTGATGGATGTTTTATGCTATGAGTATGAGATGCATGTATGATGGTGATTTGTGGATGTAGGATGGATGTATTGGTGATGTTTTTGTTGACTAGCATGATACCAGGTTAGCGTGAAGAGAAGATAGAAGAATAAAGGATGAATAACTGTTGATTCTGATGATCGCTTTTAAAATATCCAACAAGTTCATGATCCATCACGACTTTATTAGAGATGGTGATGAGACAATGCAAGATGCAGGATGAATGCATGATGATGAGGTGCTCACACCTCAGGATTGGGATTTTCCATTGTTCCTTATTGTTTGATATAACACATAGACACGATGCATCAAGGTATTGATAACCAGGATAGCGTTGTATCTAGTGTAATGGACTCTGACTTGACAAACAAATATGATAGTTCTTGTTCACATATTGATATACGAAAACCTCATTGGAATGTAAGTTAGAAGCTTAAAATATATTGGACCAAAGCATACACAATAGTCAACAACATACCCTAAATGACCTTCCTACACACAATTAAGCAAGTATGCACCAAGGTTATTTTAAAGAATATCCACAAGCACAATAAACAAAAGATCATAATCGATGCCCCATTCCTTTCTCTCTAAATAATTTTGATAGACATCATTGAGAGGTCCTTGGAATGGGTCATTAAGATAACTCATAAGAAAAGATCAAAGACAAACAATCAGTGTCATCTATATCTCTTGCCTTGTTTAATTTAGCTAAAGTGATAACTTATACTGATGCCCATTGTAGGAAGGATACATTCTAGGACATGTTGATCAGAGGTTGTTTGATGTTAGGATGATGCTGCTAAGATAAGTTGTTGATACAAACTTCACTGATGTATTTACCTATGATCTAGACTTGAAATTTTGATAATTAAGTTCTTACTTTACGACATGTTACACTTGCTTTCTATTTGACTTACCAAAGGGTGAAGGCAACGATCAATTTATTATGGGTGAAAGTTTAGTACTGGTGAAAGCGAGATGGGATGGGTGGTTTTGTATTTTTTCGAATTTGTCAATGTTTTTAGTATTTTTGAAAATGTTTTGAGGCTGTTTTCGGTATTTTAAAAGTTTATGTGAATGTTTAGGAGTTTTTGGAATATTTCAATGTTTAGGAGTTTTTTTAATATTTGGATGTTTTGATATTTTTTGGAATATTTCAATGTTTAGGGATTTTCAAGGCCTATCCTAGGGGCCTCAGGGGCTGATCAAAGATAAGCCTTGCCTACATTATACATGCAAAGACCACGTAGTTCGACTGAATTTACCTATTTACAAGATGAAGATATGAACAAATGATGAAAAGTCAGTTTATTATGATAGAATCCTAAAGGACTAACCTAGGGTGTCTCGGGGGCACATCAATGATGGTCTTGCCTACGTTGAAGCTCAAAGACAACGTAGTTCAAAAAGGGTACCGCTTTTTTGGATTTTTGATGTTTTGACATTTTTAGGGATTTTGATGTTTTTTGGATGTTTTGGATTTTAACCTTTACAATTTTTTGAATGTTTTTGGATTATAGCTGTACAGGATTTTGGATTTTTGGATTTTTTTGATTTTTTTGATAAATTTTTATAAATGTTTTTGGGATTTTCGATGACCTAAAGATATACAAGGACAAAGAGCCAAAGAATAAATGGAGGTGTTTTATTTACATGATGCGCCTGCTTGCTAGGTTTTCACCAAGGTACTTGCCCAAAGTGCCACCGAGGTGGTTTTTACTAGAGGACGATTTTTTCCTTTACTTTTTCAATCCTTTTTTTTCTTTTGAATTTTGATCATTTTTTATTTTTTTTGTATTTTATACCCTTCAAGACTAGGCATAAAACATTTTGAGATGCAATTTATTAGTTGGATCCTGCAAGGGTTCACCTTTAGGTGATGATAGCCAATATGCTCTTGATCCATAGCTTGTTGTGACGATGAAAGGACCCAACTAGTGAGGCTCAAAATTTCCTTTATTGTCTTGATCTGGTAGATTCTTCTTACTTTGTTTTAGGACAAGATCCCCTACCTGGAAAGACTAACATTTGATTCTCTTGTTATAACTCTGTTTTAGTCAATTTTGATCTACTTGAAAGTGATTAAGGGCATCAGGATGACGCTCATCGAGTAAATCTAGCTCATTCATTCGAGATATTCTATATTCTTCATCGGTGATCATATTCTGTAGTGATACTCGCAGTGATGTGAGCTCAACGTCAATAGGCAAGATAGCTTTTGATCTATGGACCAAGGAGAAAGGGGTTGCACCTGTTGGTGTGCAGATACTGGTTTGATAGACCCAAAGAGTGGGATTTAGCTATAGATGCCAGTCATGGCCAACTTCGTTGACTGTTTTCTTCAAGATTTTTAAGATGGTTTTGTTTGTAGCCTCTACTTGGCCATTTCCTTGGGGATAATATGGGGTAGAGAATCGATGTTGGATGTTGAATTTTTGGCACATTTCTTTCACATCTTGATTCTTAAAGGGTGTCTCATTATCTAAGATGAGGGTTTGTGGGACACCATAATGATAGATGAGGTAATTTAGGATAAACTTAGCAATCTGCTTCCCCATTATGTAGGTTATAGGAATGGCTTCTACCCACTTAGTGAAGTATTCAATGGTAGTTATGATAAAATTATGGCCATTAGATGAGGTTGGGGTGATTTTTCCTATTAGGTCAAGTCCCCATTGTGAAAAAGGCCAAGGTTTGATTATGGGTTGCAATTCCTGAGCCGATGCATGAATCAGATCTCCATTCTACTGACATTGGATACACTTTTGCACATACTAATGAGCTTCCTTCTCCATGGTTGGCCAATAGTACCCCGTCCTTAACAGTTTCTTAGCTAATTTCACACCACTAGAATGGGAACCACATATGCTATTGTGTACTTTTATTAAAGCAATTAAGGCTTCCTCTTGGTTAAGACATCGCAGTAATGTTCCTTTGATGCTTCGACAGTAAAGGGTATCACCCAGGATCATAAATCGAGATGCCTTTTTGACAAAGGTCTTTTAAAAGTTTGAGGCGATATCAGATGGGAGGGTTCCTCTGCTTAGGTAGGTAAAGATGTCATGATATGAAGGGGATCCATGACCAACAATGACACATAAATTCAGATTCAGGGATTTCAAAGGTTGGCATGAGAAGTTGTTCTACCAAGAATTCACATTGGAGGACATTTTTTGACATGTCCAATAATGATCCAATGGTTGCCATGGAATCTGCTGCTTTGTTGTTCATGCGAGGAATCTGCTCAAAATTTATGTTTATAAAGAGATATTTAAGATTCTCTAACATCTTCTTGTAAGGGGCGAGCTTGTCATCTTCATTTTGATAGTTGTCATTGACTTGGTTAATGACCAAATGTGAGTCTCCATAGACTTTTATTTCTTGAATCTACCACTGAACTACTATCCTTAAACCTTTGATTAGGGCTTCATACTCAACAATATTGTTTGTACATGGAAATGATAGCCTATTTGACTTTGGAATGCAATCAACTTGAGGGTGATGAAAAGGATGCCTGATCTAGATCCATGTTGGGTGAATGATCCATCAAAGTACATTTTCCATTGATCTGTGAGGTTGAGAGGGAATATTGATTCATCAAGAAACTTAGATACCAAAGTACTTTCTGCATAGTTGGGTGCTTTTGCTAGTTGGTATGCGATCACTTGTCATTTGATTGCCTTGTGCTCCACATACTCTATGACAAATTTAGTTAAGATCATCACCCATTTGACCATTCACCATATGAGAGTTTCCTTAGATAATAGGTATTTTAATGGGTCTATCTTTGAAATGAGCTTGATTTGATGTGATAGCATGTAATGTCTAAACTTTTATGAAGCAAAAAATATTGCTAGGCATGCTTCCTCAATAGGTGAATAGTTCATTTCATAACCCACCAAGGTTCTACTAATATAGTAGATAACTCTTTCATTTTCATTCTCATCATGTTGTGCCAAAAGAGCTCCTACTTCTGCTGATGTTGTTGAGATATATAAGATCAATGGATTTTTTGGTATTGGCGGCATGAGAACTGGAGGTGTTAGTAGATAATATTTGATCTACTAGAAAGCTTTATCACACTTGTCATCCCATTTGTAAGTTATCCCTTTATGGAGGAGATGTGAAAAGGGGTGGATCTTATCTGATAACTGTGCTATGAACCTTCTAATGGACTACAATCTTCCTTGTAATCCTCTCATCTGTTTTAGTGTTTGCAATGGTTCCATGTCGAGGATTTATTTTACCTCTGCTGGATCAATTTATATCCCTCTTTGTGAGACAATGAAGCCATGAAGTTTCCCTGATGTAACCCGAAAGACACACTTTTTTGGATTCAGTCATACCTTGTATTCTTCAAGCTTGTCAAAGATGGGTCCTAAGACTGGTATGTGCTCACTTATTTTCTTTGATTTTGCCAAAATATCATCCACATAATCTTCAACTGTTTTGTGGATCATGTCATGGAAGATGAGGGTCATTTCCCTTTGATAGGTATCTCTTGCATTCTTTAACTCGAATGGCATCACGTTCCAGCAATATGTTCCCCATGGACAAGTGAATGCAGTTTTATGTTGATTCTCCTTGGCGATCATGATTTGATTATAGCCTGAAAAACCATCCATGAGTGATAGCATTTCATGCCCAGTTGTTAAGTCTACAATGAGGTCAATGTTGGGAAGAGGAAAATCATCCTTTGGGCATGCTTTGTTTAAGTCTCTAAAATCAGTGCAGGTTCTGATGCCCCCACTGGGTTTTGAGATTGGTACCAAGTTTGAAACCTACTCAAGATTATCTATTGGTCAGATGTACTTGACGTCCAATTTTTTTTGTAACTCTAGTTTCACCAAGAGTGTTATCTAAGGGTGCATCTTTTTTAACTTTTGCTTGACTAGTTGGGCTTTGGGATATACCACTAAATGATGCACAACTTCTTTAGGATCAAGGCCAAGCATATCTATGTATCACCGTGCAAAGTTAGCTTTCCGTTCTTTCAGGAATGTTGCTAGGTTCTTTTGTTCTTCATCCAACAGGGATTCAACATAGAAAGTGATCTAGGGTGCTTCTTCTATTCCTAGATTGACTGGGGTAGCCTTTTCTACTAGCACTGCTGACTTTTCGGGATGCATTGCACTAAGGGGAAATTGAATCCCTCATCCTTGGGTGCCTCAAAGAGGTTTCACCCTCGAATACATTCTTTCTTTTTATTATTTTAGGATCAGAGAGTGCCACAGTGTGCTTTTCACTCAAGGATCTGCATGTTAGTTGCATTTCATCAATTTTGCAACTGAAGGATTCAATCATCTCTCCATAGTATGCCCCTATGTCTAACACTATGTCGAAACCCGCTTTGTGATCTACCCAAGATAGGTTATTGCAGACTCCCATGAATTTTGAGATCGCTTCATCATTTTCGAATAAATCAAGAATTGGTGGTCCTTGTTGGTCCATGTCAATAAGTTGCGGGTATACTAGGCGTAGTTCAGTGGGCTGATTGCTTGGATCAAAGGATGTAATGGATATCATGAATAGGGAGTTGTTTTCAAATAGGTTATTGATATCAAGGGGGGAGTCATCTAAGGTCATGTCTCACGGTGTAGGTAACCAAGAGAAAGCCTCGACCAATTTAACGAAAGTACCTTTGCTAACAAGTGTAACCTTGCTAATAGTACAACCTAACCCAAGATTCTTTAATCGTTTCTCAGGAACGATAGGTTCTAGCAAGCCATTGTCATTTTGTCCCAGTTTCTCATTCTTGTTATAGCCCATTCCCTTCATGAGCTGGAAGCCTTTATTATCATCTTCCATAGGAAGAACAGGGATAGGTCGTTCATCTTGATAGAGGAGTTTAGAGATATCCTCCTCGTTGACATATTCTTGATTCAGATCCCCCTATTTGGTGAAGGTAGTAGCTGCCATCTTGATTGTTTTGGGCTCTTTGGTGCCAGATGTAAGTTTCCCATGAGATTGAGGAGAAAGAGGTCATTCTCCTAAGACAAAGGTATCCTTTAGTAGTTTATAATTTCCACAATCATCATCCTAGATTATTTCTTTGATGTGAGGAATTTTCTACATAATGGGGGTATTTTTTGCTAGGGAAGACATAAGAGATGATAGATCAACAAATGAGTTAGGTATGGATGTAGGCCCTTTATCATTCCTAGGCACTTGGGGGATCTTATAGAACCTGGCCTCAAGATTTTTGCAGTAGTAAAAAGGCTCAGGATCTCCATAGATGGTAATTTTTTTGCCTTCGAAAGGAAACTTGACACATTGATGGTAGGTTGATGCAACAAATTTTAAGGCATGGATCCATGGTCGGCCAAGCAGGATATTGTACGGAAGATCAAGATCTAGCACTTGGAAAGTAGTTTCTGCAATGATAGGTCCCACTTGAATGGGTAATGTAATGATGCCCTGTGATGCCCACTCTTGGTCATCATATGCCCTGATGGTGGTACTCTGTCTTCTCAATGGTATCTTTTGAGTAGCCTAGGTCTTTGATCAACTTAAGGGTACAAATGTTCAGACCAACACCTCCATCTACTAAGAATCTTTTGACCTTATTTTTATGAATATAGACCTCGAGGTGTAAAGTTCGATTATGAGATGGTTGTGATGGTAGGTCTTTCTTGGAAAAGGTAGGAATATTATAGGTAATGTTCCCTACCATAGCTCGAAATTGATCTGTATCAATATCTTCAGAGATAGATGACTCTGACAAGGCTTTCTCTAAGCTTTATCTATGTGTGGGGGATATCCTTAATAGTTCTAAGTTTGATATTTGTGTGGGGGTCTTCTTAAATTGGTCTAGGAGATTATACTTGCTAGGATTTGATGTTGGCAAAGTAGGTTGTTCCCTAGGATGGGACTCCTTGAATAGTGACCTTTCCACGCCATGTGGTGACTCCACACTTAGCACTAGGTCCTTTGATGGTGACGACTATAATGACGCTATCATAGGATGCGACCACATTTGAATAGCTATGCTGCACGTTTTTGTAATCCTTAGCGTTTTCCTTGTTGTTCCCTTTGTTATGATCTGGCATAGGGTTCTTATATATCTTGAGATCCTAATTCCCAACTGGTAATTCAATAGAGATGGTGTCATTCTTTATGAGATATTCAATAATGTTCTTAAGTCTCATGCAATTTGTGGTTTTGTGTCCTTTGATCTTATGAAAGTCACAAAGATAATTTTCATTATACCAGGATGGTTTCTCTTGCGGTTCTTGGTAATTTTCAAAGTTGGGTAATGTTATTAGATTCGATTCTACCAATTTTTTCATGATGGTTTTGATGGGTTCAAATAATTATGTGTACTTGCACTTGGGATAGTTGTTCATATTGGTATTTCGTCGTTGTTGCATATTAGTGTTGTTGATTTGATTACTCCGAGGGGGTATTGTTTGCTGCGGAGTTGTTTGAATGTTAGCAACATGATTGTTGTTGGGTCTAGGTGCTCTTAGGACCACCATCATTTGTCACATTTTTGTTTTTAGCCCAAACACGAGGTTTTTTCATTTGAACTGGTTGATGGGCGGTTGTAAGCTTGATTATTTCCCTGTGAGATTAGAGCTCATTCAATATTAAGTGCTCGAGGGACAAGCTCATCATAAGATGTAATGCACTGCATTTTCAAGTGGAATGAGAGATCGGGATCTAGATTGGCTATGATGATTCCCACTTGTTGTTCATCAGGAAGGGTCCACTTGCTCTTACTAGCTTTTTGTCTCCATTATTGTAAGAAACTGGCGAAAGATTCTCCTTTGGTTTTTTTGAGGGTATATAACTCTTCTAACCTTACGTCCATGTCAAGATTAAAGGAGAAGTGGTCGATGAATTGATCAGTGATTTCTTCAAAAAAATTGATGCCAGGAGATAGATGAGAGAACCAATACATAGCAGGACTTGTTAAAATTCTCAGGAATAGACGTATTAGATATGAATCATTATAAGCTACCTCCATACACATGACATTGAATTCTTTGACATGGTCTACATGACTTCCTCTCCCTTTATATTTATCAAATTTTGTGATCTCAAATCCAGGAGGGAATGGTACCATTGCAATGTTTCGATCAAAGGGGTAAGGACATAGGTTTTGCATATGGGGCTTATTTGTCTTGCCCATTCGTAGGTCCTGCATTTCTTGGGATAGCACCTTGAGTTGCAAAGCTAGATCGTCTTATAGATTTGGTGGAGGAACATACGATGGGATGAAGGATGAGTTGTTTATGGGATTTTGATATGATGGTGTGTTGTATGGGGTGTATGGTGGAGTAAGATTATGTGAAGGTGATTGAGGTGTTGATGTGTATGTTCCTAGCATGTTTGGATTAACAATGTTCTATTGGGGGTTATAGTAGGAACTTTATTGTTGTTGTTGTTGTTGTTGTTGTTGATATTGGGAATGTTGTTGAGCTAGTAAGGCTTGTTGTTGTTGATGTGCTACAAGGGCGTGTTGTTGTTGTTGTTGTGCCACAATGGATTATTGTTGGTCCTATTGTTGTTGTTGTGTCGTGATGGCTTGATGTTGTTGTTGTTGTGTTGCGATGGCTTACTGTTGGGCCTGATGTTGTTGTTGTGCCATAATGGCTTATTGTTGGGCCTGATGTTGTTGTTGTGCTACTAAGGATGCTTGATAATATTGCTACTATTGTTGTGCTACTAAAGGTGCTTGATAAGCTTGTTGTTGTTGTTGTTGTTGGATGGCTTGCTGATAAGCTTGTTGTGCTTGTTGTAAGGCTAAGGTATGATTTTGCAATATAGGACCAATTGATTTTTGGGACATCTACAATGGATTATGGGTGTTGATGTTTTGGATGGGTTGTGAGTGGGTGATGAGAGGTTGGGAGTTTCCTTGGTTCAACATTCCTTGTAAAATGGTGGATTGAGATGGAGTAATGTAAGTTTGAGATCCAATTTTATTTTGCATGGTGAGGGGGACCATGGGGAAGGATGTGGATGTTGTCATTAGATTTTACAATGGTGCTAACATACTAGGACCTTGAGTCCATTGATTGAAAATATTCCCTTGACCGATGTTTAGGGGATTTCCTGGTGCTTGAGATGTGATCAAGGTACTTCCTTGGTTGATAGGGTTCATTCCCAAGGTCTTGGTTTGAGTTGGATTAATGATAGATGAATTGGTTATGTTTTGTGATGACAATGGTATAGATGAACCCGTGGGAGGATAGGGTAAAGATGTCCCTATTTACATTGAGGGTTGACTTTGCGATACAGTATGGACATGCCCTTGCATAATACCTTGAGATACTTGGTCTATACTGCTTTGCATGATGGTTGGCATACTTGTGGTACTCATGGATACAAATGAAGATGGATGTCCCTGATAGGTGGAGGTTGTGGTGGAGTAATGAAGGTCAAGAGGTTTATGTAGTTGTTTTGAATTTTTGGGGATGGGAGGAGCACCAAAGGTAGGTGTCCAAGTGGTTGTTGGAGGTGGAGGATTGGTATCGAGAGTACCCAAAAGTGTATTGCTTTCAAATGGAAGAGTCAAACAAAAGTCCTCAACAAGACTAGCTACAAGACTAGGAGTAGGTGTTTGATTTATCCCTAACGGTGGAGTGGTGAAGCCTTGTGCCAAATTTTGTGCCATAAATGATGGATAAGTAGGAGCTATGATTTCAAAGGCTTGGTGCTCCATGAGTTCCTCCCTAGTGAGCTCAAAGGGATTGTTTGTAATGTTTAATTTCATATGGTCCCATTGGAGATGATGGTTGTTGTGATGGCGTGACTTGGATTTTTGGGTCAAATTCTAGAGGATTTGGATCATTTGAGGTAAATGTGATTTTGGTTTTCTCCGTAATTCTCTTGTATTGTGATCTCATTTTTACCATAAATTTTGGGTCACTGATGGGAGAGTTGTGTTAAGATTTATAATGTTTCAACTCTCTAGTGGACTCAAATCTACATAAAAGGGATGCTCTAAGTCTTTTTGGAGCAATGATGACAATGGGGAATGAAAATATGGGTGATATGGAAAGTGATCTCTACAATCATTTTGGGACAACACTTTTGACTTTGAGTTTGATGTTTTGATGTTGGGATGATGATGAACTTGAGAATCTTTAGGGTAGACTCGCGACCTTCAAGATAAACTAGTTCAAGGATGATAACTAACTTAACTAGGTGCATGGAAAAGGATACATTTCACATACAAATTCACAAAGTTAGAGGTTGGTTTGATTTGATGCTTGAGTCAAAAGATGTTGGTGTATTCAAAATTTTTGCAAAGATAGGTGAGGTGAAGCATGAAAATTTGATGAAGGGATGGATGAAATTTTTGACCCAATCTTGACTTAGAATGAACCTATGTTTTCCAAGACCATAGTAGTGAGAACGATAGACCTCTAAAATGTTCAAATCCTAAAGACCCAATGTTGAATTTAGATGAGAGGATAAATGGGGATGTTTAAACTTGTTCTCCTTCTCCTAGCTCGAGCATAGTAGTTTCTTAACAAATGATAATGATTGTGGTAAATAATTACAGCTCACTTCCTACCAAAATTTGAGTTACGATATCTGTCTATGATGATGGTATGCAGGTTTTACTTCATGTACTTTGATTGTATGATGGATCATTCAAATAGGTTAATTATCTTGAAAAAAGATATGGATTTTGGCCCATAAAGAATGCATACATGTATGGATGTATTCTTAGTGCACGTTCATAAAATTTTACCAACAATTTATTTTTGTTTAGGTATAGTGTTGTAGTGCGGTTTTTGATTGCTCTTTAACTAAGGTGCCTAAGTTTGTAATGACGACCAATAGACCTTGTTTTGGGGATTTTTATTTTGCGTGAGATCATTTAAAGAAGAAGAAGATATTTATTGCCATGCAAGAGGTGGTAATATGGGCCTTCTAGCCAAAATATCTACTCTTCGTTCTTCTTTATCCAAGATAGTTGCAAAAATTCTCCATTGATTGAATGTTTCCTTGGTTTCAAAAGTGAAGCTTCTCAAACTGTTGATAATATCCATTTATTCTCCCTCAATGTATTCAAATTTTGGTTGAATGATAGCACCTAAAATGTTGGGTTGTAAAATAGGAGCGTTTGGTCTCCAAATGGTCATGTGTGGTTCAATTTGTGTCAAGTTTATCTTGCTTAAGTGAATTGATTTTACAAACACTCTTCTTGATTAAGTTTCCAAACCAAATGTTTATGTCGAAAACATCATAACTTTCACAATGTCCATTTCATGAAAATCATGAGATTAGAGCCACAATTTCCTATGTTGTCTTCAAGAAATATGGATTATGATTAAGTCAAGATATTTAGAAATCACTAAGGATAGAAACCCTTAGGACAAGCAGTAATATCAAAGTTGAATCAGGAGGCATCCATATTTAAACCAAAATGTTTGAAATTTTGAAGATACTGATTGTTTGTTTTTGGAACATTTTGGAACCAAGAAATGTATCAAATTGACTCACAATCACTTACAATCCTAGGTTCAAAATGGATATACTTTGTTGAATTCCCACTTGGATTTCTCCAAACACTAAACAATGCGAACAGTTAGAGATTTGGTGACACTGGCTCCCCTCCATGGCACACACTTCTCGGGACCACCAAATCTCAAAATCCTTAAAATCCGAAGATCAAAAGGATTTTTTTGTTTCTACAATTGAATAGTAAGAATGTGGGATGGCTTCAGAATGACCATTCTTCACTAACAAGTATTAAATATTTTTGGATTTCTAAACAAAGGTTCATAATAAGGGCTTCCAGTTTAGGCCGTGTAATGATAAAATCCTTGTGAGAGGTCTCCCAACCCTTAGAACAAGGGCTTTATGCATCATCAAGATGTTGGGGGAGAGATATCATGTACCACTTCCCATTGATCACAATTTTCAATGTAACCACACATTTATATTGCGGTTTGGAAGAGCTTGGCTTTAGCTCGTTACCGCTTGGATCATTCCCTTGGGGTGATTAATTTTTCCCACCAAGGTAGGCCCTCTAAAGATCAATAATAGCGAAGAAGTACATTTTTAGTTCGACCACCTAGGTTGCATAAAGCATTTAGGAGGGAGAATTTACAATGCCTTTCCTTCACACTCACATGATTGTTCAATTTTAGCTCCAAATCAAAATGTGTAGGTAACCTTTTAGACAACCAATGTCACCAAAATGCTTTTGATTCTCAAGATCATCGTGAAGGACGAGAGAAGTGCATATGCATTTAAATGACACAAGTTGCAAAGAAGACTACAAGACAAATCAAACACAAGTTCGTTTTAATCCTTAAAGCAATGATGCGTTCTTTTTATAGCACCAAAACCAAGTATGAAGTTTCTTTTTCAATTTTAAGCCCAAAGTAAAATGATAATGTGAAGGTTCAATTTTAATTCCATTTGAGCATTCATTTTGAGACCAAATTGAAATTTAGTGAGGTCCTAAAACAAAAGGTAGAAAGCATGAAAATTGGGTTATAATTGCCCCAAAGCATTTAAACGCTCTTTACAATTATAGAATTTAAGATAGAAGAGACTTTCTTCATTTCAACTCCATGTCTTTCAACCTACAAAATCATGTTAGTCTAACAACTAGAACACAATCAAACACACATTAGTAATCAAATAAATCAAGGAAATTAAGGCACATGTTAAAAAACAATCGAAAAAGCTTTTTACCAGAGTTGGGCGTTGTTGAACATGATAGTGTCGTAATTTGAAGTATGGGAGTCGCTCTAGTGAAAATGGGTGTCGCTCTACAAAATAAATAGTAAGCACGATAGCATCGGTATTTGGTCCAGTGTCGCTACGAACGATGGCATCCTGATTTGAAATTTGAAGCGTCGCTCTGGTGAAGACGGGTGTCGCCATTTAAACTTTTTGATACTTCTAGATTAATTCGGAGTGGCTAGAATAAAATCTATGTTAGTGCATTAAATCGGCATCATCGTTTGAAATTGTATGGGTGTCGTTGTTTGTGGTTTGGGCGTCACTGCAACCTACAAAACATCAAATAAATGGAATTCGAGATAGAAAATTATTAAGTTAATGGTTTGCTCTCCTTCTAGTGCCAAAATGTGAGATGAGGATAGTCGGCGAGGGTCGATTACGCTTCAATCATGATGAATTGAAGCATAAATTTTCTAAACATACCTACATCTACAAACAAGATCATTTAAAATGGAAATCTAAACTAAGCATTTAATTAAAAATGAAAGCTACAAACTACACAAAAATAGTTAAATTCCTAACCTAGCCCATATGAAACTTATCCTGTTTTGGAATTGGTGTCATATTGATGTGAAACGATGACCATTTCCCAATCCTATGATTAGTGAGCCTATTTTAGTCGATTCTATGAAATAGAATCAATGAAACCATTGTGATTGATGTATGAAAAACCTAGTTTATGCAAAAATGAACATGATGCAAACTAAGTTACCATGATTTTATGCTACAAATGATCTAAGTATACTATTGCTAAGATAATCTAAGCTAAAATTATGCTAAAAGATGAAAACCCTAATTTATGATTTAAGTTAAAATGGATGCAAGGAAGCCATTAATGGATGCTCTAAGCTATTTATGCTACTAAAAATGAGCTAAAATAAGCTAAAAAGTGAGTAAATATGACTATGGATGCAAGTGATTTCAACAAGATGAGTTTTCTCTCAAAGATGGATTCATTTGTCTCCAAATAGTGCTTTATTTATAGCAGAGCAAATGAGAAATGGAGGGTTGAGATCGACAAACTTAATCAATGGTTCAAGATGAAAGGAAGGAGAGGCATAGATCATGGATTCTCATCAATGGATGTGAATGCATGATGGGATTTAATCAAGGGTTCACATTTTCTTCTAACAAACACACTTTTGACCTGCACACATAGGTCAAAGGTGACTTGTTCAAAAGGTTGAAAGGTAACTTGTAACTCAAGTTACAAGGTAACTTGCATTTGAAGTCAAGTGAAAATATCCATTTTTCAAATGATGAAGGAATAAGAATATTCTCTTGGAATATTCTTATGGGTGAGGAAAAAGGCATTTTATAAATTAAAACAAAGTTTTAATTATGCAAAAAGGGGATAAAGAATATTCCCTTTGATTAGAGGAAAGTTAGTTTAATTGCTAATTAATCAAGATTTAATTTATGCAATTAGGGAATTAGAAGAATTAAAGTGACATTTATTAAGTTAGATGATTTAATAAATGTGGGAAAGGTGAAATGATATTTAATTAAATAACTTAGGGTTATTTAATTAAATAAGATGACTTAGGAGATTAAATCAAATATTTTGATTTATTTAATTTAATTAGATGAAGTGTTAGTGCGAAAAGAGATGAATTCACCTGATTAAATTTAATTAGCTCAATAGATAAAAATGATGCAATTAATTAATTATCTAGGCTAATTAATCAATTAAGCGAAAATAGGATGGGTTAAAGAGGAAACGATGTTAGTAAATCTGATTTAAATGTATGATATCGATTAGGACAATTTTCAGTGTCTACAGGACAATAATAAGAATGTGACCATTATCAGTTTTAAAGTATACACAATGATTATATTTAGATCTCTAAAATCCCAATGACAACACATAGGTATTGAACTTCTGATACCACATTCTAGGAGACTGTTTCAAACCATAAAGAGACTTCTTCAGTTTGCAAACCAAATTTTCTTTACCTTTTTCAATGAAATGCACTAGCTGTGACATGTAAATATCTTCCTCCAAATCACCATGAAGGAACGTTGTCTTCACATGCATATGTCCCACTTCAAAGTCATATGCAGCTGCAAGTGACAACAAAAGCTGGATAGATGTCAGCCTCGCTACAGGATAGAATATCTCCCCATAATCATTCATACCAATGCCTCTCTAACAGTCCTAGGCTCATCAGTATTAGTAATCAAGGAAAATATGCAACTGGAATCCAATAATGAATAACCAAACCTTTCTGGTTGCCACCTAATTGGTGTAGACCTCCTTGAAGGTTGAGGTTGAGGTTCTCCTTCTTCTTCAAAACTTTTAGAGCTACATGAGCTCTCCTCATTATCATGTCCAACAAGAGTACGTGGTTCTTCTTTCTTTGGAGTAGGTGGAATTTGAACTACCTCCTTATTTTGTTTCTCCTCTTTCTCTGGATGCAGCTCAACAATAGAAGGTTTCATCCCTCTAAAGATCACACTTTTTCTATAGAGAACCTTTCGAGCTTCTGGACCCCAAAGCTTGTACCCTTTTACACCAACACCATAGCCGATAAGATACACTTAACAACCTTGTTCTCCTACTTAGACCTTTTCTCAATCGGAACATGAGCATAAGATTCACAACCAAATACTCTAAGATGTATCATCGAAGGATTTTTTATGCCTCCATGGGTGTCTTTCCAACAAGCGTTGATGTAGGAGATCTATTTATCAAATAATATGCAGTGGATACCACTTTGGCCCAAAATTTTTGTTCAAGGCTATCACCACTCAACATATTCCTAGCCCTCTCCATCAGTGTTTTGTTCATCCTCTCTACAACTCCATTTTGTTGTGGAGCGTAGGGAGTAGTTTCATGTCTCTTAATCCTGTGCTCTTTACAGAACTTGCCAAACTCTATGGAACAAAACTCACCACCATTATTAGTCCTCAAACACTTAATATTTATGCTAGTATGATTTTCTACCAAGGCCTTAAACTCCTTAAGCTGACTAAAGACTTCAACTTTACTTCTGAGGAAATAAACGAATGTCCTTCTATTGTAATCATCTATGAAAGAAACAAAATATATAAATTTTGATAACAAAGGAATATTTACAGGACAAAAAACATCTAAATGAACATAGTCCAAAACCCCAGAAGACTTATGAGAACTAGAGTAAAAAGAAACATGATGTTATTTTCCATATACACAATGTTCACAAAAGTTGAACTCAAGATTAAAATCATGAATGCCTTCAACAAGGCTTTTATTTTTCAGGGTTCTAAGACCCTTCTCACCAATGTGAACAAGTCATTGGTGCCATAACCTTGTCTTCTCTAAAAAAATATTCATTTCCATCGAATGAGCACTCTTAGGTACCCGAAATGCATGACCATAAGATGTAGTTGCAACATGCTTCTTCTCTACACAATTGGATGGTGAGGTTGAAGAATCCAAAGGTCTCTTCTTCTTTGGTACATCAGAAGGACTATTTCACTGTATAGTGTATGCATCAAGTTGAAACAAAGTACTAATACGAACACCCTTAGCCAACACCATAGCCCCTCTTGTAACATGTCATTCATTCATTGAAGTAATTTTTCCTAAGTTTTCACTTTGCAAGTAAATAAACCATGTAACTTAACCATTGCCATAAATATTCTTTATTTTATAGAGAACAAATGAACATAGATGTCATAAAAATAATCAAAATTGATTCCATTCCAATATAATAATTCACATATTACAATATTCCATAAAATGTGTACAAAGTACATACATATATCTCAACCGAGCTTCAAAGCAGTAGATATAGATAGTTTAGGAACCTCCTTTCAAATCTTGGTCTTCTGTCACTTGCTAAAGAGGAGAAGCATCACTCAAGCACTTTTCTACTAACCATTGACTCGTATGTGATCCCCCACACATCTATCATTCGATAGATGGCCCTACCCTTCAACGAAGATATTGGTGGAGTAACCTCATAACGACAACCAATCAAAGCTTAGTGTTGTGTTCTACATGACTAGAAATTGTAAACCCACAATCTAGGACTAGCATGCATATAAATGGACCACTGTGAATTGAAAATGGAGCCAAAGGAAATCACACTACTTTGGCCAAAGTGTTCTCACCCAGTACTTTGAGTGATAGTCATCCTACTCACATACACTACTCAAGCTCGATTTGACTTAAGGCCATTATAATCTATGCATAGGTTTTCCTTCAATGGGTAGTCTTTAACCCTAGAGACAAACCTATTCCCTTTTCCCACAACTTAATGGTATTTCTACCCATAATGTATAAATGCAAGTTACCCTCCCTTCAATGGATAATCAAACCCTAGGTGTAACTTTATAATCTATCTAATATAATCAAATAAATTAGCTATGAATAATCCATAAGCTATCCTTGCTTAATCATATCTACTATACTTATACTAATGACAAACAATTCCTCCTATTATGGAGTAAATACAAGCACTTTCACAGATAAGCATAAACCAACTTCTTTTCCCTTTTCCAAAGCAAATTCTATGAATTCCTAATGCAAGTATTCTCAGGTAGTACCAAAACAAAGCATACAAAATCTCATTCTTTCAAAATAAAGACAAATAAGAGAAGACTAGATCCTCATGCCTGTAATATGCTTAATCCAATTGATTGACTTGATGCACAACCTTACAACAACAACCTACTAGCTTCACTTAATCCCCTTAAAGCAATACTTCACTATTACTTCTCTCTCAAGATAACAATATGCACTCACAAATTAATTCACAACTCTCACACAATAACTCTCATCTCTCAGAATAATTACAACATAATAAGTTTGCAAAAGAATGTGTTCCAAATAAGGAAGTTATCCCATCTATTTATACAAAAGATTGAGACATTGCAACCTCCAGAAAAGGCATGCTAGTCAATAGCTCTCTCCATGCAAGTCGACTCACTACATACAGCTTAAAGGTGGAAGAAATCTGAGTGTAAACTCATCATAATATGCTACAAATCGACTCATTTAGTTGACAGTAGCTAAAGACTAATTGAAAGGTGTACATGCCTAAATGATGACGATCAAATTGTAATCAAAATAGACTTCTACATATTATAGAGTTTCATAATTTGGCACCATGTTGTAGCCAACCTCCCTATCCCTTTGACATGATTTAACTCTATTAAGAAAGTCTTCTATTATAGGTGACACTTATACTATGTTGACTTGGTCATAGATTTGTTGAGAAACAGAGAAAAAATGAGTCGCTTCATAGTAATAGCGTATGAATGGTGCTTTGACCAATTTGTGCCTTGTTGTTTGCTTTTCCTATTATCATGCATTCATAATACTTTATGAAGTTGTCTTTATATTCCATGGCTTCACATCATAGATATAAGCAATCTAAATTTGGGATAAATCACAGCTTAATAATAAAGATTCATTTCCATATAGCGTTGACTATGGTTTACTTCCATATCGACCTTTATTGTTGCATACTAGTATTGCATATGAATCAACCTTTATCTTATATCATCATATGTATTATTCGGCCTATAATACTTGCATAATATATATACAATTTGACCTCTATTTAATACCATGAATATATAAATATATATTTATATGTGTACATATACATATATATATGTCAATAAATAGCATTAACGCTATATCACACATATATATATCCCATGTCAATCAAGTATATATACACTCAATATATAAATGAATATGATCAAGTTGACATTCACGTAATAATCATATCGACTATATATATATATATATATTCCTCTATGTACATGTATACGTACGTATTCATATGTTGATATATCCATATGAACATTTCCATTTGCTAAACATACGTATGTATCGACACACGTATACATATGGATATATGTATATATCTTATATATATACACATTCGATTGCACAATCAAGCACATACACATTACTATCTTATTGATAGGGAACATTCATGTGACGTATATATACATATTCACATACATGTCGTATTGTTCGTTCGATAACAACATGCTCATAAGCAACCCGTTCATAAGTGTGCATAGGTACGTCTACTTATGTACTCTCATGTATGATGAGGTATAAATAACCTCATGATTATAATAAGCTAAATACCCTTCTTTGTTCTTGCTAACCACCTCGACCATGCCAATATGTTTATTTTTAGGAGCAATAATTGTCTACTTTTTATAAAATGATGTATAAATCTTTATTTCTCAAATTGATTAAAATTAGCTAACTAATGTTGATATAATGGTATAGAATTTAATTCATTGTACAAGACTTATGCATGACCGATGAATGGAGTGGAATTTAAGCGGACTTCAAGTGGTTGAAGTTAGAGTGCCAAAAGTTTGAGCGCCAAAAATTTAGGCGTGCATAGTGCAACGATTTCCTTTAAAGCTTTCTATTAAAGACTTTATGGCTCCACTCAGAGCCTTTATTATGTTTTATGTCACAAACATTAGTTAGTTGGTTAGTTGTAATTTTGTTTTAAGACATTTTCAATGGTATTCTCCCGCCATTTGGAAATTAAGATTTTTGTAGTGGTACAGTATAAATATGTGTAACTACCAAAACAAAAAAAGGATGTTATGTTATGCTTTGAATACTGTTTAGCTATGTTCTTTGTGTTACACTTTTATGATATGAATAAATAAATATTGCCAGTCTCATTTTGAGTCAATAGTTTTGACTAATGGAAGTATCATGAATGGATTTATTTTGAGGATGCGAAAGTACCATGTGTGATTTGAGCTAATTGTAGGAATGCCTGAGAGTTGGCCACTCAAGGGATCTTGTAGAGTAGATAAGTATTTTTATTATTAATATTGTTACTTTTATTCTGTACATGATAAATTTAGATGAATGTTATTTTGTGTCGAGATCTGTCATGTGTTCTTGCAGGTCGTAGTTTTAAGTTTTCGATATTTAAGTTATGTTCATTTGAAAATTTTAGAGCACTTACTCTTGTTGTTAGTTACAAGTCGTTAAGTGTACTTTTTATCAGCAGTTAGTCATTAGTTGTTAGTTGCTTTCATTTAAATTTCACAGTTTAACTGCAAGTGTTAATTCTTAGGTAATTTATATGCTTTCTAGAATAGGAATTTGAATGCGTTCTAGTTTAAAAAATTTCATGCTTTCTAGTTTAACTTTCATTTACAACCATTTTAAAAATTCAAAAAATCATGCTAAGAGAGATGGCCAAAATGTCCCCTATTGCATACAGCCTTTGAACACTACCCGGTTGATTGACATATTTTTAACTAAAGTGTTAGGACCTTACGACAACCTATCAATGTACATGTTCCTTCACGCATATGGCCCATTGTCGACATGAATATGCATACATATACATACATTCCATGTGTGTTCACCTCATCAATTCAAGCATAGTAATATAAGGAAGAACTCATAAGCTTTAAATAGATAAAAATCATCCAATCATGCATTCAATAGTAACCAAGACCCTTACTAATGCAAACACATCATACTAAGGATGACTTACCAATTCTTGACATAAAAACTTGACTCAACCATTCTACTGTGCGTGTGTGTAAGCTCGGTTAGGTTACATTACTGGTTACCCAACCAAGTTCTTCTCCTTAATGATACTTCCCCTTGCACATGGAGGATTGAACATACTTGCATCCAACTAACACATTCCCATGGTAGTTATTTATTCATCAAAATATGCTTCCACATAATATTTCTGCATAGCTAGAATATCCAATTCAATAACCATCCATTTCACATATATGCATTTCATCACATATCATTAAACGAAACAAAATTCATTCATAATTCATTGATAACAAAGTGCAAGCACATATATTCTCAATCAAAAATCAAAGTACATTCACACATGAAATATTTACCCTATGTAGTAATAGTAAATAAGTAAGTACACAATTGGGGTGTAACACCTCTAGTCATCTTACATCCTCCACTAGAGAAAACAACTTGCACTCCCGCATCATTCAATTTACTTGTATAAAATAGGTTTCATTCCAAACCCGGGATATGCAAGACACCATCAATCCCCTTCACTCTTCCATCAAGAAATCTGATTTTGACTCTTCCACGACCAACAATATTTAAGTGAGAGTCATCACCCAAGTACACCCCTCTTCCATTGTACTCCTCATACTTAGAGAACCAATCTCTATGAGAAGTCATGTGAAAGGATGCACTCGAGTATATCAACCACACATCATCCAATGCATGGGTTGCCAAGGCTACAATAAATGCTTCTCCATCATCTTGAGATGATTTCTCAAATTTAGAATCAAAGAAAGAATTGTTTTTCTTCTTCTTCTCCTTCTTGCAATCTTTCCGAATGTGACCAACTTCACCACAGTTCCAAAATTTTGCCTTGGACTTCTTACTAGGAGACTTAGATCTCCTCGAAGACTTTGACTTAGATTTATTGTCTTTCTTTTTGCCTCTCTCCTTTGGTCTACCATGAACTACAAGGGCCTCCTTGGCCATCTCAAAAGAATTCCTTCGCATCTCTTTAGGTAATAATGAGGCAACAACCTCATCCATCTTAAAGGTGGAAGTAGTGCTTCTAATAGCCATTCACAGGTGATCCTAAGAGTCCAACAACGAACACAGAATGAGCATGGAACAATCTTATTCATCAATCTTGTCTCCAATGGAATCCAGTTGTGCAGCCAACATGTTAAATGCATTTAGATGATCTGCTATGGACTCCCCATCTTCCATTTTTAGAGAATACATCTTCTTTCGCAGGAAAAAATGTTTACCAAGGATTTAGCGTGATAGACATCACCAAGCTTCTTCCATAGAGAAGTAGAAGTTTTCTTTTCATGGACATTTAGGGGGATGAAATCAGCCAAATAGAGTCTAATAAGACCCTTTTCTTTCCTATCCATGAGATCCCAATCTTCTTGTTTCATGCCTAACAACTTGGTTCTAGAAATAACAACCCATAGATCACATTCTATGAGCATGTCTTCTATTTTGAGCTTCCAAAGTTAAAAATTATTGCCATTAAATTTATCCATCTCAATCCTCCCAGATATGACTACCATCTCTTTCCTGCAACAAGGTAACAAAACACACACTCTTGCAAAATGCCCACTAAAACAAAGATCAACTCAAAAAAACCCTTCTAACCAAACAAAGGAACCAAGGCTGGCCAGGCTTTGATACCAACTGAAAGGAAGTCGGGTGAGTGGAAACAACTTCCTACACTAATCTAAGTAGGGGAGAGTTACAAAAAAATTGTTTTAACATCTTTAACAATTAAAAAAAGAGAAGCACATAGAGAATAATGGAAATAGAACATCAAGTACACAAATACAACATACACCAAATATACGTGGGGAAAACCCTTTCAAGTAAAAAAACCCACCCTCCAAATCCATAATACTTCTATATTACTTAAAATAGGAGTTACAACATAGCCCAAGTACAAAGATTCTACACAAGTGCTTCATCACAAACACTTGTTCTAGAGTTAACTTGGCAACACTTCATTACTTGCAAACAAACTATGCATTCTACAATGCAAGGCACTCATTTTATAGAGAGATACAAGCTTGAAGAAGCATCTAGAAGGTGAGGGGCATCCAAATCCACATGGCACAATATCCAATGCCTTAGACATGCATTTGGACACATGTACAACATTCCCTTACACCCCTTACAATGGTTAAACATGCAAATATTCTTCTTCCAAGCTTGGGTGCCTAGAATATGCTAAAAATAGCTTATGACAGATGCCTTACAACTATCATAGACTATGTCATAAATCTTCCATAGAATATGTCATAGGATCCATAAGCAAATCTATCATAACTAACTAAAAATAGTCGATTCTCTTACATCCTGTCACAACCCATCTTGGGCGCCAACTTTCTCCCATGCATTCAAAGATGCCTTATGATGCGTCATAGAATCTGTCATAAGATAGATTTCAAAGTGGGATGCCTCTGTCCACTTGGGATGATTATGTGTCATCCAGTCACTTCCAACGGGGATGCCACCCAACTAGTGGGTCCCAATTTGTGACATGAAACCTTAAGCAATTAAGTAGTACAAATAAATACATTAATACATCAAATTAAATCAATATTAGGACTCTAAGGTTGAGACACATTTATCCCAATAGGAACTGTGGAAGGGTTGAAATTTGACTCCTTTTTAGTGGTTTCTTTCGGTGTGATTCTGCAAGTTTGTAGATAGCTTTATATAGGTTAAGTTGATTTCCACAAAACCATAGAGAGGGGACATGTGTCAATGTCATGCTTTTAAATAGATTATGCGAGTTCACATGATGATTTAAGAAGATCTATATGTGACTCCCAAAATCATGGAATAAGGACACGTGGACTCATCTCAATGTCTCCAATGGGTTTTTTTATTGAAGAATAGGATTGTGAGCAACAAAATGATGACACATAGCACAATCTCATGAGGATTTTGTATCCTAACACACTTTACAGTTTTAAAACACATGTTTATATCATAAGTTGCTTAACCATTCAATGAACATTTGATGGATGGTTGTAGTTGAATTCTAGAATGAAATACATAGAGCGCTAGGCTTGTGAACTCAAACCTCCAAAATCACCCTATAATCGTAGATTTACAAAGATCAACAATTGAGAATTAATTTGAGATGAAACATTTGAATGACATCACCTCTTTTCAAAAGTGATCAATTAATAGAAGTTGAAAAAATGTAAGACAAATGTTGAATTTATTTCTAATTGTCTATATAGAATTGTAATGCACTAATTGTGTAGTCTAGAAGTAACATGTTTCATTCACTTTAATATTCGATAGAAAGATAAAAATGAGTGAAATTTATATTGATAAGTGATTTTATTTTTAAGTGAGAGGGTCAAGACAAAGGGAGATTGCTCATTGCAGTGCACTAGGGAGATTTTGGGTTCCAACATTAGCCAACCCATGCCTATTAGTGTCTCTATATTAATATTTTCAAGAATCAAAATCTAGGTAAGTGAAAGACAAAAATTCTACGTTCATCATTTCTTAATTTTTTACTCTCGGGGTTTAGGATTGAGGACTTGAGAGACTTAAGAAAAATTAAGGACTTAAGAGGGATTTCACACTGTACAAGCATGTCTACCACCACTACCATACCAATTTTTGGGAAAGTTAAAGCAAAATCAAATAGAAAAATAGATTATGTTGGAGTGCTTAAAACCCTAGGTTTCACGGATGAATACCATGATATTTATGATCTTGAAATGTATGGTAGGCTTACCTCAGAACTTAGATTTTCATGTGAGAATAAGGTTGCAAATGAAATGCAAAATAGTAAAACAATTCCAATTAATAGTATCACTACACTGTGCGTAGTTGGATTGGGGCACATGATGTTACATGAGGTTTTCCCTTGCTAAGAATCTGTCATTGTCTTCACCCACAATTATGATGATAACAAAAGAGTAATTGTTAATAAATATAGCAAATAAGTGTTATCCATTATTTCAGAAGAGTTTATAAATGTGTTGGGGTTTACAACCAAAGAATTTGGAAACGTCCAAATTCACCTAGAAAAGCTTGCTAGTAATTATGAGGTAGTTGATGAAGGGGAGAGAAATACTTTTCTAATTAAAATAGTTCAGGATAGTCATAGTAACTTATTTAAAAATAATCATAAGCCTCCTTATGGTTTGTGAATTTTTAAACCATGAGTTCGGGATAGTATTTCCATGCTATCATTTTTCCTTGCACTGGATAACAATTGAAAAGTGGGTGCAAGCCTCCTTGAAATGGTATTTAATAGCCACTATGGTAAGTGGCCTGTCAAATATAAATTTCTTGAGCATATTGTAGAGTTGATGCATAAATAATTTTTAATGATTAAAGGAGGTTCCACTAAGACATTTAGGTTCACAACCTACTTTTGTTATTTTTTTAATTCAAATTTAGTGGAAAGTTTTTGACCAACAAGCTTAAGATTCAACCCTATACGAATGTTGAGAAAAAATATGGCTCTAGTATATGATTGGATCACTGAGATAAGGATGCATGATTCTCGAAGGAACTACAATCATTTTGTAGACTACTTTTTGGCTCCATTGTATCAAGCAATTACAAATACTCTATTGTCTAGATTGCCTATGTCTTGTAAAAATTACATTCAACTAGGAAAATAAATAAAATTGGTTGATTGGTACTTAATGGAAGAATATACTGTGCTAAGATTTTATGGATTAGGAGTAGAGCCATACAAACTTCAAATAGACATGACAAAAAGGGTTTTTGCATTGAAATACGTACGACAAATGGAGAATATTGATCAACTATACTTTGTTAGTTAGCAAAAGAAGGGCATATTTCCTTCTTTACCTTTTTCACATGGAGGGCTCACATTCGAGAGAAAATAATTTAGTGTGGTACATGAAGTTTTGAATATTTTCCAATTTGATGTTGTCTCTGATTGGTAGTATGATCCATGTGACACCATTAAATCAAGTATTGTGGCCAATAAGAATGTTGCAAGTAGAATTCAACATCAAAGTAAACCCTTGCTTGAAAACTTGAAAAACAAGGATTCTTGGGATGAGGTCAAAATAGAAATGGAGAAAATTGTTGTTGAGAAAGATATTTATTTTGAATAATTATTAGCAAAAATTATGGCATTGCATCAATAGAGAGAAGCAAATCAGGAGGTACACAAATTTTTATGAAAAAAGTGATCTACCTTCTACTAAAGTAAAAATACTAGATTCTCTAAAAATGGCTTGTAAAGAGAAAAATTAGACACAATAAAAAATTACAACCTTTTGGTCTATGAGGAAGGATCTAGGTGAACCAAAAACTAGTGTGAAATTTCAAGAGATTGAAGAAGCTTTTGAGTTTGGCAATTTGTGGAATAAAGATCATCCCTTTGAAGTTGAAGAAACTAATGATGATAGGGGAGAACAATATGTATAATATTCAAATTCTAATCCGGTTTAAGTGAGACCACAAAACAAACATATACTTCAGGAGCAACCATAGCCAAAAAAATAGGTTATGAACCTGGTGGTTTGGGGTCCAAAGGATAAGGCATTTGGGTGCCAATAAAGGTAGGCCATAGAAAACCTAGTGATTTGCAAGGCATTGGAGCTGATAAAAAACCCAAGGGCAGACAAGGATAACTAAAATAATTCATTTTGTTACAGCTTCGATTCCTAATCCTCATTTTCAGATACAATCACAACTAAGACATGCCCATGGTGGAGAATCTAGTGCAACTGACACTACCATTGGTGGCAATGGTATGGGTAGTAGTACTAGTAATGGTCAACATGTGCTACAACAATAAATTGCACATAAGAGGCCAATTGTAGCATCATAAATTATCACCCTTGATAATTTCACACTATGTTTTGCTCCCCCTAAATTATTGAGCCTAATTGGGTCCTTAATTTCCTAAAATTATGCATTCTATAGCCCATTTGTACCACTTTTCGATGAATTGCAAGCATTGAAAAAATACAAGTAATTAATATTTTGCCCTAATACACTATGTCTTGGAAAATAGGGCCAAGAACCATATGCCCATGAACGTATGGGTCCCCCTATTATGTCGGGGACCAATTTTTAATATGTCAAAGTGGCCCTTTTAACATTCAAAATTCAAATTTCAAATATTAGCTATTGGGATTTAATTAGTTTGGGAAATTAGAGAAATACCTATAAATACCTATTTTTTATCATTCAAAGGAGAAAAAGAAAAATATTGGCAAAATTATGATCAAGAGCACCATCAGGCAAGTTAAGAGTAACATTTCAGAGCATTATTGCAGTAATTCAAGATCTAAGCATCATGTCAAAGTGTATGTGTATTCATGTTGTCATTATTTTGTGAAGGCTAATAGTTTTGTAGGTCTCCAAAGCATTCAAGCAAAGAAATATCAAGACCTTGAGGTGATGTGCACGACTTCAATCCTTCAAGGAAGCCATTAAAGGGTGGTGAGTTGCAACACTTTGTGATTTCATCGTTCCTTCTTTTCAATTATCCATTTATCATTAACATTTTCCATTATGGAAGGGGAAACACTGACATGGGGTTTGACTAAGGCAAGCTCCTAAATGACCCAACATTTTCTCTCTTTTAATGTGTAGGTTACACGTTTGAAGAGGATTGAAGAAAAATTGAAGATAAGTTATTCATTGTTGCATTCAAAGACCTAAATATTGTCAAGCCATGAAAACTCACCTATAGAATTATCTGACAACATTCCAAAAAATTTGCAGACATAAATCAAAAGCTCGAATCTGTCATTAGAGGACCCCAAAACTAGAGAAAGAAACCTTATCAAAAGACCCATACATCCCTAGGCATCATAGTCCTCCTATTAAGCTCAAAACCAACTTTTTAGGACAGGTATACAATCTCTTGTACTTTCCAGATCTGCCTGAAAATTGTTGTTTTAGTTTGTTATTTGTTAGGATCTTGTATTTTATATATTATGTCACACAGTCTGATTAGGTTACGTAATTCCAAATAATTCCAATCCATTTCTAATCCCCCTAAAGAAGGAGATACAAGTCTAATTGGCTCACCTTCGTGGTTGATAGTCAATCTATTCACCTTGTTGATCTACCTCTTTAATGAAACCCTAGGAAAAGGTCTTGAATCCTATTGTTCTAAGAACATAGGACTTAGGATCACCCCTTTTTCTATATTTCACCAACAATACAAGATACTACATAGACACCCAATGATCAAGGAATTCTGAAGAAGCGAAGGATTATGACAGGTCCAAGTCCAACTACCAATACCACTACCTTAATTTCCACCCAAAGGAGTTATTTCTAGGCACTCCTCCAGTTAGTGTGACTACAACATCAATGGCTAATCCTCAGCCTCAGGCTCAATCTCAAATAATTGGAGATGTTCCCATAACTGCAAGTACTCCTTTGTCATTCAAACATTCCATTATGTTTACGGCCCCAAGTTTTGATTGCAATGAGTTTAAAAATAAATTAAAAATGTATAAAAAAGAAAGGAAGTAATTGATAGAGAGTACATCTATCGTAACTTCAGAGCTTGCAACAACTGAGGTATTACCCAAATTTGGCCCAAATACAAATATCATGGAGTACATGTTTGTAATTCCCATAGTTCAAAATAAACTAGAGAATCAAATGGATCACTTTGAATTTCAGGTGAGTAGTTTCCAATTGGATTTTTATGGATACAAAAATTTGACAAAAATAATGTATCAAAAAAGAACAATGAATTGGTGTACACATCATTGCTAAAGCAAGAGAGAGAAAAAAGGTTGTAGATTCAAATAGAAAAGTTATAGATAGACCTAAAAAATGAGAAAGCAAAGAGGAAAGTAGCAAATAACAAGAGTAATGAATTAGGAAAAAAAAATTAAAAAAATTCCCTCTACATCTACAAGCAAAGAGGATAAACAAACAAAGGTGGAATTGAATGAATTGAAGAAAGTTAGATGAGAGAAAAAAAATATGATGATGAAAATCCACTTCAAAAAAATTAAAACAAAACCTGGCGAAAGCAAAATGTTAGGAACAAAAATTGGAGGAAGAGAGAAAAAACAATGAAAGATTGGCAGTAGAGCTGAGGGAAGCAAAAAATAAAATAAACTCTTATCAAATTAAGTTAATTTAACTTTGTAGAGAAACAATGAGGCATATGAAACAAAAGATATGGGAAGAAATAATGCAGAGGATTGATCATTTATGTGAATTTTTTCAATTGATTAATGATCTGATAGGACATAATAGGAAGCTCAAGAAATATGTAATGGACAACAAAGATGTGATTTCAATAGAGAAAATTGTAAATAAAATTTTGCAAACAGTCTACAAAGCCAATGACAATGAATTGAAATCAAAAGGAATTAATGATTAGATTGATACCTCAATGAAGGTGTCATCTATCATTCAAAAGTGTTTGAGAATATGTAAAACAAAGGAAACTCTGGATTAGGCTACAAAAAAGATGAAGAAGTTGGATAAAAGGTAAGGAACTTGATAGAGCTTGGTTTTCCAAAGGATTTTGAAATGACTAAGCAATTCATTGGAAATGATGATTTTAGAAAGAAGATGGAGGATACAAGGAAAATTGATTTGGACCAATTTCCTCAGAACCCAGATGAGTTGACCTATTTGGATTCCATCAAAGCACTAATAACCTTGAATGCAACTTTGATTGAAATATTCAAGTCAAGTTCCAATTTTAATCATGAATTGTTAACAAATTTTCAAGTCAGACGCTATCTGTTACAACAAATGACACTTCCATCAGATGAATAGTGGAGCATGCTACAAAAGCTGATAGAATGATTTGATAATATGAGTTTCCAACTCAACTCTGTACAGAGTTGTCTTTGAGCAAGATTTCGCATTGCCTCTATGTATTCATTCATTTGAAAATCAATAAAAAAACACAAATTTAGTAATGTGTTCAATTATCTATATTATTTATTTGCTCAATTGAAGAAAAACTTTGGTTTGTACCACTAGATACACATTAAATGATTGCTAATGTTGTAGATGCTATTGTTGTTAATATGTTATTAAGCATTGAGTTGAATGATGAATCGCTGAGTACATGTAAAACTTATCAGTATGAAACAATTCAAATATGAAATTATTAATAATATGTTAATTTATTCAATCTAATTCATAATTTCATGGAATGCAATATAAAATATCTTCAACTACAGTTTGAATATAAAATGCATTATAAAATTTAAATACCTAGAAACTATTAAATCTTCAAACAACAGTTAAAATTTAGAATCTAGATTCTAGATTGGAAATTTGGAATAGTGGAAAATAGTAGTACGTTAATTTATTGGATAAGTGCAAAAATATGGGGGGCCAAAAAGGGGGCTTAAGTGGCCACTATTTTTCTAAAATCAGGAAATATTGACCTTGGACGTGAAATTGAGGATAGTTACACTAAAAGTTTTGAGATTCAACAAAAACAAGGATCGTAGTGCTCTGAGTCTACTTTCTAAACTACTAATTTATTTTGAAAATGGTTGAGATTAAGGGGTTCAAAAGAGGGACCCACAAAAATTGGTGTTGTTTTTGTCAAAAAAACATAACATGGCAACTTTTGTGGGAACATAGCATAGTGAACTTTTTTTTCTAGTATTTTTAAAATTGCTTAGGTGAGAAATTAGCTAACAGTATGTAGTTGATGCATGATTCTTTTGATAATTTTTAATGAATATTTGATTTTTACTAATTTTCAAAGTGGACACTTCTAGAAAAACATAATTTTGGCAGTGCTACCCCTACAAATTTTGGAAACTAATTGTTTTTTTTTTTTAAATTTGTAGAATGGAGTCTAGTTTCTAAAATTGTAATTTATTTGAAATTTCGATGAACGGTTAATTTATAACGAAAAAATCACCAAACATTGCTTCTTTTTTTTTCCAAAAAAGAGACATACAAACAAAATAAATTATAGATCAAAGGCTCAACATTGTTAAAAAGTGAAAAAAATTACATCGTTGCATAGCTAAGAGAGAGCCTAACATTACCCAGGTGTTCGATTTGTTTTACATTGAAACACGGGCAATCTTGATGGTGAGCATGAACCCGATTATGTGAAATATTGTAGAATTTGCCAAAACACATCTCTGGTCATTAGAAATGCCCTCCAATCCTTTGGGTTGGTATTCCAAGGCAAATACCAAGCCCAAGGCTTGGGGATTCCGAAAGCAAGATATAACGTGAGCACGTTATAATGCGCTCACGTTATATCTTAGTTTTGACATGGTTTTTTATGTTTGTGTTGGACATGTCTAGCAAGATATAATGTGAGCGTGTTATAACATGCTCACGTTATGTCTTGCTTTATGTTAAATTCTACTGTATTGAATGTATGTTTATATGTACACATATGCTTGTATGTCATTTATGTATGTCATGTATGTATGTACATGTATTTATGTATGCATGTTTGTATGTATGTATGCATGCTTGTATGTGTGTATGTATGCCTATATATGTATATATGTATGTATGCATGAATGTATGTATGTATGTATGTATGCCTATATGTTTGTATTTATTTAAGATTGTATGTACATATGTACATGTATTCTTGTATGTATGTAGGATTGTATGTACACATGTATTATGCTTGTATGTATGTAAGTATGTATGTATTTAGAGGAAGGGAGAAGTTTAAGAGAGAGAGAGAGAGTTGTCTAGGTAGGATGCTAGGGAGAGGGAGGGAGAGACCATAGAGAGAGAGATAGTCTTGAGAGAGGGAGAAGGGGTTGGAGTGAGAGGGTCTTAGCTAGGTAGGGTGGGAGGGAGAGAGGGAGAGGGAGGGGGAGAGAGGGAATTGAGGAGAGAGGGAGAGAGAGGGAGAGAAAGAGAGAGTTATGTAGGTAGGGTGCCAGAGGGAGAGACTTGAGAGTGTGAGGGCAGGTGAGAGGGAGAGACTTGAGAGATAGGTAGTGAGAGGGAGTGGGAGAGAGAGGGAGTGTGAGAGTGAGAGTGAGAGACCTAAGAGAGGGAGAGGGTGTGGGAGGGAGTGACCTGAGAGAGAGGGAGGTAGAGAGAGAGAGGGGGTGGAGTGAGAGGGACTTATCTTGGTAGGGTAGGAGGGATAGATAGAGAGAGGGGGAGAGAGAGAGTTACCTAGGTAGGGTGCCAAAGGGAGAGACCTAAGAGAGTGGGTGGGAGGGAGAGACCTAAGAGATAGGGAGAGAGAGGGAGTGGGAGAGAGAGGGAGTGATGGAGAGGTAGTAGGAGGGAGAGATGGAGAGAGATAGATAGAGGGTGTGAGAGAGAGTGGTAGGGATTGATTGAGTGAGAGGTACATAGAAAGAGGGAGAGGGTAGATAGAGACAATTAGAGAGGGTAGCAGAGAGGGAGGGAGAGAGAGGTGAGATGTATAGATAAAGAGAAAGGGATATGGGTTGAGGGATTAGGGTGGAGGACCTATAGGGTTGATGGTTTAGGGTATTGGGTTGAGGGTATAGGGTTTAAGGATTAGGGTTGAGGGTAGAGGGTATTCAGTTGAGGGTAGAGGGTTTAAGGGTTTAAAGGGTTTAGGGTTGAGGGTTAAGGGTTAAGGGTTGAGGATAGAGGGTTTAGGTTTATAGGTTCGAGGGTATATGGTTGAAGGTTTAGGTTGAGGGTCCAATGTACAGGGTAGAGGGTATAGGGGTTGAGGGTTTAGAGATTAAGGGTTGAGGGTTGAGAATTGAGGGTTGAGGGTTTAATGTGTAGGGTAGAGGGTAGAGGGTTTAAGGGTTGAGGGTTTAAGGTTGAGGGTAGAGGATTGAGGGATTAGGGTTGAGGGTCTAATGTATAGGGTGGAGGGTATAGGGGTTTAGGGATTAGGGTTTAAGGGTAGAGGGTTGAGGGTTGAGGGATTAGGGTATAGAGTTTTTTTGGGTTTAAGGATTGAGGGATTAGGGTTGAGGTATTAGGTAGAGGGTAGAGGGTAGAGGGTTTAAGAGTTTAGGGTTTAAGGGCTAAGGGTTGAGGGTTTAGGGTTTAGGGTTGAGTGTTTAAGGGTGTAAGGGTTGAGGGAATAGGGTAGAGAGGGAGGAATGGATGGAGGGAGAGATGGAGGGAGAAGTGAGATAGAGAGGAGAGGAGAGGACGGAGGGATATAGATATATGAGGTTTGAGGATCCAATGTATAGGGTAGAGGGTTGATCATTGATGGTATAGGATTGATGTTTTAGGGTATTGGGTTGAGGGTATAGGGTCGAGGGATTATGGTTGAGGGTAGAGGGTAGAATGTTTAAGGGTTTAGGGTTGAGGGTAGAGAGTTTAGGGTATAGGTTTGAGGGTATAGGGTTGAAGTATTAGGGTTGAGGGTCCAATGTATAGGGTTTAGGGTTTAAGGGTTGAGGGTTGAGGGATTAAGGGTTGAGGCTTGAGAATTTAGGGTTGAGGGTTTAATGTATAGGGTAGAGGGGAGAGAGATAAAGGGAGTGAGAGAGAGAGAGAGAGATACCTAAGAGAGGGAGAAGGGGTGGGAGGGAGAGACTTGAGAGAGAGAGAGAGAGAAACCCCACTAGCTTGCCAATTCAGTGAAATTGGCAACCTAACTTGAGAGAGATAGGAGTGAGTGAGTGAGAGAGGGAGTGGGAGAGAGATAGAGGGTAGAGGGTTTAAGGGTTTAAGGGTTAAGGGTAAAGGGGAGAGAGATAGGAGTGAGTGAGTGAGAGAGAGACTTGAGAGAGGGAGAGGGGGTAGGAGGGAGAGACTTGAAGTGAGAGAGAGGGAGGGAGTGTGAGAGAGATAAAGGGTAGAGGGTAGAGGGATATGGGAAGAGGGGAGAGAGATAGAAGGAGTGAGTGAGTGAGAGAGAGAGAGAGAGAGACTTGAGAGAGGGATAAGGGATAGGATAGAGAGACTTGAAGTGAGAGAGAGAGAGGGTAGAGGGTTAAGGGTAGAGGGTAGAGGGGATAAAGATAGGAGTGAGTGAGTGAATGAGAGAGAGACTTGAGGGAGGGAGAGGGGGTAGGAGGGAGAGACTTGAGAGGGAGAGAGGGAGGGTGATAGAGGGTAGAGGTTTTAAGGGTAGAGGGTAGGGGATGGAGAGAAAGAGAGAAAAGAAACAAAAAAATCAACTTTCTCATAACACAAGCACATTTTGAAGTAGTAGAGATATGACTATTATTTTAGCAAGACATAATGCGCTCACATTATAACGCGAGTGCATTTTTTCTCTCTAAAAATGGTTAAAAATATAATATACTCATGATCTCAAGGCCCACATTCTACATATTCTCCTTGTTCTGCATATTTTTTGACAAAAAATAGCTTTTTGATGATTTTGTTAAGTGTGAATGCAAGTTTTTCACATTCCACCACCTTTTTCATGATCTTTCCACCACCTTTGCATGCAATAGAAGATTTTTCACATTGAAAGGCATATAATATCAATTCAAGTCGAAATTCCATTGAAGAGTGATATACAATTGAAGTTTGGAGGGGAACAACTTTTTGAATTAGTCAAATTGTTGAGGAGTTTGAGGAAAGAAGAAGCAAAGGATACATAATTGGGTAGAACTCCTTCATTCAAATCTCTATTTTTTTAGGTATGTACTGAAGTCTTTACACATTTTATTTCATTCTATTTTGTCTTACTTTGATTTTGTTATTTTTCATATTCCATGTTGATCATTGTTTGTTTGTCATTATAACCTTAGCTTGTCAATGCACATTTTAAATTACACAATTCTTTACACTTGTCGATTACATTTTTAAACTACATCTCTTTGAGACATTTTGTTAAACAATTGACTTACCTTATGTATGCTGCCACATTTTGTATACACATATATATGAAAAAAGTTATAAGTAAAATAATACATCATTTCTCAGTCCTCTACTATGGATGTGCATACCACTCTCCAAAGCTTTCATTTTGGTATAGGCATGGGGGATGTTGGAAAATGTAGTTGAATTTGGTTTTACACCTACAAATTGCATATGCTTGAAAATTTGTTTTGTGCATATTCCGCAATAATTCTAGTCCATGAGGACATATCTTATTGAGGCATTTTGTCAAAAACATTATACCAAGCAGCTGATTGCCTTGTCTATGCTACCAAATTTTCCATACATGTCTACCAAAGAATTTTATGAAACAACATAGACAAGACAATTAGTTGTTTGAAGAAATGCCTCAAAGAAATGGGGTCTCATGGTGATGTGAATTTTATCAAACAACTGATTGCATTGTCTATGCTACCAAATTTTCCATACATTTCTCCACAAAACTGGAATATACTCCTCCCACATTGATAGATCTTTGAAACTTTTTTGGTTTTCATCTCTATTGAAAAAACACTAGCTTGTCAATGCAGAAGGGTTGACAAGGTAGGGGAAATGTGAGAAAATGACTCATAGAAATGGGGTCCCATGGTGATCCATGAGACCCCATTTATATGAGGCATTTTCTCATGTTGTCCCTACCTTGTCAACGTTGCAGATGGATTGCAACATATGTCAGTATGTCAGTATATGGAAAGCACACATGAGGTGGGAAGGAAACTAGTAGAGTTCAGGAAGTATAAAACAGTGGCATACGTTACAAAATATGGTAATCAAGCAAAAAGGTGTGATTTGGTTATTCAGAAGATTCCAGTGTATCAGTTTATGTCTATGTTTCATGACAATATAGTGTATGAGTATGCAAGGCATACCCATATAGATCGATGGTTGGACACACAATTAAAGTTATGTAAGGACACCTTTCCAGTTGGAAGCATAGTTTCAATGGTTGAATTTACAAAGAACTAAACTCTATAGCCACAGCGTGAGGTGCAGTGACAATATTACAACTCCACACAGGTTTTGATATTTGTGCACATAACATTCATTCATGCAGTTGACAGTATAGAGGAACAAAGGAAGGTATTGAGGGAGTATCACTTTTATATTAGTGATGATCATACACATTATCCAGAGTTCGTGCAAGGTTTCTTCTAGTTGTTCTATAGTGATTTGGCTCAGAGGGGCATAACATACGATCGACATATAATATGGTCGGATAACTATGCAACACTTCAAGAACTCGCGCATGTTCTACTAGTTGAGAAGGATGCATGTCATTACAGGTGTTCAACATATGTGGAACTTTTGTGAGGCCGGGCATTGAAAATGGGAGCATGATGGTGCACGAGCATTTGTGGAAAGAGCATTAGCACAAGAAGAGTTTAAATATAAAGATAATGCAAAGTTGACAGATGCAAAATGAATCGTCGAGTGGTGTAATGCTTCGATGGGTCTAGATAATGAAGGTACATCTTTAGTTCATAAAAATTTTCGGTTGATGGATGTGAACCACCAAAAATGAAATAGGGAAAGAGGATTCCCCAATAGGCTCCTAAGGTTTTTCACCTAGAAGTTGGTTGGTACTAAACCTCTTTTGCGCAAAGTATTCTTGGTGTTTATTCAAAGATTGGGGTTTGAAAGGGTGTGATGTGTGTGAATGATGTGAAGTGTGTCTAAATGCAATAAAATTAAAATAGAAGCTAACTACTAATGTAAAACCTAGAGAATGCACCTATGCTGGAAAACACATTGTGATATGCAAATGAACTAAGAAATGTAACAAACTATAACAGAAACTCATGAAATAAAAGGTGTGCACCTGGAAAATTGTAGAGGTTGGATTGAGGATTGGAAATTCTTCTGATTCTAGAATTTAGGCCTGTTGGGACACTTACGCCATTCTGGGTAACCTAGTCCCAGATCTGGAAAACTTCACCAGAATCTGTTTTTGCCAAAAGGGTATCCAGATCTACCAAAATCTCTGAAAAGTAGGTTGAGAGGGACTTGGTCTCCATTGTTGGTGACTTAGTCCACTTCAAAAAATTTGAAGATCAAAAACTAGAAATGGAAGCCCTCGGTCTGCACTTTCTGCTCCTTCAGGAATCTGGTCCCGAAAGTGAAAATTTTGGTTTGCAAGTGTTCTCCAAGCTCTAACTAGGGTTTCTCCAACCTTGAAGAGCTTTTCAAAGTTGTTGACGACTTTTCCACCTTGGTTCTTTTCCAAATATGCACACAAGACCTGCAAATCACACAAAGAGGGAAAACTTCTTGATTGTTAGGGATTGGGGGTTTGCCTTGGTCAAACCCCTTTTGAGTAATTAAACCAAAATAGAGAAATGATGTAATGAAGCATGAAAAAAAAGGAGTTATGGAGTTTACCTTGCCATGGAGATAGATCTTGAGTTGAAGCAAGAGAGGATTCAACCCTTGAATGCTTCTTGAGAGATGTCTTGATGATTTAGAATACTCAAACCCTAGCTTGCTTGAGAAGATTGAGAGAGAAGTGGAGTAAATAATGAACTAGGAGAGAGAAAAAATGAGGGGTAAATCCCTTATTTATACATGTTATGCCCTAATTTCTCTGAAATAGCACCACACAAGCCGACCTTAGGGTTTAAGAGACAATCCCAAAAGAATTTTAAGTTAATTTTTTTATTTTTAAGCCACATGGGACTAGGTCGCCCAAGGTGGCGACCTAGTCCACCTAGGCAATTTTTATTGGTTGTCGGGGATTAAATTGTGATTAATGTTGTTTGTCAAGATTGTCTCACAAAACACACTAAAGTAAGACCTATAAGTGCATTAAGGGGTCATTATGTCATAAGAAAGGGTCAATTAAATGATGACAAGCCTAGGAAAGTGTGAAAATGTTTTACAACACCTTACAAAACTTTGACACAAGGCTTCGAAAGGGGTAAAAAGAGGTCCAAAATCCATAGGCAAAGGCCCAAATGAGTGAAAAGTGTTAAGGCTACACTTTTTGGCGACACATTTAGCTCCCACTTTAGTGAGAGGATGAACTTGCTTCAAACTCACACTAAAGTAGCCAAGTGGAGATGGTGAAGAATGGGAAAGAAGAAGGAGGTGGTCAAGCCCCCAGGATTCAAGATTCTAAGTCAAGTCGACATCAGTGCAAAAGGACACATTCAAGGGTGAATGATATGCAACAAAACAAGATACATGATCATGCAATTACAAGAACTAAAAGGAAGAGAAGAGGGAAAGTGAAAAGAGGTTGGATCAAGCTTCGACCATTTGTCCAACTAGTTGTGGATCAAATCTAGGTTGCTTGTCCAAAAAGAAGAGAAGTGTACTCACTTTGGGGTGACGAGAATTTTGGTTGTCTGCCAGGTGAGAAGGCCCAAAAAGGTGAGAAAAATACACACGACTAGTATGCACTCACACACACACATGTGGTTATGGGGAAAGTCGTGCCACTGGATGGGCTTCCTACTTAACGATATCAAATTTATACCTCATGATAACTTTGATAAGGTGCCGCAAAAGAGAAAATTATTTTGTAAATGATGTAAGGAATGTTCAAATGGATTTTTCTTTTGTTCATGCAATGTCTCAATCTTAAGGAACATCATGCGTAATGTCACCAAGAGAGGAAAGTGAAAAATGGACTCATCTTGTTTCCAAGAGAGGAAAGATGCAAATGTCTCATCGTGAGCAACATTGTACCTAATGTTTCCAAGAGAGCGAATCGCAAGAAAAAAATAAAATCGCATAGTGAAATGTGAGTGTCGATGTATGCCCCCACTTTAAATCGGTTGTTAACACCATTTATGTTAGAAATTGCTTTAAAGTAGAAGAAGAGGAAGAGGACATGAGAGTTTGTTAGGAAATCCCTACACCAATTCATATGTTTCTGATAAGCTATGTCATGAGAAGGAGTAGTATGTCACTTGTGAATCAGCTTAAGACATGTCGTCCACATCCCAAGCTTGCTCTTATATGTTCATGAAAGGTTAACGGCTAGTCAAAAGAGACAATGGCAAGTGACATACGGGGATAAGGCTACTTAACCCCTTGCCCCCACTTAGTACAGGACAAGAGTGAGATGAAAGGATTGAGGAGATGCATGGTTGAGTGAAAATCATTATCAATTAGAGAAGTGAGGTGTCCCTACATGAGGGAGAGTACCAGACTCCTTAAGATGTTGGATTTTACAACTCAAGGCCCTACATGCATTAGTGGAATGATCATGGACTCGGTGGTAAGTGCAAAAGGAATGTTTGTTGAAACATTTCTTTCAAGTTTGGGGAGGAAGGGAGATCAAGTGATCTTGGAGGAGTCTCAACAAGATGCCCTCTTGATCAAGGGGAGAAGGTGTTCCTTTGGTTTGTAACAAAGAAGGGTCTTGCTTAGTATAGGAGGTCATACTTATGCAAGGCGCTATAGATTATGATATTTTGTACTCTTTTAGAGGATTGTGTAAAATCTAAATTAGTAGTGTGTTGTGAGATGACGTTAAGCGAAGGTTTCTTTGTTTGGTGTGATTGTTGCAAAGGATCACTTTTGGAAGGTAGTTTAGAAGGATGGGTGGAGATAGTGTTGGTGTTGGATGAAGGTTTGATGATTTCGATGAAAGGAGAAAATCCAAGACCATGATGTGTTGTTCACGTGTTAGGCTCGATAGGGTTGCAGATACCTTGTTTGTTAGCACCACATCCTTTTCCACTATAGCCAAGTTGTTTCATAAGTTCATAACCTTTTCCATAGATATTTTTCAACACTTTTGGATCGGGTGATTGTTCCTTATTGGCTTGTTTGTCTAAATTAGTTGAGGTGGATGCTTTGGAAGGATCTACCGAGTCTCGTGTTGACAAGACTACGTTTCCCTTTTTAGAGTCATTGTGGATGATCTTGGATTTGTATGGGTTCCACTTGTTTGGTGGGTGTTAATGTGGTGAAGGTTTGGATTTGTTTTGCTCAAGTTGTAAGAGACTAAACGGCTCAGGATCAGCATCAAGCGTGTACACTTTGTTGTTGTAGATATACTTCATCTTACGATGAAGAGTAGAAGGAACCCCATTCATTGCATGAATCCATGTCCTGCCTAAAATGAGGTTATGTGAAAGATCATGAGGCATAACATGAATCATTGTGTCTAATGTGGCCATTAGAAATGTAAGAGGCAAAGTGATGACACCAAGCAGTTTTTGTCCTACACTATCAAATCCACTTATGGATAAGGAGGTGGGTTTAATGGTTGATTTATCGATATGGAGCCTATCCAAAAGATTGACACTACACACATTAACAATGAAGCCATTTTCAACAAGGTTTCACTTGATCCCTATGCGTTTGTATTGAGATATGATTACAAAAGCTTCAACTTGTTTTTGCACATCCAAAGGAGGGAGCTCACTTTAGTGGAAAATAATGTTGACATTTAAGCCTTGAATCATAGCCACTATGTCATTTGTTTGCACATGAGAAGGGATAGGAATTTGTTGTAAGGCATTTTGCATCATGTTGTGATAGTGAGGGGATACTTGGATAAGGTCCCATAAAGATATTTTAGCAGGAGTATTCCTTAGTTGGTCAAAAAGGTCATACTCCCTAATAAGCGATTTTAATCGAGGGGCAGCAGGAAGAATGGGAGGATTAGGTAAAGGTGAGGGTGTTGAGGTTGGTTTGGGTGGGTGCAGATTGTTTCGAGTGTAATGTGTATGAGCAACGGTATTGTGACTCAGTTGCTGCAACACATTATTCTTAGGCCAGTAGAGGGTAAGTTCAAGTTTAGGTTTGTTTGAAGGAGGGTAAAGGATGAGTTGAGGTTGAATAATATTAACATCCCCTAGGGAAGGAGAGTCAATGTTATCCTTGTCTTGCATCATGATATCCTCCATAGGAGGAGAGTTGTGAGGAGAATGACAAACCACATGTTCTAGACATTTGAGGGTTGGTTCTTCTAAAACAACTTCATCACAGGTAGGGGAATGATTAATGATGGGATGATTAGGAGAGAATTCTATTTGATTATCGAAGGTCTCATTCGCTTGTTCCATACTATCTACCCTAGTAGGAGAGCCTAGAATATGGTCATCAGTAGATTCATCACGAATAGGGGAGGCATCAAGAGAAGGACCACTATGATTTTCAAATAGATTATCCCAAATGGTAGGAGCATTAGGGAAGGGAGGGCCAAGAGTCTCATGATTTGGAAGAGATGTATCTTTTAATACCAACCTATCCTCTTTGCATCGAGGAGGGATATTAGGAGATAGACAATTTTGATGGTCATGGTTAGGGAGACTAGGTAAGGTGAGGTCAAGATATGTTTCTATGATTTCGTCTTCTTGTTGTTTAGTGTTTGGAAAAGGGGGATGAGGAGAGGGACATTCAAGACCCTGAATGCTTGTATCTTCTATCACCAAAATACCCTTGTCACTAATAGGAGAGGTATTGGGAGAAGCACAAGTATGATTGTTATGATTGTCAACACTAACATCCTCATCAAGGGGTAATGTAATGTTAAGGATAGTGTCAATGGTTTGGTTATGAAAATGTTCTTTAATGAATTCATTATTGTAATATACATTGAACTCATAAAAAGGAATGTATTTATGCAATCCATTTTGAACCAAATCAAAGCCACATCTTTTGAAAGAAAACATGCTTATGAAGAGAAAAGAAAGAGAGTGCAATGCAATAATTTAAAGTGAAATGTTCAAATTCAATTTTTAGATGGGAAACAAGGTAATTTTATGATTACACTATGCAACAATTTGAAAAAGAAATGTAGTATATGCAAAATTGAAACTAAGAAATGCATGAAATGAGCTAATTTAAGCTAGTTTTAATGAAATGCATATAACAGAAACACAACCAATGGATACAGATAGTTACTGGCACAAAATAAAAGCTTAAAAATAGGGTTTTTAGCTTTGTAAAAGGTAGTTTCAAGGGCTTGAAGGGACTAGGTCGCCCAGGGTGGCGACCTAGTCCTCCTGGTGATTTTTTTGAGAATTTGTAGAATGTTTTGATTGATTTGGGTGGTTTCTATGTTGTATGAGGTAGACCTAACATGAAAATTCAAAAGTTTAGAAATGTTTAATATTTTAAGATGCAAAAGATGCAACCTATATATGCACTTTCACTAATGTAAAGTTTAGAAACCCGAGAATGTAACTTTACTAATGCAACATGCAATGCAAGATAATTATAGAACAAGGAAGGAATCTAAACCAGTTTGGAAGGGTATTCAAATGTTAGGTTCACCAAAATAAACCACCAAAAATGAAATAGAGAAAGAGGATTCCCCAATAGGCTCCTAAGGTTTTTCACCTAGAAGTTGGTTGGTACAATACCTCTTTCGCGCTAAGTACTCTTGGTGTTCATTCAAAGATTGGGGTTTGAAAGGGTGTGATGTGTTTGAATGATGTGAAGTGTGTATAAATTCAATAAACTAAAAATAGAAGCTAACTAGTAATGTAAAACCTAGAGAATGCAACTATGCTGGAAAACACATTGTGATATGCAAGTGAACTAAGAAATGTAAACAAATTGTAACAGAAACTCATGAAATAAAAGGTGTGAACCTATAAACTTGTAGAGGTTGGAGTGAGGACTAGAAATTTTGTTGATTCTGGAATTTAGGCCTGTTGGGACACTTACGCCATTCTGGGCGACCTAGTCCCAGATCTGGAAAACTTCACTGAAATTCATTTCTGCCAAAAGGGTATCCAAATCTACCAAAATTTATGAAAATTGGGTTCAGAGGGACTAGGTTACCATTGTTGGCAACTTAGTCCACTTTTGAATTTTTGAAGATCAAAAATTGGAAATGGAAGCCCTCAGTCTGAACTTTTTGCTCCTCCAGGAATTCGGTCCTGAAAGTGAAGATTATGATCTGCAAGTGTTCTCCAAGCTCCAACTAGGGTTTCTCCAACCTTGAAGAGCTATGGAAAGTTTTTGAAGACTTTTCCACCTGGGTTCTTTGCCAAATCTACACACAAGACTTGTAAATCACACAAAGAGGGAAAACTTGTTGATTGTTAGGGATTGGGGGTTTGCCTTGGTCAAACCCCTTTTGATTAATTAAACCAAAATAGAGAAATGATGTAATGAAGAATGAAAACAAAGGAGTGATGGATTTTACCTTGCCATGGAGATAGATCTTGAGTTGCAGCAATGGAGGATTCAACCTTTGAATGCTTCTTTAGAGATGTCTTGATGATTTAGAATACTCAAACCCTAGCTTGCTTAAGAAGATTGAGAGAGAAGTGAAGATTGAATAATGTACTAGGAGAGAGAAAAAATGAGGGGTAAAACTCTTATTTATACATGTTATGCCCTAATTTCCTTGAAATAACACCACACAGGCCGACCTTATGGTTTAAGATACAAAATCTTGAAAGAATTTTAAGTTAATTTTGATTTTTAAGCCACATGGGACTAGGTCGCCCAAGGTGGCGACCTAGTCCACCTATAAATTTTGATTGGTTGTCAGAGATTAAATTGTGAATAATGTTGTTTGTCAGGATTGTCTCACAAAACACACTAAAGTAAGACCTATAAGTGTATGAAGGGGTCATTATGTCATAAGAAAGGGTCAATTAAGTGATGACAAGCCTTGGAAAGTGTGAAAATGTTTTACAACACTTTGACACGAGGCTTGGAAAGGGGTAAAAAGAGGTTCAAAATCGATAGGAAAAGGCCCAAATGAGTGAAAAGTGTCAAGACTACACTTTTTGGTGACACAAGATGATACTAACATTGCACCATATGAGGATTGTTGTACACTAACAAGATGGAGTGAGATACACTCTTTCCTTAGCTCAAATACAGGTTCATGGAGTATCGATACATGAAAGATGGCATGCTTTTGTTCTTCATGTACAATGCAATCCTGGGATGATTGTGAGTCAAAGGAGTGGGTTGAGAAATGGTCATTAAGTTGTCTTAGCCCACTTCACATGTATCGCCCTCTAACAGAATTGGAACTAACAAAGATGGATTTATCGATTGAATTTGACCACATATCAAATCTAGTTCAACCAGGTAACATATCTGATTGCATAGTTTTTTAAATTCCTATTGTTATCTTATTTTTTAATGTATTTGTAATGTTTACTAATTTCATCTAATTTGCTGCACATACCGATGCAAGACATGTTTATGTAGTTATTGCAGATGAAGACAACAAAGAGGGAACAAACTATTACTCGTGTTGTGTTGAGGCCAAAAAGAAATTGGAGGCCCCAGTTATAGATGGAGAAAACATCAGATACCCTATAGGCTCAATTATTGCTAATAGAACGTGGCTTAGAAGGTACCCACATAAGAGTGTTAAATATTGGTTGTTTTATGACTTTGACACGCATCAGAAGATTCTTCATTACTCGAACCTTGTTGTGGAATCCAATGTTCACTTGACCAAATATGGGGGTAGACCTTTGAACAAGACCTTATGGAAGGTGCGTGAATCTAACCATGATACAATACTTGACACGATAAAGAGTAGAGCAGACCCAGATGGTTCGATGGATTAATTTGTAAGTATGAATGTTGGTTCTTATTAATTTATACTTGTATGCACATTAATTTGCATGATTCCAATGCTATGATGCAAATTCTATCATCTAATATTTATATCATGTATGCAGGTGATTGATGAAGTTATCAAACTTACAAATGTAGCACACTTTATATTTAGAACTATGGAAAAGGATACATAGTTCAATGGCATTTTATTTTTCTCAAAAATATGAAAAAGAAATGATGTAGAATATTCTCTATAGATTACTAAACTAAGTGGAAGATTAAATTATGTTGTTTCTATAATAGGTTACAAGTTTCCAAAAGGTTGGAAAGTAATAGTTTTGTTATGTTCTATTCATGAGAGGTTGTTGTGTGAAATAGGTATTTTGGAACTCCCAATGAAGATGTATGGCCGAGAGTGACTAAGTTGAGAGACTGGCGTGCCTATCCTCAATGGAAGCATCAATATTTAAGCCTTGTTGTTCCTGACTTGGAACCAAGTGGTGTGGATTTGTTGTCTGTAAGTGCCTTCCATCTATTTTCATTTCCATTTCCATTTTGGATGCTCTTTCTTTTTCTTCTTTTACTTTGCCTATTTGTAAGCAACCTACTAAAATTGATTGGTGTCCCCTTGCAAAAAATGCTAATTTATGAGACATCCAAGAGAATATCAACCAAAAAAGTAATGCAACATCCTTATTTTGATGATCTTGACAAATCTCAATTATGATTTTAAGCCATTATAAAAGTGTGTGTGAAGCTTAGTGAGGGAATTTCAAGTTATTCATTTGAAGTTAACCTTATCATGAGCACCTATCATATAGACTTTATAAGAGCATCTCAAATTTCAAGTTATTCTATTCATGATAGGTTGTGTGCAATAGGTATCTTAGAACTCCCAATGAAGATGTATGGCCAGGAGTGACTAAGTTGAGAGACTGGCATGCCTATCCTCAATGGAAGCATCAAGATTTATGCCTTGTTGTTCCTAAATTGGAACCAAATGGTATGGATTTGTTATCTGTAAGTGCCTTCCAACTATTTTCATTTCATTTCCATTTTGGATGCTCTTTCTTTTTCTTCTTTTACTTTGCGTATTTGTAAGTAAACTACTAAAAATTGATTGGTGTCTTGTTGATGGTGTTTTCTGCACAACAACAACTCAGACATAATATGATATCCTATCTCTCTTGAAAGGTAAATCTCTATCAGCAAGCCTCAAGAGATAACCCCAAGGTCTCTAATGTCAGGTCTTGACAATGCAAATAAAACAACTCAGAGATAATGTGAAAATGTTGGTAATCACAAAGGGACCTTACTACAAGCAAATATTGGACCCATATTTATCAGATCTAGCAATATATTGATACTTCAAGACCTAAAACTAACCCAAATAATAAAAGAAATAACAAAAGATAAGGGTTTCAGAGGTAGTTCTAGGACTAATTCTAACCCTAGGATTAACAATGAAAAAGATAAGATGCTCAAAATGGACCAATCTCTCAGAAACTACTTCTTGTTTAACCCAGATAAATCTGCAATTTTACAGAAATAGTGCAATCTTCTAAGGTGTTAAAGAGTTTTGAATCATGCATATTCATTCAAGACAACCCTATTGCAATTGAAATGAACAAACATTCATAATTGAACTAAGCACATTTTTAAGTCCAAGCTAACTTTGCAAAGCAGCTAACAATCAACTAACTGCCAAAAGTATGGACTAGAGATTGCTGCAAACACTTCAAGCATAAACCCTAAGCATCATCAAACCATCTAACATCAACTAAAATTAAGCAATTTTAAAGATAGAACATCAAGAACCATGCCGGATAAAACTCAACACAAGAAAGGCACCAAATCACAATGTCTTTGCTTGTATTTAATCACCCAAAGTGGCAACAATTCTAGTCTTTTGTTACAACACTTGCTTGAAGATAAACTAAACTCTAACTCTAATTATTGCTTCTTATGATTTGCTTTGATGTGAAATTCTTCTAACTTCTACCCTTTACAAATGAGGCATAACACCAAACTTATAGAGAACCCCCCAAGATAGGTCATCCCAATTAGGGTTTACAATGATAAATGCCACACAACAGGTCAGCCAAAAGATATTCAAAAATAATATGAAATGTGCAATTTGCACCAATTTCATCCAAGTCGGCCTAGGGTCTCCAAAAATGCGATCCAATGCATGCGAAGGAAAAGGAGAAAATAATGAGGAAGCACAAATTCCGATGTAGCCTTGCATTAACTACTTCCTCCCTTTGTCTTTAGCATGCTCCACTTTATCATGCACAAACAATAATACCCTGTCCAGGTCGGCGATAGGTGGCATAGGAAAAACCCTAACTCTCCTCTCAAGGAATTTGATGTCATCCCTTGATTGCTTCGCTATATTATCCAAATCCTCTGTATTTGTTTGATACCTATCAATGACTGCAATGTAAGTTGCAACATCATCTAGCTGATGTTCAGTAATAGGGAGGGCCTTTATTGATTGGAGAATAGACATCTCACCACCATTTTCTTAACTGTTACAAGCCAAGATGCTTTAGAGAAAACTTCTTTCTCCTTATCATCCCTTCAAAGAAAGAGATACACTTATCATAGATGCTAGTCAAAGTGTCCTCAATCTGCCTTCCCTGTTTGTATATCTTCTTCAAGGCCTTTTGCCTCATCTACAGAATTTCAAACCATTCCCAAGGCTCTGGAATTCTTGAGGAAGGAAGAATTCCATCCTTTACCAATTGATCCTCAGTATGCTCCATGATAGTCTTTGTCTTTTGCAGCAGGAGATCTGTATCCTCCTTATCCTGAGCCAACACATTCTTCAACCAATCCAAGGATCTCATTGCATCCCCTCCAGTCAATAGGATGTCCTTGATGGCATTATCTCCCTTAGTTTGCACTCCTTGCAACCAACCGGTTGTAGCATGTGTGGTGCTCTTCATCCTTTCTAGTTCTGATATTGTCTCCTGGGGTAGAAAACCTATAGCAAATGAGGAAGCACCAATGGATTGCAAGGGTTTCATCAACTCTTACAAATATCTCTTGATTTTCTCATTTTCTTTCTCTAATTCGGATTTAGTCTGTGCCTCTTTCCTCAATCAACCAAGGATCACAACACTGGAGCCTCCATATTCTTCAATGTCTTGTTCCATGGAAGCATGCCCCAGGTTGATAGTCTACACACTGTAATCCTTCCCAGTCACATCATCTCTATTTTTTTCAGGAGTAGGGGTAGCAATGTGGACTACCCTATTATTCACATCATCCCTCTCAATCTTGGAAATGACTCTAGCTTTCTTTTTTGTCTTTCCCTTTCCGATATTTGCCAGTAGGTCATCCCAATTGCGAGGAGTGTCATCCACTACTATCTGCTTACTCTTCAACTCTTTATCTAACTAGCCTGGAATAGTGGATTCTGACTGTACCTTATCCTATCCATCTTGTTCTTGTTGAACATTGGGTGCCCTCTTCTCCATGCTTGGCTCCTCGGGAGTCTTCTCAGTTGAATCATCTTTATCTGCATTATGTTCTTCCTTCTCATGTACTGGTGAAGGATTCCTAGTTGGCACCTCTTCCTCTGGAGAAGGTCTTTTCTCCTCACCTCCTACAGGAAAATCCCCACGAGCTATCAAGGGAGATTGCAAAACCTTATCTATCTCTACCTCAGCGTTGTAGAGATCACCTTCCTGAAATTCTTCCTCATCAAGGTCCTTAGGATATTCAACATCTTTTGGTTCATCTGGCATATTTCTAGTCTCATGGAGAGAAGGGTTGTCTTCATGCTCGGTAGCAGGAGCAGTCACAGGAGCACTTTCTTTTGGTGCAAACTCCTTGGGAGAAGGAGTCCTTGATCTCCTGGTGTACACTTGTGTTTTCTCTCCCGAGCTCTCAACTTCCACCACAAGTGTGCCACCTTCCTTGTTCGCTTTAGAAGCCTCCTTTTGTAACAATCTCACAATTCTCCTTCTCTTTGGTGAGGGAACACTGACCTCCTCTTTTTCTTGTTCACTTCCCTCAACCTTCTTTCTTCTAGGGACATGTTTCCTTTTCTTAGCTATTGGTTTCCTTTGATTTTATGCTTCTCCTACCTCCCCTGTATGAACATCCTTAATATTGATTTTAAAATGAGAGCCCACCTTGGTTTTGCCTTTAGGATCTTGCTCAGGTGACTCCTCAGATGGAAAGTGAGACTCTGAGTGTCCTATGAGGTCATAGGTGCATTGCACACCCTCACTTTCCAACTCCAACATTTTATGCTTGAGCCAGAGCTTAGTATACTTGATGACTAGAGCCATGACCTGCTCTAGCTCTGTCTTTTCTTCCTCTAGCCAATCAACCTCTTTAATTGGCTTATCCTTCATAGCCTCAAAATTATGACCTTGGATTAGATTCCCATCCTCCTCAACCTAGTCAGGAACAACCCTTATATTGTACAATCGCACCAAGCTGACTGGTAATCTAGATAATTTCTTCTTTCTAACTTCAAATTCATCATCAAGGTTGGACCAATAGTACTCTATGTTATCCTTGTGGTTGTACTCTCTGCTTGCCTTCTTTTGGGCTTCACCAGTTATATCAAACCTAGACCTCTTGGAGTGGAAGGAGAGACCAAGAGTGCTCATCTCTTCTTCAGAAGCATAACTGAGCTGATAGAAGGGCATACTTCATTAGTGCCTATCCTCAAAGGGAAGTCATTACCAAATCCGGTCTTGTGCTTCTCCTTCTTCACAATTACATCAAAGTCATAGATCTTATATGTGACTTACAAGAGCACAACATGATCAGTAGGGTACCTAGGGAGCCTATATGGAGCCCTCTGACAACCATCAATCCTTATGTAAGAAAAGGTGGGGAACTGGATGAACCAAGCTCCAAACCTTTTAATCAATTCTTTGGCTCTGTCTGAAATCTGAACATGCTCTGCACCTTGGAGCAGCCTGGTGATATACATGGTGAATGCATCATTCACCCTCCTGTAGCTTGAGTTACCCAGGTGTAGTTGTGGGTAAACTTCATAAATTATATCTTGTGAAAATATACCCCTTGTGCTCAATCCCTTGTAGGGGTGAAACCTAGCCAAAGCATAAAATAGGTAAGAGGTCATTGTGAAACTCTTGGTCTGCAGGACATTGCCCATCTACTCATGAATTCTGGCACTTATAATGCCTTCCCAGTGGTAATCTATACCTTGTTACATCCTAGAAATAACATGGAGCATCCAATTCTTGAACATTCCTGCATTCTTCAATCCTACCACCCTACTGAGAAGGGTAATAGCATCATAATACTCCCTTTTGAACTTGAGTCTGACCAATTGCTTGGGCAACTTGGAGAAATGGGACTTAGGATTCTCCAACCAGGAATTGATAACCTGCTGGGATTTGACAACATCCTCCTCATAGAACTTCCTTGCCACATCCATGTCACATGCCACCACATGAGACCTGTCAGGCATGTCAAAGGTGTGGGCTATGGACACCGGATCCAAATTTGCTACAATCCTACCTTGGGGACCAATTATCCTCTGTGTAGTTCTATCATAGTGCCTTGCACATTCAAGTACTAGTTCATGTATTGTAGGGGGAAATCCAGCCACATGGGCCAATCCTGATTCCACTGTTCTCTTAGCCAGCAAAGGACAATCTTGTGCTAACATCCTGGTCTTGAACTCCTCATATTCCCATAGTCCAACATTAGTATCAATCACGCCTGACTAGATAGAGGAGATCTTGCTTTCCAGAATTCTACTCTTAATATCCAACTTGATTCTTTCTACCTCAGAAATGGAAGACCCCTCTACACCTGGGTCCACTACCTTACCCTTGCCTCCACTTTCCGTTGCTTTACTTGATTCAGACTAAATTTGACAAGAAACCAAAGTAAAGACACATGGAACAAAAGTTAATCCATTACAAAGATAAGTTCATCCTTAACATAAATCTCATGATAAGCCAAATGCTCAAAAACTTCATAAAAGTTAATCATTTCAAAGTTCGGGTTTTTAGCCCTTCCACAGAATCCAAGCCAGAGAGGAATTTCGGGAAATTCCCAGCCAGGTAGATTCCAGCGAAGCAAGTACACGAGCATTCAATAATCACTCAATCAGCTATTACCAACTATGAAGCACCATGAAGCATCTTAAAACAAGGCTTATTCAACCATCAAATGCATAATCATTAAGAAAACTTCATGCGATTCCTCAATTCTCCATTTTCAACAAAATCTCAGGAAAATCCATCAAGGACGGAAATCTGCGAGAATGGAAACAACTCACAAACTCCGAGAAAATGAAGAGGCAAAGAACTTTTGGGAAAATCCCGAAGACACGGATTCCAACGAAACTAATGTAACTTTCATCACTGAACTCAACTTTCGGGAAACCGGCAAGGGGATGGACAAACTGGGGATATCCAGCCCTAACGGAATTTTGTGAAGGGCCAGAATCTTTGGATTGATGCACACTTCGAGAGATAGATGGAAAAATGAAAGGTCGAGAAATTCTGGTAGTTAAGGAATTCCGTGATGATGTTGAAAACCCGGATGTTCACGTTTTCCATGACGTCCCACAAATCGATCAAATGATCGTGAATTCGAGAATCTGGAGCCTAGAATGGTCTGATCTAAACCTCCTTCAAATAAATTTCAAACCTGAAACTCACCAAAAGGGAAACAAGAGGGAGTGGCGGTGATGCCCTAGGCATAAAACCCTAAATTTCCACCATGAACGCATAGGACAAGCATGAACTTGACTCTCACGAAGGCAAGGTTAACAACTGGTTCGCCCTGACTCACATGGGGTAAACATCCTCACGAAATGGGAAAACCCCAACCACAAGACACTCAACCATATAATCACATAGGAATTCGAACCCCAAAATGACACAAGACCAGAAATGCAGGCAAAATGACCAAACCCTACCACACCGAAACTTCGACTCACAGTACAAACATGCACAACACGAAGAAATTTGATTCATTTATCAAAGAAGGGAGGGCATCGTGCACTTACCATGAGGACAGAAGAATCGAAATAACATAAATCGGCAAGACAACCAAGCAAAGCTCAAACGACCTCTAGAAAATCCAACTGCAACAATCGACTCTAAATCCCGACGCCCAATTCAGCAACAATACTCAAGCTTAAGCACTCCAGAAAAAAGAGGAAGCAAATGATAAATTTCAAATGGCACAAAATTCCCCAAGAGTCGACTTAAAACCCACCTTCAGAAATCGCACAATCAATGTAGTCAAGACAGGTCAACCCAAAATCTGGAAATTTGACAAGGTGACGGACATTCGGAGGAATTCGGTCCCAATGGAATTTCACGAAGGACCAGAATCTCTGGATTTTCAATGAAACACAGCTACCATAGAACTCGAAAGGAATCCGGGACAATCCAGCAGGAGTGGATTTTCTCGAGTACAATGAAAAACCTGGAATGAGTCCAAAACTTAGGATTTTCACTATGTATCATGGATGGACCATTCCAGCAGCCAAGATAAACATCAAAGCACATGCCCAAGCAAGCAAACCCCCAAAATACAAAGGGCCAAAAAGACCAAGAGCGAAATCAAAAAGAGAGCAAAAGAGGGTCCCCACTTTCAGTGGGGCGTGTGTGCAAAAGGTGCACAACATGTCTCCTTGCAGAAAATGTTGATTTATGAGCCATCCAAGAGAATCTTAGCCAAAAAAACAATGCAACATCCTTATTTTGATGATTTTGAAAAATCTCAATTCTGATTTTAAGCCATTATAAAAGAGCATGTGAAGCATAGCAAGGGAATTTCAAGTTATTCATTTGAGGTTAACCTCATCATGAGCACCTATGATTTAGAAATTATAAGAGAATCTTGAATGTATGAGTGACATTGTAAAAGATCTGTGAGAACAGAGTATCTAAGGCATCCTTGAATCGTATTTTTGGTTATTAATAGAGAATCTTATAAGCTGAGTTTATGTGCATGAAAATGGGGCACATTGATTCAATATTTGATTTAAGTGGGATGTTGGGATTCATATAGTTTGATTTTTTTCTCATGATTTTGTATTACCACTTGATAGTTTTGAGAAAGCATTGTGCCTACAAGTACAAGCACTTGGGTTTCAGAATGGTGTATGAAGCATATTAGACAATTGTAGCACAAACACAATAATTAAGACTGCCAAATATATCTCATTTTATTGTAAATATTATATTATTAATATAGTGAGTGTAATAACCATTGATGGCTACCAATAATTATTTTTCTTCTTTTATTCTCTCCATATTATAATTAGCGCCAATTGACTAACTTATTATTAAAACTTCATTTCTTAAAAAAAAATCAACCTAATGATTATATAATAATATCAATATAGCATACCATCTATTCACATAAACATTTGTAATGATATTTACTCAAATTTTGAAATTTATTGCTGCCCTCAAACATTTGTAATTCATGCAACGTAATCCCTTAACAATCCAAATTGCAAAAGGGTAGCAATCTTCGACAACTTGTTACTTGGATACCATGTAAATTATGGGAACTATATCTGAGGAATTGGGATCATGTAGGGTTCCTCTACAATAACATCTCTTAGTTTTGTTATCTTAGAGTCATTTTTCATGGTGTCCAATTTTGACTCGATGGAAAAAGTGTCAATTGCAAGCAGTGTAAAGTTGCAAAGTGGTGCAAATTTTATTATGCAACTCGTGTGACCAAACAAATTGTTCCAACACATTTGGATGCATACGTTTATGTTAGGCATGGTCCTCTTTCACACCCAAACACGTCGAATCACTCTGAGCTACGTTCAACCAACTTGATCCCTTAAGGGTCCAAAGTGCAAAATGGCTATAATTTTTGATGAGCTATTACTTGGAAAACATGATGTTTACGAACTCTTCATTTGAGCTAACGAGATCGCGTTGGGACCCTCTATAATAACCTCTCTCAGTTTTTGTTATCTTGGAGCCATTTTCTCGTGGTGTCTAGTTTTCACTTGATGGAAAAAGTATCAAATACAAGCAGTGTAAAGTTGCAAAGTGGGGCAAATTTCATTCTGCAACTCGTGTGACCAAACAGACTATTCCACCATGTTTGAATCAGTACGTTTATGCTAGGCATGGTCCTCTTTTTCACCCAAACACACTGAATCATTTTGAGCTACGTTCAACTGACTCGATCCCTTAAGGGTCCAAAGTGTAAAAGGGCAACAATCTTTGATGAGCTATTACTCCAAAATCATGATGCTTACAAACTCTCCATCTGAGCCTACGGGATCGTGTTGGGCCCCTTTATAATAACCTCTCTCAATTTTTTTTTAATCTCAAAGTCATTTTCCTGTGGTGTCTAGTTTTCAATCGATGGAAAAAGCGTCAAATGCAAGCAGTGTAAAGTTGAAAAGTGGTGCAAGTTTCATTCTACAACTCGTGTGACCAAACAGACTATTCCAACGCATCCGAATGGGTCCGTTTACGCTATGCATGGTCCTCTTTCGCACCCAAACACATCGAATCGCTTCAAGCTCTACGTTCAATTGACTCGATCCCTTAAGGGTCCAAAGTGCAAAAGGGCAGCAATTTTTGACAGGCTACTACTCGGAAACCATGATGCTTACAAACTCTTCGTCTAAGCCTATGAGATCGCATTGGGCCTCTCTACAATAATCTCTCTCATTTTTTGTTATCTCAGAGTCAGTTTTCTCGTGGTGTCGAGTTTAAATTTGATGGAAAAAGTGTCAAATGCAAGCAATGTAAAGTTGCAAAGTGGTGCAACTTCCGTTCTGCAATTCGTGTGACCAAATGAACTGTTCCAACATGTTCAGATGCGTATTTTTATGCTAGGCATGGTCCTCTTTCACATCTAAACATGTCAAATCGCTCTGAGCTACGTTCAACCGAATCGATCCCTTAAGGGTGCAAAGTGCAAAAGGGCATCAATCTTTGACGGGCTACTACTCAAAAATCATGATGCTTATGAACTCTTCATCTGAGCCTATGGGATCGTGTTGGCCCCCTCTACAATAGTCTCTCTCGGTTTTTGTTATCATGAAGTCATTTTCCTGTGGTGTCCATTTTTCACTTGATGGAAAAAGTATCAAATGCAAGCAATGTAAAGTTGCAAAGTGGTGCAATTTTTTTTCTACAACTCATGTGATCAAACAAACTATTCCAACACATCCTAATAGGTATGTTTATGCTAGGCATGGCCCTATTTCACACCCAAACACATTAAATCCCTTATGCTGGAATGTAAAACAATCGAAAAGAGAAACATTCACACGACAGTTGAGAAGTCTGAATATACACATAATTTGTAAAGTATACACTTGAATACACGTAACTCATATCTGTTAACACATGGATTTATAATGCAAATATGGACACCATCAATAAAAAATATTTGTATTAACCAAATAGCCATGTAGCCATACATCAATATATGTCGATATAAGTATAAAATATATACAAAATAGCCATATAGGCTTACGAGAATGCCATATAGACATACAATGTCAAATAAATCCAATACAAAATATGTACAAAAATGCCATATAGGCATACAAAAAAGGGCTCTGGAATCAAAAGTCATTGCTCTTCATATCCTAGAAATAAATTCTTTCCCTTTGCTTGTCAACCGAATGGTGATAAATCTATCACTCATTTGTTCTGAGGTCGAGGAGTGATCCTACTGCTCCTCCTAGGGTTTAGTTCTTGGTCAAGCTGTATCTATTACAATAACAAGTAAAGACATTAATATATAGAAATTGCATTATAAAAAATGATATATTTAACAAAATACTCACTTATCGCCACTAGAAAATCACTCTCCTTGAGGGAAAGGTTTGTGTTATCATGCTCAGGCATGTTGAAGCCCTATAGAAACCATCCAAAGAGAAATTAAACTATGAATAATAATGGTTTGATTTTTCACTAACTAACAACTATAACAACAAACGTAAATTGAAATTTAGTAATTTGCCTCATACCTCTGTGAGGGGCATCGAGGAGTCTATAGTAGACAAAACACCAATCTCCATTGTCATATGAACATTTGGAGGTGTATCTACTTCCAACATATAAAAATAAAACAAAAAATTATTCAATCATGAAAACTACAATAGTGATGCACGTCATGGCTTATAATGTATGAGATAATGAACAAAATTTTGAGTACTTATTAAACTATATACTTATGACTATCATGCTTACTATTTTCCCTATCCATAGCTTGTTAGAAAGCACCTATTTTAAGGCTTTTATCCATAGCAGCAAGGCAGTGAACCATTTGATAAAATGCTCTGGTAGACATGTACGATAATTATGGTAGCATAGAGAAGGCAGTGAACTATTTGAAAAAATGACTTAAAGAAATGGGGTCTCATGGTGATGGAATGCCATTACAAAAAATGTGTCATGCCATTCCATCACCATGAGACCATATTTATTCAAGGAATTTTTTCAAACTACTCACTACCTTGACTATGATATTGCTTACTATTATGCTTTGATAGATTTTTTCCAAGCATCCATAGTTTGTTGGAAAACACCTATTTTAGGATTTTAGCCATAGCAGCAAGGAAGTGAGTAGTTTGATAAAATGCTTTGGTAGGCATGTATGTAGAATGTGGTAGCATAGAAAATGTGGTGATCTATTTGAAAAATTGCATCAAATAAATGTGGTCTCATGGTGATGGAATGGCATTCCATCACCATGAGACCGTATTTCTTCGAGGCATTTTTTCAAACTACTCACTGCCTTGTCTATGCTATTGATTACTATTATGCTTTGATAGATTTTTTCCAAGCATCCATAGTTTGTTGGAAAGTGCCTTTTTTAGGATTTTAGCCATAGCAACAAGGAAGTTCAAGTAGTTTGATAAAATGCTTTGATAGAAATGTATGGAAAATGTGGTAGCATAGAAAAGGCAATGAGTTGTTTGAAAAAATACCTCAAAGAAATGTGGTCTCATGGTGATGGAATGGCATTCCATCACCATAAGACTACATTTCTTCAAGGATTTTTTTGAAACTACTCACTGCCTTGTCTATGTTATTGTTTACTATTATGCTTTGATAGATTTTTTCCAAGCACCCATAGTTTTTTGGAAAGCACCTAATTTAGGATTTTAGCCATAGCAACAAGGAAGTGAGTAGATTGATTAAATGCTTTGGTAGACATGTATGAAAAATGTGGTAGCATAGAAAAGGTGGTGAGCTATTTGAAAAAATGCCTTAAGGAAATGTGGTCTCATGGTGATGGAAGGGCATTCCATCACCATGATACCACATTTCTTTGAGGCATTTTTTCAAACTACTCATTGCCTTGTCTATGTTATTGATTACTATTATTCTTTGATAGATTTTTTCCAAGCATCCATAGTTTGTTGGAAAGCACCTTTTTTAGGCTTTTAGCCATAGCAGCAAGGAAATGAACTATTTGATAAAATGCTTTGGTAGACATACATGGAAAATGTGGTAGCATAGAAAAAGCAGTGAGTTGTTTGAAAAAATGTCTCTAAGAAATGTGGTCTCATGGTGATGGACATCACCATGAGACCACATTTCTTTGAGTTATTTTATCAAACAACTCATTCCTTTGTCTATGCTATTGCTTACTATTATTCTTTCATATATTTCTTCCAAGCATCCATAACATAGACAAGGCAGTGAACTGTTTGAAAAGATGCCTTAGTAAAAAGTGGTCTCATGGAATGCCCTTACAAGCAAATGCAATTGGCAGTTGCTCCTAGTTATTACTTATGCTATGTTAATTAATTACATCATTGCTTATGTTGACTTTATAAACAACTATATTGTAGTTAAAATTTTGTCACCTATCAACATCTAGTTATTAGTTATGGAATGTGAAGTAATGCTTTGAGTTTGAAAGATGTGCAATGCAATGTAATCAATGATATGAATATAAACTACACAAATCTATTAAGTACAATTCATTAGTTAAACTCTTTATTCTATTACCTACGTGTAGGTTTGTCTACCTCCACTAGTACTGCGAGGTGTTCCCAAAAAACCTCCAATATTAGCCTATTCAACATCCAAAATCAAATATTAGAATACCATTCATAGAACAATGCTATTAACATGTAATAAATTTATAATTTTTTACTAGTAACATACCTCAACGGTAGATGCAATGGAGTAATAAGAAGGTGTAGGGTCGGTGTATCCAGTATCAACATTGTGACCCTAAATTTTTATTAAAATCATAAAACTAAATTAGTTAATCTTGCATTTCAAAATTGAAATTTAAGAAATTAAATTCAATGAACATGATAACATTTACCTAAGTATCGATGCCATAAGCCTCATTCAAAATGTCAGTTGCCCTTGACATCTCCATAGTTGCAGACATATCCTGTGTAGTAGCCTCTTGAGTGTCGGTGGGGTCATATGAACAATTCACCTCACAGGCCTGACACGAATGGGGTGGAATCCCACAACTTGAAGACTCCCCTAGATGGCGCTATAGTATAGGACTAAAATGTTGGATTACACTCTGGGTCAAAGAGGTGATAGCCTGTAAAGTGTCTACCTCAACACTCTCCTTCATGATGGAAGGGATAATGATGTGCTCATGATCCGGCCTAGCAAGAGCTCATCTTGCTTGTCGCCTGAGATCATGTTGTGCACTAGGTCTATCTTGAGCTGATCCCCCACCTCTCCCCTGGAAGTCCCTCATATCAAATAATTCGGGATTTTGTTTAGGATAAACTCACAGTATAGTTTCCTTAAGAAATATTGTGGGACTTCACAATTGTTGCTTGGTGGGTAATAAAAAACCATGTACCACCTATCCCCAAAAAAATTCCTAATCCCTTTGTGGTGGAACCAATGGATAGGAAACCTCTTCACATTGATGTCGAGATTTTGATTTCTGCGTGGATCAATGAATAATGAGCACAAATCTAATTTTGTAATTTTTTCATCTTTTACATCTTTATATGATAATTTATCTCTATAAAAATCCCTAGCAACCTACCTCCTATCTTGCCAACCACTTAACTGTTTGTTGATTACATCTACATGTTTTAACATTTCTTTAAGTGAATTTTCAAGTGTTCTTCTTTCCATGGTTGAACCTACTAGATTGTTCAACCTTGTGATTAACTCCTCAATTTTTTTTTATTGTTTTCAATTACCCCCATTAAATTTTGTTGAATGCCAGGAGGATGTTGAGAGATTGGAGGAGGAGATTGTTTTCGTGGTTGAGGATTTTGTTCATGTTGTTGTTGCTCTGGTTGTTGAGGATTTTTAAGAGGTTTTTCAAGATCATTATCATTTCCTACAAATTAAACAAATGAATATAAAAAACAACCTAAAACTAACAAATTCACAACAAAAACAAACAATCCTTACTTATTTGACTTCCTCATCGACGTGGTGGAATCTTGGCAACGAACTTGTAATAAATTGATGCTGAAAATGCAAAAAATCTTCCTTCTAGAATGCGAGTGTGCAATTGCAGAGTTTTTGGCTATGGGCACCAAAAAATAGTCATACAAAATGATTTCGATTTGCTTTTTTTTTTTGGTTTAGCATGCTCGCGTTATACCGTGAGTGTGTTATAACGTGCTTGCGGTATATCGCAAGCGCTTTATAGGCTCAATGTGGCCAAGCCTTGGGCTTGATCACACCAAGCCATATCACGAGCGCATTATAACACACTCGCGTTATGGCCTATCAAACGTTTTTAAAAAATTTGGCCACAATTTGGCCCCCCATATTTTTGCACCTGCCTTATTCAATCTGATTCATAAATTTTTGGGATACAATATAAAATGTCGTCAATGACAGTTTGGAATATGATTCATGAAATGCAATATAAATACCTAAAAACTACTAAATCCCTTCTATTTGTCAATTCATTTCTTGGTCCTCACTCTAATGATGAGATTGAGAGTCATCTTGACTTTGAGTTTGGTCTTCATTTTCTTCGCCCCGTGTATGTCCACTTCACTACATCTCAAGTTCAACATTTATTATGTCACTGTCATTTGTGCCACTGCCACTAACATTTGAAGTGTTGCACAACCCTCTTCTTTCACATATGGACTTCCATATTGTGAGTTCCATTTAAAAAGGAAAACTTTAGAAATTGTACCTAATTGCATACATCCTCAAGAAAATTTCAAAATTCTTGTCTAGTTTGTTTCTTATCTTTGATTTCAAAACCCCCATGCACTGAAAACTCTCTCATCCTCCATTGATCCTAATAGATCATCGTTTGACATAAATCAACAAGTTTGAAATATTCTGATAATGAATCACACAATATTTCACTTTGACCAAAGGCTGCCCAAACCCTTGTTATTAACCCTACTTGCATGGGATTCTCCATGGAGTCAAATTGGTCGATCATACTTGTTGCAAAATGGGAAGCTTGTTCTCTAAGCTTAGTTTCATTTATATTTATAAAAAAAATTGTCATTATATTTTGAACTTTTCAAAAAGTGTTCGGCCAAGGTAATTACTTTTTTATGAAAATACTCTAGGTTGTGACGGTTGCCTAGGACCCAAAATTGAGGATACAAACAGACATGGCTTCAAGTATTTCATCTCAAGGGAATCATTCATAAATATTTGAGGAAATATATTTTGCAATAGATTTTAAAATACCACTTATAGATTTAACAATATCCTTAAAAGCTTCCTTTGTAATAGGTAGTTCTTTGGTAGAGCGCTTTCCCATCGTATAATAGTGTTACACCCCAATTGTATAGTTACTATTTACTATTAGTACATAGGGTTAAAATGGATGTAATGAGAATTTTGGAGATGAATAAAATATTCTTGTACCATGTTATCAATATGAGTGTTGTACATTTGATGATTGTCTCATTTGATATTGTTTTAGTTGATGTCATCCATGGTGAAATACTACATTTATGTGAATGAAAGGTTATTGAATTGTGATTATTCTAACTTTGGAGATGTTTATGTATACTACATATATTATGAACATTTGACTATTGTGAGCATGTGTTAGTGGATGCAGGTATGTGTTCCATTCCTCCAAGCGGAGGCGAAGTATCACTCGAGAGAAGATCTTGGTCGGGTAACCGGTAAAAGTAAACTATCTGAGCATACACACACAACATTAGAGTGTTTGAACTGAGTTAATTTGAGGGTTATAGGTAAGTCATCCTTAGCTTGTTTAAATGCATTAGGAGTCTTATTTAATTCTGCATGCTTTTACTAGTGATGTTTATTTGTTTGGGGCTTTGAGGTTGTTCTTGTGTTATTACGATCATATGGATAAGTAGGATGTAGGTGGAAGTATGTTTATATGTATGCACATACGTGTCAATGGGATCTAATGACATGTATATACAAATGAATAGATATACCGCACATACACACCTATCGATATGATGGTAACGTAAATGGATGTAAGTGAATCAGATGTAGACATATATATATATATATATATATATATATATATAGTATATACATGTATCCATACGTATATGCATATCGATACGAGTGAATGTTAGCAAATGGACATGCTCATACAAATGCATCGATATGGTATACCTACACATACGTGTACATATAGGTATATAAATTTATACATATATATATATGCATACATCCTATATAATGTGGTTATTATAATTATTTTGCCTATATGCTTATATATATATATATATATCGGATGAATGTTGATTGGCTTACGATATATATATTTATTTAATATATATATATACTTATATGTAAATGTATATTAAAATATTATATATATATATTTATATGATGGTATTTAAAATATATGTATATGTATATTATATATATCATATAATATATATATATATATATATATTACATATTGTTTTATACATTGGAAATCGACTTATTTCTGATTTAATTAAGGAGTCGATTTAATGAAGACTTCTTTTGATGTATTTAGTCCTTGGATAAAATATGTCGATATTGATATTATTATGAAAGTCAACTTAGATCATACACAACTCTAAGAAATAATCATGTATTACCAGCTATGAAATATATATGAGTGAGACACAGTAATACGTCTTAATTTTGCTAGCTTTGACTTCGTCAATATGTGAAATTATGAAAGCATGGACTAAGTCCAACATATTTAATTGTTGCAGTCGACTCAATTCATAAAACAAGTCTATTTAGGTTATGTGTAGATAATCTCTCATTGACATATTCTACTTACCTGGGAATTGTGCCATTTTACCAGTTTGGTGCCACCTCTATTTCACTTTTCTGTAGATGTTGATTTGGGAGAAAAATACAAGTTCTCCATGTGTAATTTGAATTGGTCTTTTTGAATGCTATCAATTTGGACGTCGATCTGTTAAGCTTTATGCTAAGTATAAGTTTGATTTGTCGCCACCTTTAAGCTGAATCATGCTGCAAGGAAGTGGTGTCAATCTACATGCCAAAATTATAGGATTTATGGAGGTTGGTTGCTCTATAAATAGTCGCACGAACTCACTTGTAACATATTATTATTATCATTGTTCTTATTCTCACAATTCTCGAGTGATCATTATTTGCCATCAATCATAATCATTCACAATTTTGTATTCTTGTGTGACCACTATTTCTATAAAGAGAGACGTATCATATCAAGAACATACGTCCTTAGCTATCTATCTTATCTGAGTTTTACTAGTCATTCTCATCTGATTTATGAGTGAGAAAAGAGAGATCTTGTGAGGAAGAGTTGTTTTTTATTGAGAGAAGTGTGCTATCAACATGAGAGAGAGAGAGAGAGGGAGTTGAGTTGGGAAGTTGAATTAAGTTGAACTACTATAGGAGAAGGCTGCATTGTCATCATTATCTAGGATAAGCGATAACAGGCATTAGATTTCTTCTTCTTATAATTTATTTGGAATTGATGTGTTTTCTGTGCTACATGGAATGTCTTTTCTGTTTGTGCATTAGAAGTAATTATGATTGTCTCCTGAAAAAGGGAATTGAAGCTTTCTAGTAGTTTTTATGTTGTGAATGTAAGATCTCCATAATAGGAGAATGATGCTTGTATTAGTTATTATTAGGCTTGATTGAATGTAAGTCACTTGAGGTACACCTGGCTAAGTTATTAAGTTAACTAGGAAAGCTTGTGTCACTCCTAAGATAGTTAATCTAGTATGGGAATGGGCTTGTGTACTTACTATTTAGATTCATTTTAATTAGATTAGTATGTTGTAGGTTAGTATAGGATGATAGACTATCCATTGAAAGACAATACCCATGTGTAGTGTAAGATATCCTTAAGTCAAATTGGCCCTGAGTAGTGTATGTGATAGATGACTCTTAGTCGTTTACTAAATAAAACACTTTGGCCAAAGTAGTGCAATGTACGATACTCCACTTAGTTGTGTGATTATTGAGACTGCACTGTCGGTTCATTGTGATCCAGTACTACATGCTAGTTCAAGATTGTTGGACTACAAAAGGATCTAGAAATATAGGACACAACACTATGCTTAGTTGGTTGTCGTTATCAATTACTTTAACAATCTCTTCGTTGAAGGGAAGGGCCATCTATCGAATGATAGATGTGCAGGGGACCATATTAAGAGTCTGTGGTTGGCGAAAAAGTGCCTGAGTGATGCTTCTCCTCCACAACAGGTGACAAAAGAACCAAGATTTGAAAGGAATAGGATCCTGGATACTACTATTTGTTCTAAAGATCCATGAGCTATGTATGTATTTGTATGCTTTCTTACATTGATGTATATTTGAAATGAAAATGAATTCTTGATGTAGAATTATTTGTATCTTGTTTGGAAATTGTCAATAAAAGAAAAGAAATTTGTATTACCATGGCTTTATTACTTGTTTATTTACTCGTTTGGTATAAATTAAGAAATTTTTACTTTATGAAAGGGTTAGTACATTACATGTGGTATTGGAGCTACTAGGTTTAACTCTATAACCTATGAGCTCATCATTTTTCCATCCAACATTATCTAATATTGTGAAAACTCTTGTGTCAAGATGGTGCATCTCAAATTAATGGCTCAAAAGGCAGTAATCAGAAATGAGTGCTACCTCCAGTTCAAGAAGGAAAAATAATCCATCATTAGAACCATAGAACGAACCAGCTATGATAATTCCATCTGGTTGAGTGACATCAAAAAAATTTAGTCACGCACTTTCTCAGATCAGTGATGTGAAGAGGAAGAGGAAGATGGAGACTATGTACAATTACCTACCAACCATCTCACCAGAAAATTTGGAGTCGTTACCACTTTCCAGGGACATGCCTTTAGAAGAAAGTGTTAGTCTTGCATTCATTTGTAAGCATCCTAGGGTTCTACCATTGGTTGAAGTAATATCAATTTCTTTGAGTAAAGAGTCTAAGGGATATGTACCAAGGACACCGTCAAACAAGAAATGGTCTCATGAACAAATGTCTACGAATAATGTAGACTACATTGTTGATGAACACCAAATTGACATTACTTCTCGTAACTATGTATCGAATGAAAAATCTGAGGGTTATTATCCTTTTTGGGATAGGTACAATAGATGAGAGATGAACAAAAAAATAAGGAACAACAATTTTCTCAGTCTGTAGGTTATACTCCTTTAAGTTGTGTTTGAGAGTGAATCCAAAGGATACTCTCCACTTAACTATCTGAATAGTCACTCCATGTAATCAAAAGGATATTGAAATCTTCATAAAATGAATAAAAATTATGTGTTTATCAGAAGAAGCTTATGCTTAGTCTTTTATGGAATTATTGTGTACATGTGAATGTTACTTTTATGTTTTCCATAAAATAGTTGATAACATAATTAGGCTAACATGGATAAAACATTTAGGTAAAAACCAATCACATAAGCATGGTGAAGACATATGTGAGGACAAGAACTAATCTCAGTACAAGTCACGAGGATGGACAACGAACCACTGGTGTGGAAGCTAGGTTTGACCAAATCTTGGCAAGATTAATTAATATTGAACAAGAAAGAGATAAGGGTAGGGTAGAAAAGGAATTACCCGACAATGATGAAGAGGGAGAAAATTCTTCCCATGGGCATGGTGAAAACCATAACCATGATAAGGAAAAATCACATTCACTGTCTATTGAAAGGAATAAGAAGATTGTGTCTACTAAATTGTCAAGGGACACAAATAAAACAATTCCACCTAAGTCTGGCGGTAGTGTTGGAGGTGATGAGGCTGAAGTATGGCTTGTTCAAATGGAAAATTATTTTGGAATACGAAACTATGATGAGGTAACTAAAGTTGCATGGGGTGCATATCAGCTAGCGAGTGAAGCCTCTAACTAGTGGATGAACAAGAAGTTGGAGCTTAACATAAACTCATGGAAATTAATTTGGGGGGAATTTGTGGAAATTTCCTACAAGAGATGGTTACCACAAATTTTATATGACCATAAACTCTTAGATTTCTAGTGGTTAATGCAAGGTACTATGACAGTCGATGAATATTGGGAGAAGTTTACCCGACTTCTACGCTATGTTCCCATATATCATAAAGATGAGCGATTTCAAATTAAGAAATTCATAATGGGACTGAACAACCAGATTGGGGGAGAAGTGGATATGCATGGTCCAACAACAATGGACCTTGTATATGAAAAAACAATTAAGTAGGAACAAAAGCTTAAGGTTGATTCCACTCAACAAGAAAGAAAAGAGCAAAAGAGGGATGTTGAAGTTCCTAACAAGATAACTTCTAAGAAGGAGGAATCTTTGCAAAGTAATGCTAAGCAAAAGGGGAAAAGACTCCACTATAATGGAAAAGAGTTTAGGAGAGACCGGAAAAGAAATGATTCTAGCATGGGTAATACCAACAAGGCTAATGAAAGTACCTATAAATCTGGAGAAACCATAAGGAAAAGAGGGCCACCTTCAAGATGTTTTATATGCAAAGTGGATCACTATGCAAAGGAATGTCCCAATAAAACTTGTGGATCACAACCATATGGTAATTCATTACCCAATCAGTAGGCCATGTTTCAACAAAGGATACATGCAGTTGTAGACGATCGACATGCTAATTACCAAGTAACACCAGTCGAAACACTGGGTATTTTGTTTAGCATACCTATTTATGTTCTTATTGATACTGGTGCAACTAAAAATTTCATTTCACCTAGAATAGCTAAACAATTATCTAGGAAGGTGGGACACATGGAAATGAAGGGAAAAGAATGCAGATCTACTGACCCAACAGTGCGGAATACATTCCCTTGACGCCAATACAATAGGGGAGAGAAGCAAAAACTGATTCTAATAGCTTCTAAAACTACTTGAGATGAATACAACCATTAAGAGATATCATTCAGACAAAGAATTCATAGATTGAAATAAAAATTTACGTGGGAAAACCTTTCCAGGTCAAAAACCCACCACACAGAACAAGACTCTTGTATTATAGTATTAGAAACAAATACATACAATTTCCAGTCTTATCTGTAAAACTTACAAATGCCCAGAGAGATTCAGATTCACTATTACAATGTTTTCACAACATACAGATCGAATCACCTCTCTTCAAGAACACACGTTCTTTCCTTTCTTTTCCTCTTCAACCCGTGACTTCAAACTTGCTCTGCAACTTCTGAGAAATAGCATATCTCTCATCCATATGTAGCTGACTCAGAAGAGTCCTACACATCAATGAAGTCCATCCTCAAATCACGCATCTGGTCGGATCTGACAGATTTCCCTCCAACAAGCCGACTTTGCATTCAAAGCCACTACTCAAAATGGTTGAGTTCACCACCCTTTGTTGATAATGCAACTGCCACAATAACTATTTTGGTTTCCGTCCAATCACCATTCAGACAGGTGCCACACATCCAAGACCCATTGGCAATCGCAGCTGATAGAACTACCAAAATGGTCAAACAGACACCGAGCGCGTCCAAGACTTTCAAGTCATTCTAACACTACCAGAGCCGGAGTCGAAATGGGAGTCGAAATAGGACTCCACCGAAATTAGAGGTTCAGGAACCATTTCGGTTCTGCATCCGCCCACAGCAAAGAGGAACTCACTAGATACAGTTCTGATCGGGGTAAGTCAACCCGAGGTCAAACCAAGACGGGAACACAAAAGACCGGAGTCAGAGTCGGATCAGGAACAAAAAATAGGACTTCACCAAAAAGTCCAAGATCAGGAAATAATCCGGTTCCGGTTCCGCCTTCGCCAACTGTAAGAAACAACAATCCAGAACCTAGACTAAGCAGAGGAAAACACCCCGAGGAGAATCCGAACAACCAGAAGAACCAGATTGCAAAAGCAGGAGTCGAACTCGGAGTCAGAACAGAAACAGAAACATGAACATGGCAAACGAACATTGCCAAATTCCAAAATTGGTTCCGCCTCCGCCAGAACCTGCGAAGCGAAGCGAGAAGAACAGACGGTAGGAAGCGGAGTCGGAGTTGGAATGAGAACAAAAACCCGAAACTAGGTAAACAGAACAATGCCAAGTTCCAACCCGGTTTTGCCTCCACCAGAAACTGCGAAGCGAAACTAAGAGTCTAGACAGAGGGAAGCGAAGCCGGAGACGGAGAGGGAACATAAACCCGGAACTAGGCAAACAGAACAATGCCAAGTTCCATTCCGGTTCTACCTCCGGCAGAACTTGCAAACAACACAAAATCACCAAGGCATGAAAATGAGGACTTCAAGTTGGAAGTTGAGACATAATTTCTCAACAATCTCCCACTTGGTGAACACTTCCAACTTCCTCAAAACATCAAACCTTAATGTTTATCATAGGCCCCAAGGCCCATCGATTCTATGCACCATCTGAACTTTTCTGTGCTAACCGGCTTTGTCAAGGCATCTGCAACATTCTTCAAGGTTTCAACCTTATCTATACTGACCTTTCCATCTTCAACCATATCCCTCATGAAGTGATATTGCACATCTATGTGCTTGGTCCTGACATGGAAGGTCGGATTCTTTGCCAAACAAATGGCACTTTGACTATCACAGTAGATTGAAATCTGCCCAGCATTAAATCCAATGTCTGAACACAAATGCCTTAGCCACACTGCCTCCTTGCAAGCATGAGTTGCTGCCATGTACTCTGCCTCTGTCATGGATAAAGCAACTACAACTTGTTGTTTGCTCATCCAACTGATTGCTCCACCATTAAGCATGAAAATGTATCCACTGGTGGATCTTCTGCTGTCAATGTCCCCTGCCCAATCAAAGTCAACATATCCCTGAATGCAAAGAGCCCTTTGTGATGCAACCATACTGCCATGGTAACACAAAGCATAATCTGAAGTACCCTTCAAATACCTGAACACTCTCTTTACAGCATCCCAATGTGATCTCCCTGGATTTTCCATGAAACGACTTAGAACTCCCACTACTTGGGCAATGTCTAGTCTTGTGCAGACCATAGCATACATTAAATTGCCTACTGCACTTGCATAAGGCACACTAGTTATGTCCTCCATCTCAGTAGCTGACTTTGGATAGTCTTCAATAGATAGTTTCAATCCTTGCATGATTGGAACAACTAGTTGCTTGCAATCAGTCATGCTAAACCTCTCTAGAATGGTTTTCACATACTTACTCTGACTGAGCCAAAGCTTTCTGCTTGTTCTATCCCTGGTTATCTCCATCCCAAGAATGTACCTTGCTACTCCAAAATCTTTCATTTCGAACTTAGCAGACAACTGAGTTTTAAGGTCAGAAAACATAGCCTTGCTATTACCAATGAATAACATGTCATCCACATACAAAGTAATAACAAGCACACGATCATTCTCACATTTATAATAAATGCAATAATCAGATTTTGATCTAACAAACCCAATTGACAACACAAATGTGTCAAATTTCTAGTACCACATTCTAGGAGATTGCTTTAGACCATAGAGAGATTTATTTAACTTGCAAACCGATTTTATTTACCTTTTTCAACAAAATGCTTAGGCTGGGACATGAAGATTTCTTCTTCCAGCTCACCATGGAGAAAAGAAATCTTCACATCCATCTGCTCAATTTCAAAGTCATACACAATTGCCAATGACAACAAAAATCTTATGGATGTTAGCTTTGCTACAGGGGAAAAGATCTCTCCATAATCAATTCCCTCAACTTGAGAAAAACCCTTTGCAACCAGTCGTGCCTTATACTTCTCTACACTTCCATCAAGGCCTGTCTTCCTTTTGAATATCCACTTGCAGCCAACAGGCTTTCGCCCTTTAGGCAGTGGTACCAACTTCCAAATATCATTCTTTTTCAAGGAATCCATCTCCTCATTCATGGCTTCCAGCCACGTCTTTGAATCAGCCATGTTGATTGCTTCTTTCACAGTCCTAGGCTCATTAGTGCTGGTTATTAAAGCATAAGCACAATTTGAATCTAACATAGAGAAACCATACCTATCCGGTTGCCTTTTTTCTCGTGTAGATCTCCTTAGAGGCTGAGGTTGTTCTTCATCATCAAAACTCCCAAAGTTGCTTGAGCTCTCCTCAGTCTCAGGTACACCATGCAGCTCTTCCCTTTCTGGAGTTTGGGGAATCTCAACTGCATCCTTCTTCTTGTCACTCTGATTTGTTTCAAGCTGTTGATCACTTACTAGAGGTTTCAGCTCACGAAATATCACACTTCTGCTATACAAAACCTTCTCAGTAATAGGGTTCCAAAGCTTGTATCCTTTCACACCAACTCCATAGCCGATGAGAATACATTTCATAGCCTTTTTTTCCAATTTAGATCTCTTTTCATTCGGCACATGAACATATGCCTCACAGCCAAAGACCCGAACATGCCTTAGTGAGGGTTTCTTATCTGACCATGCTTCCAAAGGTGTCTTGTCAAGAAGAGTTGAACAAGGAGATCTATTTATTAGATAACATGTTGTAGCAACAACCTCAACTCAGAAATTTTTCTCTAGACCAGTACCACTCAGCATACCCCTTGCCTTTTCCATCAACGTCTTGTTCAACCTCTCAGCAACTCCATTTTGCTGTGGAGTGTAGGGGGTTGTCTTATGCCTTTTAATTCCATGATTAGTGCAATACCTTTCAAAATCTACAGAACAAAACTCACCTCCATTATTTGTCCTTAAACACTTTATTTTCCTTCCAGTTTGATTTTCTACCAAAGATTTGAACTCTTTAAACCGACTGAACACTTCTAATTTACTTTTAAGAAAGTATACAAATACCCTTCTCGAATAGTCATCAATAAAAGAAACATAATATCTAGACTTCGATAATGAAGGAACATTAATTGGACCAAACACATCAGAGTGAACATAATCCAGTATACCAAAAGATTTGTGAGGACTAGAGGAGAAAGAAACATGGTGTTGCTTTCCATAGATACAATGTTCACAGAAATCGAACTCAAGGTTACAATCATCGAGCCCTTCTACAAGGTTTTTGTTCTTCAAGGTTTTTAAACCTTTCTCACCAATGTGACCAAGTCTATGATGCCATAACATAGTCTTCTTTACTGGGAGTTTTACCTCCAAAGCATTTGCAGACAGAGAAGAGTCTTCATCTTTCTCTATAGGTGTAGAATTACATGACTTTACAGAGGCATTGTTACAAAGAACAGGTCGTGCATCTAGTTTGAACAAAGTGCCAGTAAGAATACCCTTAGCTAACACCATTGCACCTCTAGCTATTTTACATCCCTTACTAGAAAAATAAACTTCTACACCAGCATCATTTAACTTACTAATAGAAAGAAGATTTCGAGCCAAACCTGGGATGTGGAGAACACCACCAATTCCTTTGACTCTCCCGTCAGGAAACTGAATTCTGACTCTTCCTCTGCCAACAATCTCCAGCGTTGAATCACTTGCCAAGTATACCTTTCCACCATCATACTTCTCATACTTTGAGAACCAATCTCTATTGGATGTCATGTGAAAAGAGGCACCTGAATCAACCAACCAGACATCATCAGATGCTTGAGTTGTCAAGGCTGTTGCAATGAAGGCATCTGCATCACTTTGAGAAGGTTCATTGTCAGAAGCATTCTTCTTCTTCTTCTCCTTACAATTCTTCCTGATATGACCAGGTTGCCCACAATTCTAGCACTTTACCTTGAACTTTTTACTAGGAGACTTTGATCTCCCTTTAGATTTGGATTTCAACTTGTTTTCTTTCTTCTTGCCTTTCTCCTTTGTTCTACCTCGAACAAAAAGAGCATATTTGGCCATCTCAGAAGATTTCCTTCGCATTTCTTTAGACAGAAGCGAAGCAACCACATCATCCATCTTGAAAGTAGTGGTTGTGCTTCCAATGGCCATTACAAGATGATCCCAACTATCAGGTAATGAACACAACGGGAGTATGCAATGATCCTCCTCCTCTATTTTTACACCTACAGATGCCAGCTGAGTAACACTCATATTAAATGAGTTTAGATGGTCTACAACAGATGCACCTTCATCCATCTTCAAGGAGTGCAACTTCTTCCTCAGGAACAACTTATTTATTAGGGACTTTCCTTGATAAATGTCACCAAGTTTCTTTCACAAAGAAGCTGCAGACATTTCCTCATGAACATTTAGGAGCACAGAATCGGTTAGACTCAATCTTATCAATCCTCTTGCTTTTCTATCAGCAAGATCCCAAGCTTCTTGGGTCGTAGTTTGTGGCTTAGTTCCAGACACTGCAATCCAGAGGTCTCTATCCACAAGCAAGTCTTCTATCTTGAGTTTCCATAGCTTAAAGTTGCTGCCATTAAACTTCTTAATATCTATCCTACCAGATGTACTCGCCATCTCACAACAGAAACAAGTTTAACAATGCAAGTCTCCCACTGAAACAGTATTAGTGCAAAAAACTAATTCGCCCTAGCAAGGATAACACGAACTGGACAAGCTTTGATACCACTTTGAAGGGAAAAGAATGCAGATCTACTGACCCAACAGTGTGGAATACATTCCCTTAACACCAATACAACAAGGGAGAGAAGCAAAAACTGATTCTAATAGCTTCTAAAACTACTTGAGATGAATACAACCATTAAGAGATATCATTCAGACAAAGAATTCACAGATTGACACAGAAATTTACGTGGGAAAACCTTTCCAGGTCAAAAACTCAGCACACAGAACAAGACTCTTGTATTACAGTATTAGAAACAAATACATACAATTTCTAGTCTTCTCTGTAAAACTTACAAACGCCCAGAGAGATTCGGATTCACTGTTACAATGTTTTCACAACATACATATCGAATCACCTCTCTTCAAGAACACACGTTCTTTCCTTTCTTTTCCTCTTCAACCCACGACTTCAAACTTGCTCTGCAACTTCTGAGAAATAGCATATCTCTCATCCATATGTAGCCGACTCAGAAGAGTCCTACACATCAATGAAGTCCATCCTCAAATCACGCATCTGGTCAGATCTAACAGATTTCCCTACAACGAGCCGACTTTGCATTCAAAGCCACTACTCAAAATGGTTGAGTTTGCCATCCTTTGTTGACAATGCAACTGCCACAATAACTATTTTGGTTTCCGTCCAATCACCATTCAGACAGGTGCCACGTGTCCAAGACCCATTGGCAATCGCAGCTGACAGAACTACCAAAACGGTCAAATAGACATCGAGCGCGTCCAAGACTTTCAAGTCATTCGAACACTACCGGAGCCGGAGTTAGAATGGGAGTCGAAACAAGACTCCACCGAAATTACAGGTTCAGGAACCATTTCAGTTCCACATCCGCCCACAACAAAGAGGAACTCACCAAATACAGTTCTGACCGGGGTAAGTCAACCCGGGGTCAAACCAAGATGGGAACACAAAAGACTGAAGTCGGAGTCGGATCAGGAACAAAAAATAGGACTTCACCAAAAAGTCCAAGATCAGGAAACAATCCGGTTCCGCCTCCGCTCCGCCAACTGCAAGAAACAATAATCCAGAACCTGGACTAAGTGGAGGAAAACACCCCGAGGAGAATCCAAACAACCAGAAGAACCAGATCACAAAAGCAGGAGTCGAACTCGTAGTCGGAACAGAAACATAAATAGGAACATGGCAAATGGACATTGCCAAATTCCAAAACTGGTTCCGCCTCTGCCAGAACCTGCGAAGCGAAGCGAGAAGAATAGATGGTAGGAAGCGGAGTCGGAGTTGGAATGAGAATAGAAACTTGAAACTAGGCAAACGGAACAATGCCAAGTTCCAACCCGGTTCCGCCTCCACCAGAAATTGCGCAGTGAAACTAAGAGTCCAAATAGAGGGAAGCGGAGCCGGAGACGGAGAGGGAACAGAAACCCGGAACTAGGCAAACGAAACAATGCCAAGTTCCATTCCGGTTCCGCCTCCGGCAGAACTTGCAAACAACACAAAATTACAAAGGCATGAAAACGAGGACTTCAAGCTGGAAGTTGAAACATAATTTCTCAACAGGAAATGCCTTGGAATGCATAGTATGCAAACCAGACAAGAGCAAAGGTGGATCAATGTCTATTCGAGGCTAGGATAGAACTACCTAGTTTTACTATTGAAGTTAACCTTTATGTCACACCTCTAGGATCATATGATGTTATCCTAGAGGAATAAATTGGTTATGGAAACATAGGGCTATAGGAGACTGCCATGCTAAGACTGTAGAGTGCCTAGATGATTTTGGAAATCAAGTTAAATTCCAAGGAATACCTAGAGAGGTTAGGATTGGGCAAATTACAACAATGCATCTTATGAAAGCTAAGAAGAAAGGGTGTAAACTCTTTGCCGTAAAGATTGAAGAACTTGGGAAAGATAGAGATAATTTTGAGTACTAGAGTTTGCAAGAATTAGAAGATGGAGAAATAGATGAAACTGGGAAATCAGATATGGAGAAGAACTCAATTTTGAGGAAAATTTTGGATGTGTTTCTAGATGAGTTACCAGGATTACCTCCATAAAGAGTATTTGATTTCTCTATTGATATAGTTCCTCGATTAGAACCTATATCCAAGGCACCTTATAGGATCTAACAACCACTGAACTTATGGAACTTAAGGCACAATTGGATGTTTTTTTGTCAAAAGGACTGATAAGACCAAGTGTTTCACCTTGGGGAGCACCAATTATCTTTGTCAAGAAGAAGGATGGAACATTGTGTTTGTGCACCGACTATTGTATGCTTAACAAAGCTACGGTTAAGAACAAGTATCTGTTGCCACACATTGATGATCTTTTTGATCAAATGAGAGGTGCCTCTGTATTCTCTAAAATAGATTTAAGATTTGGATATCACTAATTAAGAGTTAAAGATAAAGATATCTTTAAAACTGCTTTCAAAGCTCGATATGGACACTATGAGTTCACTGTTTTACCTTTTGGTTTAACCAATGCACCAACAACATTCATGAACCTAATGAATAGTGTGTTTAGGGAATACCTTGACAAATTTGTACTAGTTTTTCTAGATGACATCCTGATCTATTCTAAAAATGAGGAAGAACATTGCAAGCATTTAGAAATGGTCCTACAATGTTTGAGAGAGCATAGGTTGCATGGTAAACTTTCCAAGTGTACATTCTTCCAAGAGAGGCTACATTATTTGGGTAATGTGATTTCAACTGAAGGAATTGCAGTAGATCCAACAAAGATCAAAGTAGTAATTGAGTGGCCTATACCCAAAAACGTGTCAAAGGTAAGAAGTTTCATGGGCTTGGCAGGATATTACAGGAAGTTTGTTACAAAGTTTTCTAAGATTTCTTTTCCAATAGCTTCCTTACAAAAGAAAGGAAAGAGATTCAAATGGAATGTGAAGTGTCAAGAAGCATTTGACCTACTTGTTACCAAATTTGTCTAATAGCTCAATTAGGTAGAGCTCTTTGATTTAAAATTGAAAGAAAGGTACATTTCTTAATCTTTCCTACATTACATTCAGGTGCATAAGCAGAAGACAAAAGATTACATTAATAGATTATTGCATTTGTACAAGTGCATGTAACATAGGAAGGATTTACACAAATCCTTTTTGAAAAAGCAATCGTTATTGATATTAAAAGTGTATTTGTCTCACACAAGCCATGAGACTAACTTGTTCAATATAAATGAAGAAAAGCATATACATTGATAGGTAAAAAAATAGAATGCACATGTAAGGAAAGAGGCTAGTCATTGCCTGAATGACTGGTTCAGTGTGTGCTGCCTTGATTTGTCTTCTACCTTGAGTTGCTTTGTATCCTCCTTAGCTCCATATTGCTCCTAGTTTCTGCATCTGAGTGATAAAATGTTGTTAGAGAAATGAATGTCTCTCACATTACATGTACAAGCACCCATGAACATATAAAGTGATCTCCAAATTCATTAAACAACCATGCAAACCTTAGATGTCCTAGAAAACAACAAAGTCATCAAACACATCCAAAATATGCATTTTTTTAACATGTTTGCTTAATGTGCCGAAACATATTAATAGTTCATCACTATTTAGATCTATCAAAATTCAACATGTGGAATAAAATGGGCTCCCACGAGGGTTGATCTCAACATGTTGCTATTTTGTGCTCTGGATAAGTGATAGAAAAGAAAGAAGGTTCATCTCTTTATGATTTACTTGAACAAGCACACATCATTTATGGCAGTGATTTATTGGTCTTTGTCATAAGTGACATATAGTTATTCAGGAAAATCATAAAGCATGAATCAATATCAAACACAGTTCAAGAAGATATCAAGAATACCATAAGATAAATGGGACAATCATATTGTCATGATGTAACAATGAGGATGCAAAGGACAACCACTATGTGATTCTGTCACCTTAGGTTTATCATGCACTCAATGCAAGGTCAATTTTCATTCATCTCCATACATCCATACAAGTCAAGTATATCAATGAACAATGTATGCATAGAAAAGCTCAATAACTGAAAGTACAAAGAATACAATCAAGAGGTACTAGTGTAGGAATTTTCAAATCACTCTAATGCAAATAGCTATGTTTGACAATAGTTCAATAGGACAGGGCATTCATTATAAAGGACTGTGCATTGGTAGAGAATACAAATAAAATTTATCATATCCAAAAATATCCTATGCAAATCCTTAAATGACAGTTCTATGAAGACATGAAATGGAGAGTAAGACTCAATGGAGGAAACATATGAAAAGATTCATGACATTGAGTTATGGGTGAAGAATGTGGAATTTTTTTAGTGTGACAACCATGGTAATGGAGTCATTGTAGTGATAGGAGGGGAAAGATATGGAAGACTGCCATAGACAATAAAAGTGCAAACAAAAAAATTGTAAAAGGGGAAATATAGTGGCTGCGTATACAAATTTTAAGGACAATTCCCTAGAGTCTTTTGAAGATTGGTACGATAGTGCATGGAGGATACAAAGGTTTGCACCATTGATGGAATTCAAATACCTAAGGAGGATTATCTTGACAGTCACAAAGGAGAAAAACAAGCCATTAACAGTCACAAAACCCTCAAGATTTTCAAAATCATTTAAAGAGAAAAGCTTAGAGAAATATCATGAAATACATGACCATAGCTTAGGAGAATAAAGGCCCAGATCATGAAATGATTCTACAGGAAACCCGTGAGAACTCGGGCTAGGGTTTCAAACCCATTCCAATGCAATGTCAACAACCTGCAATAAACATGGAAACTAATATTTTACAGAAAATATAAGGGTTTATGCAGTAAAGACACATGGAAAGAGCTACAGGAAAAAAACACAAATCTTCAGAGTACACGGCCATGATGAAATGAACAGAGGCCAGGTGTCTAGAGGAAAAGAAAAGTTTTGAAACCTACCAAATAATCCTTGGTCGCGACCAGTACATGCAGAAATACAGAGCATGGTATGCATAGTTGTGACTAGGAATGCCACAAAATGGCGAAAAATGTCAAAAAGATAGAGAAGTGAAACCCACGACCATGAAATGGGTGAAAAGTCTTTATCATCTGCAGAGATACAGAACCATGGCGTGGCCATAAATTTTAGGTTTCTTTCTTTTTATTTTTTATTTTGCAATGGTTAAGAGAAGATACAGGAGAAACAATAAACCTCTCTACTTTTCTCTTCTGAGGTCAAGCAGCCATAAACAAATGCATAGAAAGAAGAGATCTATTTTTTATTGCATACGAGCTCGGAGAAATACATGTCATGAAGAATGAAAGAATAGAGTGTTTATCTTTTCACTAACAGAGCTCGGGTTCAAGCATTTTTTCTCTACAGGAATTAAAGAGAAAAGCAAAATGTGTTAGCCAGAGGCTCACCTGAGCTTGTATACCACATTTTGCACAAGAAATTTGTCAGAGATGCCACTACTTTACTCCAGAATCACCATGAAAATCATTTTCAAATCCCCTCCAGAAATCCTAGGTCGGCGATGGTTAAGCTTCTTCAGGAAGCTTCAAGTAAAATGAAATGTTATTTCATTTTTGCATTCTTTTTGTTCATTAGGGTTTCTTACCCTAGAAATGCCGATGGGTAAAGGGTTATTTTTTGCCTATCTTTAAAAAAATGCAATGTCAGCTATTGAGCCCGTGAGCTAAAACTTTATGTTTTATGCCTTAGTTAATTTTCATTGAGTGGAGCCTTTCAAATCTTTAAAAGGAGTCAACATAGCTTTATTTTCTTTTCTTTTGCATTTCTTTACTAAATGTAAAGTGTTTTAATTAAGTGATAGTTATAAATCACTTAATTTAAAATGTTATTTAAGAATACAAAAATAAAGTGGTGGAAGCTTTCGACGCACATTGGAGGATGGTTGAAACAGTTTTCCAACACATGCCAAGCATATAGGGGCTTTTATGTTGCTTTAGTGCTTTTGAGAGCATATAGGAGCAGTTGTGAGATGGTTGCAAACATGTGGAGGGTATATAGGCATTTTAGTTGCTTTTGAGAGCCTTTTGTGGGTAGTTTGAGGTGTCATCATGTTGGACAAAGTCAAGTTTGACTTTTTCATGCTTATTTAAGCCTTTTGGAGGGAATCTAGTGGCTAGATTTTAGGCCCTTTTCATGCATCCGACCCCAATCAGTTTGGGAGTCCTATTCTTATGGAATTTTGGAGGGAGCTGATTCATATAGTCACTTGAGTGACTCTTTTACATTCAGTTTAGATTATGCAACTTTTGTACTTAGTGACTTTTGAAGTCCTTATACAAATTTTTGGCATATTTTGTAACTCTTTGGATATGGAATATAGAGGATACCTTGGTTATTTTTGATGATGAAATTCTTGCCTTTTTTTCTTGCAATCTTGTGTATATTGAATGATTGACCAAGTTACTTGTGAAATTTTCCTAATCTCCTTGTAACTTTGTCTCATAAGTTTATACCTTTTCTACAAATGTTAAGTTGATGATGCAGGTTACTAATTGTGTCTAGGGAATGCATATAGCTTTTCAATTGTGAAGATTACCTTCCCTTTTCTAGTTAGTGTATTTTGGCCCTTTAGTGAAATATTTATGAGAAACATACTGTAACAAGATGTGAAAAATTTAATTTTTGTTAGTTTGAGCTAAGTGTTTGAAGTTCTAAGTTTCATTGTCCTCCTTTAGTTTGGTGTATCACTTCATGTTTACTTTTACTTTTAGTTTTTTGAGTTCTCCTTCTCCCTTTTCCTCATAATTTCATTAGTTTTAGGTTATAACCAGCTAGGAGCCAGCCTTATTTGGAGATTCACTCCATTTCTTAGGTGAGCCATAGCCTAGGAGTGATTCCATGTTTCTTTGGAATGCTAGGCCCTACAGCTTAACTTGTTAAATCTTGTAGCTTAGTCAAGGTGCAATTTTAGTAGATAACACTACTCAAAGAAAAACTAACCACCACAACAATCTTAAAAGTAGCAAATCCTAAAGGTAGCTTTACGGTTATCATCAATGCATGTAGAGAAGGGTTAAGAGGTGTACTGATGCAAGACAGGCAAGTGATTGCTTATGAGTCTAGAAAGCTGAAACCATATGAAATGAATTATGCATCACATGATTTAGAATTGGAAGTTGTAGTTCAAGCATTGCAAATGTGGAGGCACTATTTACTAGGAAAACCCTTTGAGTTGAAAATTGACCATAATGGGTTAAAGTACCTTTTTACTCAACCAAATCTGAATGCCAAGTAGAGAAGATGGTTAGAGTTAATAGCTGACTATGATTTTAATATTAGTTATATTAAGGGGAAAGAGAATTGGGTTGCCGACGCATTAAGCCGAAGATGTCACATTGCTTCCATAGTAGCAATTCAAATCGATTTCAAAGGTAAAGTACTCCAAAAGAGCAAGGAGGATGAGTATTACTTACAAGTTAAGCAAGCACTCATGAATAATCCTCAAGATTGTAGGTATGTTTTCAATTTGAACCTAATGGATAACTTAGACACAAGGGTAGAATGTATGTACCTGATGTAAAGGAATTAAGAAATTTGGTATGGAAGGAAATACATGAAGCACCATATTTTAGACATCCAGGAGTGACAAAAATGATGGTTGATGTAAAACCATTATACTTCATGAAAGGAGATGTTGCTAGTTTTGTGGCTAGGTGTCTTGAGTGTCAAAGGGTGAAAGTTGAGCATCATCATCTTGCAGGTTTGTTGTACCCACACGACATACCAAAAAATAAATGGCAAGTTATAAGTATGGACTTTGTGCAAAGACTGCCTATGTCAAGGAATAAGCACAATGCCATATTGGTGGTAGTTGATAAGATTACAAAAGTGGCACATTTTATACCAAGGAACCTAACTGATGGAGCACCTATCATAGCAAGAAAATTTGTGTAGGAAGTGTTTAGATTGCATGGGATTCCTGAAAATATTATCTCAGATAGGGATGCACAAATCACTTCTAGGTTTTGGCAAACCTTGTTTTTTGCATTAGGGACTCAGTTAAATATTAGCTCGACATATCATCTGAAAATGGATGGGAAAACTGAAAGGGTAAACCAAGTATTGGAAGACCTACTCGGGATGTATTACATGGATCAACAATACAACTGGGAAGATTATTTACCCTTATTCGAATTTTCTTACAATAACTCATATCATTTTGCAATTAAGATGGCTCCTTTCGAAGCCTTGTATGGTCGAAAGTGTCAAACTCCTATAAGTTGGGATAAACTTGAGGATCGAGTAAGTCTTGGACCAAAAATGTTGGCAGAAATGGATGAGCAAGTTAAGATTATGAAGCAAAGGTTAGTAGAATCTAACAATCAACAGAAAAGTTACACAGATGCTAAGAGAGTGCCTCGTAATTTTTCCTTAGGTGACAAAGTACTTTTGAGAGTGAAAATGTAATGTCCCCACTCTAGTCAGTATTTAGGAACAGTGGAGTTAGCCTATTTCTTGGACCCTCGTGGGCTGACTGGATCTTGTTAGAGGGTCAGTGACCATCTTCGATGGGTATTTCCATTCCCATCCCTTCACTTCAGTATGGATTTCAATATAGGCATATGGTGTTCAGTGTTCGCCAGCTTCTGACGAAACAAGATAATATTGAGTTTGGAGGAAGTTATGGGTATTTTGGTGGTTAAGTTATGTAATTAACTTAAATGATTTAATATGAAGTCAAATTGACTTTATAAAGATATGCCACTTAAATACTTTATAAAGTGACTTTTTAAAATCACTTAAATGGCAAAGTGCACCAACTATGGAAAATGAATTAAAATATATTTAAATGTATTTTAATAAAGGCAAGTCATGCTTTAATGGGAATTCGTGCCTTTTGGAGAAGTATAAGGCAAGAATTGCAAGTCAACCTAATTACTTGATTATCATTTGACATTGCAATTTCTCTCTTCTTTGTGATTTTGTCTAAGGGCAAGGATTCTAGGAAAACCTTCATTGAAGAACGAAAAATCTTCACTGAATCTATGATTGTGAGGCTATGAGACACCAATCAAATGATTGCCATTGTGGGAGCTTCATCCAAAAGTTCTTTTGTGCTTCATCAGAGTTCTTGTGCAGTTTACCAGTTTTCAGTTGTAGGAGAGGGCTTCACACTTGGATTGCCATCTCCATCTTTCTATTAGCTCTAGTTGTTTGCAGAAACTGATGTTGTACCATCTCTTGCAAGAAGTCACACTTTTCCTTGCATAGGTGTGTTCCAAAGGAAAGGCGTGTGAATGCTTGAGGCAAAAATGCCTCCTTTTTGGTATGTTTCTCAGCTCTACCATTGGTGTACCACCTTCTCAACTTCATTCCTTTAGCTACCAGGAGGGAGAAAGCAGATCTGAGGCTCTGGCATCCTATTTGGTCATTTTCATCAATTCTTGCTTCGCAAGCTCTGTAATTTCTTATTTAATTATTTTGGAGGTCTTCGGGTATGTTTCTTGTTTGTAAATTCATTGTATGTACTACCATATCTTATTTATAGTACCAATTGCTCAAGAAATTCTCGCATTTCAATTTTATTTGCAAATTTATGCTTGTACGCCCCTTCTACTTCTATCTAGAATTTCTCTAAAATCAATAAAAACACAAAAAGATAAGCAAAAACTATAGGGGTTTGAGTTGGAGCCAGTTGGGCTCATCACATAAACCTCACAAAAGCTCCATTAAATTTGGAAAATCTTTTAAGTTAGCCCTGTGTTATGTTGGACCCTTTGAGGTTCTAGAGGAAGTGAATCCTATAGCCTATCAAATTACTTTTCTACCAACTCTTGCCAAAATGTATAATGTCTTCCATGTGTCCTACCTTAAAAAATATATCCCAGGAGATAATCATGTAATTGATTGGATTGCTTTACAGGTAAGGGATCTCAGAGTAGTAACTCTTGAGCCCATCAAGGTGCTAGGAACATGTAAGCTACACTTGCATAACAAAGAGGTCTTGCAATGCAAAGTCCAGTGGGACCAGTACGTAGAAGACTCAACTACTTGGGAGGACTATGCAAAAATTTAGCAGAAATTTCCTGAAATTCTTGATGCTTTTGAGAATGTTGAATAATGTAGTGTTAGATTGTTATGCTTTGAATAATACCTTAGGTCATCAAGGATGATGATTCTTAAGGGGGGGAGTATGTTAGACCCCAATTGTATAGTTACTATTTATTATTAGTACATAGGGTTAAAATGGATGTAATGAGAATTATGGAGATGAATAAAATATGTGTGTACCTTGTTATCAATATGAGTGTTGAACATTTGATGATTGTCTCATTTGATGTTGTTTCAGTTGATGTTATCCATGGTGAAATATTGCATTTATGTGAATAAAAGGTTATTGAATTGTGATTATTCTAACTTTGGAGATGTTTATGTATACTGCATATATAATGAACATTTGACTGTCATGAGCATGTGTTAGTGGATGCAGGTATGTGTTCCATTCCTCTAGGTGGAGGGGAAGTATCACTCGGGAGAAGATCTTGGTCGGGTAACCAGTAAAAGTAAACTATCTGAGCATACATACACCATATTAGAGTGTTTGAACTGAGTTGGTTTGAGGGTTATAGGTAAGTCATGCTTAGCTTGTTTAAATGCATTAGGAGTCTTGTTTACTTCTACATGCTTTTATAGGTGATGTTTATCTATTTGGGGCTTTGAGGTTGTTCTTGTGTTATTACGATCATATGGATAAATAGGATGTAGGTGGAAGTATGTTTATATGTATGCACATGTGTGTCAATGGGATCTAATGACATGTATATACATAAGAATAGATATACCACACATACACACCTATCAATATGATGGTAATGTAATTGGATGTAAGTGAATCAGATGTAGACATATATATATGTATAGTATATACACGTATCCATATGTATATGCATATTGATACAAGCGAACGTTAGCAAATGGACATGTGCTCATATAGATGCATCGATATGGTATACCTACACACACATTTACATAGAGGTATATACATTTATACATATTATATATGCATACATCCTATATGATGTGGTTATTATAATTATTTTGCCTTTACGCTTATATGTATATCATATGTATGTAGACTGGCTTATGATATATATATCTATTTAATATATATATACTTATATGTAAATATATATTAAAATAATATATATATATATATTTAGTTATATATATATATATATGTATATATATACCATATAATAATATATATATTACATATTGTTTTATACATTGGAAATCGACTTATTTCTGATTTAATAAAGGAGTCGATTTAATGAAGACTTCTTTTGACGTATTTAATCCTTGGCTAAAATATGTTGATATTGATTATTATCATGAAAGTTGACTTTGGATCATACATGGATTTGAGAAATAATCACGTATTACCAGCTATGAAATACGTATGAGTGAGACACAATAATACGTCTTAATTTTGTTGGCTTTGACTTGGTTGATATGTGAAATTATGAAAGCATGGACTAAGTCCAACGTATTTAATTATTGCGGTCGATTCAGATTATGTGTTGATAATCTATCATTGACATATTCTACTTACCTGGGGATCATGCCATTTTACTAGTTTGGCGCCACCTCTGTTGAACACTTTTCTGTAGATGTCAATTTGGGAGAAAAATATGAATTCTCCATGTGTAGTTTGAATTGGTCTTTTTGAATGTTGTCAATTTGGAAGTTGATCTGTTAAGCTGTATGAGCTTGATTTGTCGCTAGCCTTAAGTTGAATCATGCTGCAAGGAAGTGGTGTCAATCTACATGCCAAAACTATAGGATTTATGGAGGTTGGCTGCTCTATAAATAGTTGCACCAACTCACTTGCAAAGTATTATTATTATCATTGTTCTTATTCTTACAATTTTTGAGTGATCATTATTTTCCATCAATTATAATCATTCACAATTTTGTATTCTTGTGTGACCACTATTTCTATAGAAAGACGTATCATATCAAGAACATACATCCTTAGCTATCTATCTTATCTGACTTTTACAGTCATTCTCATCTAATTTATGAGTGAGAAAAGAGTGAGATCTTGTGAGGAAGAGTTATCTTTTACTGAGAAAAGTGTGCTATCAACCAGAGAGAGAGAGAGAGAGAGAGAGAGTTGAGTTGGGAAGTTGAATTAAGCTGAACTACTATTGGAGAAGGCTGCAGTGTCATCATTATTTGGGATAAGCGATAACAGGCGTGGCATTTCTTCTTCTTATAATTTATTTGGAATTGATGTGTTTTATGTGCTGCATGGAATGTCTTTTCTATTTGTGCATTAGAAGTAATTATGATTATCTCTTGAAAAAGGGAATTGAAGCTTTCTAGTTGCTTTTATGTTGTGAATGTAAGATCTCCATAATAGGAGAACGATGATTATATTATTTATTATTTACCAAGCTTCATTGAATGCAAGAGTCACTTGAGGTACACCCAGCTAAGTTATTAACTAGGAAAGCTTGTGTTACTCCTAGGATAGTTAATCCAATATGGGAGCAGGCTTGTGTACTTACTATTTAGATTCATTTCAAGTAGATTAGTATGTTGTAGGTTAGTTTGGGATGACGAACTATCCATTGAAGGACAATACCTATGCGTAGTGTAAGATAGCCTTAAGTCAAATCGGCCCTAAGTAGTGTATGTGATAGATGAATCTCAGTCGTTTATTGAATAAAACACTTTGGCCAAAGTAGTGCAATGTACAATACTCCACTTAGTTGTGTGATTATTGAGACTACACTATCAGTTCACCATGATCTAGTATTACATGCTAGTTTGAGATTGTTGGATTACAAAAGGATCGAGTTATGTAGGACACAACACTATGCTCAGTTGGTTTTCATTATTGATTACTCTACCAATCTCTTCATTGAAGGGAAGGGCCATCTATCGAATGATAGATGTGCGGGGGACCGCATTAAGAGTTTGTGGTTGGCGAAAAAATGCCTAAGTGATGCTTCTCCTCCGTAGTAGGCGACAAAAAACCAAGATTTGAAAGGAAGGATCCTGGACCGTCTTACTACTATTTTTTCTAAAGATCCATGAGATATGTATGTATTTGAATGCTTTCTTATATTGATGTATATTTGAAATGAAAAGGAATTCTTGATGTAGAATTTTTTGTATCTTGTTTGGAAATTGTCAATAATTTTTATTTATTTTTATTACCATGGCTTTATTACTTGTTTATTTACTCGTTTGGTATAAATTAAGACATTTTTACTTTATGAAAGGATTAGTACGTTACAAATAGTGGATTGGTAGCTCAAATCCACGTACAAAGACACATAACTGCCTACTTGCATTAAACTGTAAATAATTTTCAAGATTGTTCAAATCTATAATTAACTACTAGCTTAAAAAATTTGGACTTTGAAATGGATAATTTGATAGATATAAATTATCGAGGGTCATGCATGTCATTCTATGTAGTTTAGTATATTTTTGAACATACATAGTTCTATCTAGGGATTTTTTTCACAAGATTGTTCATTTCATCTAGCATGGGGAGAATACTAGATAAAGTTAAGAGTGTCTCGATATCTCTTAACCTATGTAAGAGGTTAGGAGCTTTTTCTACTATGTGATGATGTTTGAACATTACTCTAATCAAGGATCAATATTTTGAAAAATCTCATTGCACTGGTCCATGCAAGGAGATCCATCCGGTATTAACATCCTTAAGACTCTTGTTTCCTCATGTTATTCTCTAAGCAAAATTTTGAAATTCCACAAAATGTTTGAGACTTTGATAAAAGTATGAGTAGAGCTCACAGACTAGATTTCCAACTTTTGATATTGGAGGAAACTTGCTTACAATTTTAAATGCTAGATTCATTTTGTGGGACATGCAATGAATGGAAATCATGTATGCTGAAAAATTAATTTGTAACTTTATGCAAAGACCGTTCTCATGACCTTGCATTGATGAAGCTCCATCAACTCCTACAAACATGAACTTTTTGGTAATTGTGAAGTCATCCATACCTCCAATTTCATTCAAATATTTTTTAACTAATTCAAATAGATTTTGCGATGTCGAAATCTCCTTCATTTTATGAACATAGAGTAGATGAGGTTACCAGAAATGTTGGTGTACAGTATACACACACATACATACCCAAGAAGTATTATCTATCAGAATAACTTCATCTAAAGATAATGCAATGAAGGTTGACTCTTATTTTCTCCTGTAAATCTTATTTTTCCACCTCAAAAAGACAACTTGCCCATTCCCATCCAAAGTTTATTTACTAATGTGTGCTAGGAAATTTAGGAACACCCAAAAAACGATAATAAACTATTATATTCTAGGTAGTTTGTCATAGGATGCCCTCTAGACAAAATATGAAAAACAACACTCATTTGAACAATTTTTGCTAGTTGTGATCCTGCCATTATCTTTCCAACTTGAGCTTCAATTGAGCCTCCACATGAAGCAAGATTCTTCGCCATTCTTTGCATATTCTCGTCATATTCTTGGGCATACTTAACATGAAGATATTCTTCCTTTGGTTTCCATCTTATTACTAATTTTTTCTTTTCATCTATGATTTGTTTTTCATAAACTTTACTGATATGCTTTTCTATAGTATCAAGCTTTAGCTAAAACTTCTTACCTCTTTTATATTTCTAACTACAAATCTTACACTTGCATTCTATTGGAGGTTCATCTTTGTTTGCATTCTCCATTGGTTCAATGAATGAGTACTTTGACACCCAATCAATCTAGAAATTCCTTGTCATATCCCACTCGCGCCTCATTTTTTATTTGGCTTTCCTTTTCCTCTTCCTTGTAGCAACATCATCTACGATGCCAAAAATTTCATCCAAGTCAATTAACTCATTCTGGCTAACTTGGGTATCCCTTGGAACATCTTCTATGGCATTGTCATCCTCATTTGACTCAATTAACTCAATCCCATTTTGCAGTGAGGTATTTCCAATTCCTTCTTCATTAATATTTGGTGAAAGAGTTGATGATGTATTTCCATCTTGATCTGATGGATTAAAAACATTTCCAAAGTAAGACTTTATGGTAACTCTATGTTTTGGGCATTTTGATGGCCTCCCTTCACCACTTTGAGGAGTCTTACTTTTGCTGCACTTGCTGCTTGACATCTTGATCTCTCACGAAATAAAAGTTGAAAAAAAATTCTTGTTTAAGAAGGACATAAAATATAGATCGCATTCCCTACTCAATGTCATCTTTAAGATTGAAGCAAGAATGAAAAAGAGATAAAAAATCTTAGAACACTACGAAGAAATGATCACTTATCTGTAGGTTTTCATTGAATTGCTATTCATTAATGCAATAATGCCTGTAATTGTAAGTTTTTAACTTGCCTATGATCAAGGTTCCAAGTCTAACTTTCGAATCGAGAGCTCACAAGTTTATAAATGTGTAAAAATAAATCAAAGTTTCGATTGTATTTATATCAACCCATATTTGGTGAATTTCATAGGGTTTTTAAATGATAGTAAAAATTTGGCAAATCTTGTGTGATTATACAATGATACATTTAAATGGGTGAATCAAACCTCAATAGAACACAAACATTATAATTTTTAAGGTGATTATGGCCCTACGATTAGCGTGGAGTTATCATAGTATTGGCAAAATGGGTCCTCATATGTAACTATTTTTAATGTAATTGGTGAAACATGTCCTCAAACATAATTATTTAATGTTATTGGTGAAATGGGTCCTCATATGCAATTATTTGTAAATTCTATTAGCGAAATGGGTCCTCACACATAGTGAACATTTAATGATGTTAGCAAAGCGTGTCTTGATATGCAATGTCATTTTAATAGTATTGGTGAATATGTGGGTGATTTAATATGTATGCTTCCGAGATTCCAAGCAGAAATATTAATTAGTTCGTTGGAAACATGTAGTTTGTTATGACGAAACTATTAATTAAATATACCTTATAAAATAAATCGATGAAGAATTGAAACACATTGGATCGATAATTCATAAAATTCAGGGGATTTGGCCACCCTGTTGGTTGCAATATATTCGCCAATTTTGACTTGGCCAATATGAATTATTTGCTAATTGACAGAGATTCACCATTAAAAATATCTTCGCTTTCACTAAAAAATATCATTTTACACACTAATCATTGCACTAGGAACTGTTGGATGTTGTGGTTGTGTTGTTGATATGTGGTTTTCATTGATGTCAACACTATTAGCATTGATGATTCTGAAGGTTGTATATGTTGAGGATAGTGAGAAAATTAGAATAAATATGTTGCAGGCAGTCTGTGAAGCTGAGATGATCAGAATGGTGGAAAGTTGTGTATGTTGATAATCAAAGGTCGCACATTAAAGGGTTTCTTGTTGAGCCTGTCTAGTATGTCATCTGGAAGTTTTAGTGGTACACATCAAGATTGGAACAAGTTATGAGTTTCTGAGTTCCTATAGTTATTTTGTTACTGTACCAGGTGTTTCTGGAAGAAGAGAATGCAATTCTGGTAAATTGAGTTATTTCTTATGCTACTGTGATGTTCAGTAATGTTTCTAGATCGTGCTATATCATTATGGTACGTCCACATTGATCGATGTGCTCGTGATCAAAGATTTTCCTTTGTGCGTTCGAGGTTTTCATGTTCTTGGCTGACATGATGGTGGTAGCGTGTTGCAAATCCTTATGGATTAATATTTTATTGTATGGAATGTTCAAGGATGTTGATTTAGGTCTTCATTATGATGTGACTGACTTAGGTTGGTGCGCATTGAGATTTGTTCATGAATTGGGCCAACAGTTGTAATTTATTCTTTTACTTGTGGCCGACAGAGTTGTTGATGTAATTCATGTAGCGGATATATAAGAGCGATTGTTTCTTCATTTTGAAGAGTGTGTGTGTGGTGTATGCTCGATGAATGTATGTGAAATGTGCAAATAAAGATCTGAACATAGTGTGAAGAAGATTGAATGAAGTGTAAAGAAGTGTTTTTGTGCCTAGCCAAAACTGTCATCAAGCTTTTGTAGAAGATAATTTCTTAGTTCAACCTCATTAGATGGATTTAATCTGTTTTTCTTAAATGTAAGGTAGTGAGCCTTCCCTTTGAGCAGTGAGCTCTGGGCAGTGTGTCTGAATGCATGTGCATTCCTTATTCATTTTTCATTATACTTCTAATAGGGTATAATATTGTGGACTAACATCCACCATGGTTTTTCCCCTAACAAGGTTTCCACGTATAAAATCTTGGTGTTCATGTGTTTCTGATGTGTCATTGATTTATGCTTTCACTGTTAATTATCAGATATGAGATTAAAGGTTGAATAAGTTTAAAGTTTGCAACAACTGATTCACCCCTCCGTCTTAGTTGTCTATCCTTGTTTTGCCAACAATTGGTATTAGAGCAGGTTCCTCTAAAGAAGTTTAACAACTTGAGATGATCTGAGATGGCATCATACAAGAAGGATAGTCTCAGATTTGATGGTACAAATTACTCTCTATGGAAGGTGAGAATGGAGTGTCATTTGAAGTGCATTCGTGAACCCTTCTGGAAGATTACAAAGAATAGATATAAAATTCCTCAGAATGGTCCCACTACTCTTGATGAGATCAAAGAAGCTAAAAATAATATCAGGGCTATAGAAGCATTACTGAATGCTTTGATAGATTAAGAGATGAAAAATGTGATAGGTCTAAAGATTGCACATGAGATCTAAAAAAAATTGGAGACATTATATGAAGGAGATGCACAAGTGAAGATTGCTAAGCTAACAAGTCTGAAAGGCAAGTGGAAGAATTTGAAGATGAGTGAAGATGAAAACATTGTTGCTTTCATGTAGAAGGTAAATGAATTACTGATGGGTATCAGGTGTGCCGGTGGAGTTATGGAAGAAGATGAGATTGTGGCTAAAGTGCTAAGATTAGTGCCTACCTCTTACAAAATGAAAGCTCATGCTATTGAAGAGCTTAGGAAAATAACAAATGTGACAAGAGACATGCTGATTGGTAAACTTGTTGCCTTTGAGTTGAGTGAATTTGGTGAGTATACTCCTAAGAAAAAATTTGCATTTAAAACTATTGTATCCGGAAAAAGCCAACAAAGATATGATCTGGGTGAAAGTTCTAGAAAGACATTCAAGTATGAAGATGAGATGAGATAGATTGAAGATGAAGAAAGAGAGCTAGAAGAGCTGGAAGCATTAATTGTGAAAAGAGAATCCAAAGGACATGGTAAGTATAAAGGAAATTTGCCTATTAAATGTTTCTCTTGTAGTAAGATAGGTCATTTTGCATCAAGGTGTCCTAAAAGAGTTTCTAAGTATAAACTTGGCAAGTCTAGATTTCAAAAGAATGTTATTATGCTAAAGAAGGTGTTACTGATGATGAATATGACAAAGAAAATGGAAATGAAGATGGATGGGTATTCATTGCTATCAAGGAAAATGGTACAGTGTCCATTGAATCTACTAGCAATCATAATATTGAGAAAGCTCTTGCAGCAAAAATTGATGAATGGGTGATTGACAACGGATGCTCACATCATATGACTGGTGACAAAAGCAAGTTTCTAAGCTTGGAAAAGTATGACGGTGGTGTTGTAAGATTTGGAGATAACAATGCTGGTGTGATTTGTGGCAGAGGCACTATTTCTCTTGGTGGTAAATGCAATACTGATGATGTTCTTTATGTTGAAGGATTGAAACATAACTTGTTGATTGTTTAACAGATGGTAGACAAGGGATACAATCTTCAGTTCAAAGATGGTAAGTGCAGGATATTGGGAAGCTCTGGAAATGTAATTGCTTTAGGTACAAAGACAAGAGGTAATATTTTTCACCTGAGTGTTGCTAGTGAAAGTTGTTTAATTGCTCAAGTTGATGTAAGCTGGTTATGGAATAGGAGGCTGTGTCATGTGAATTTTGATAACATTGTCAAAGTAAGCTCCACTCAAGCAGTCAAAGATCTACCTAAGTTAGTCAAGCCTACTAACACTATGTGCAAGGAATGTCAGATGGGAAAGCAGACACAAATTTATTTTAGGGGCAAACAACATCATTCTAATGGAGTGTTGGAGTTGGTTCATATTGATCTATGTGGTCCATCCAGAATCAGAAGTCTACAAGGAGAAAGCTACTTTATGTTGATTATTGATGATTACTCTAGGATGATATGGGTTGCTTTCTTGAGAGAAAAACATGAAGCACTATAAAAGTTCAAATGTTTCAAAGCTTTGATGGAAAATGAGATAAGATTGAAGGTTAAATGATTAAGATCAAACAGAGGTGGTGAATTCACTTCCCGGGAGTTTAATTCATTTTGTGAAGAGTATGGAATCAAAAGATAGTTATCTGCTCCTCGAACCCCTCAACAAAACAAAGTTGTTGAAAGGAAGAACATAACAATTCTAGATGCTGCTAGAACTATGATGTTGGAAGGTAATGTTCCTCATATCTAGTGGAGAGAAGCTGTAAGCACTGCTATATACACTATCAACCACGTAAATGTTAATGGTAAATCTAGTAAGACTCCTTTTGAGCTGTGGTTTGGTTATAATCCTACTGTTAAGTATTTCAAAATATTTGGAAGTAGATGTTATATTAAGATAGATGAAGATATTGGCAAGTTTGATGCTAGAAGTGATGAAGGAATCTTTCTGGGTTACTCTACTAAGAGTAAGGCCTACCGGTGCTACAATAGAAGATTGAAGAAAATGGTTAAAAGTGCAAATGTCAGTGTTGATGAACACACTATTAGATCATCCAGATACTGTGGATATGATTTAGATGACCAACAAGATGGTACTGATAATGGAAAGAATGTGTAGACACATAATGAAGTTCAAATTGTTTCGGTGAATCATGAAGGTGAAGCTAGTGGAAGTGCAGAAGAAAGAAAAAAAGAACTAGAAGTTAGAGAGAATCCAAAAGTTCCAAGGTATGCAAAGCTAAATCACTCTGAGAATCATATTATAGGAGACAAGAACAAAGGTGCAGAATAGAAGAAGAATTGTAGAAGAATATTGCCTGATTTCCAAAATTGAGCCTAGTAATGTTAATGAAGCATGCAAAGATGAATATTGGATGGAAGCAATGAGGGAAGAACTGATGCAAATAGAGAAAAATGATATATGGATTCTTGTTCCCAGACCTCAGGATAAAAATGTGATTGGAACCAAATAAGTCTTTTGAAATAAGTTGAATGAACAAGGTGAAGTTGTCAGAAATAAAGCAAAACTGGTATGTAAAGGATACTCACAAATGGAAGGTATTGATTTTGAAGAAACTTTTGCCCCAGTTGCTAGAATTGAAGCTATAAGGCTATTTCTTGCTTATGCTACTTTCAAAAATTACAGTCTATCAAATGGATGTAAAGTCAACATTTTTGAATGGAGAATTAGAAGAAGAAGTATATGTTGAGCAACCAGATGGATTTAATTGACTGATGAAAAATATATGGTTTGTCGGTTGAGGAAAGCACTGTATGGACTCAAACAAGCCCCTAGAGCCTGGTATGCAAGACTGGATAAATAATTGTTGAAGCTTGGATTCAATAAAGGTACTGCTGACAACAATCTATATTTCAAGATGGATCAGGATAAAGAGTTGATTATTGAAGTCTTTGTTGATGACATTATTTTTGAAGGTGATGATGACTTATGCATGAAGTTTGTTGATGAAATAAAAAGTGAATTTGAAATGTCAATGATAGGAGAGCTGAAATTCTTTTTAAGATTGCAAATAACTCAATTAGATGATGGAATTTTCATATCTTAGTCCAAATATGTAAAAGAGTTACTGAATTTTTTTGGCATGGAAGATTCAAAACCAGTTGGTACACCCATGGTAACTGAATGTAAGTTAACACAAAATGATAATTCTCCTAAGGCTAATCAAATAAGGTATAGGTCAATGATTGGAAGATTGCTATATTTGACTCAAACCAGACCAAATATTATGAATGTTGTGTGCATGGTTGCTAGATATCAAGCTGATCCAAAGGAATCGCATGTGACTGCAATAAAGAGGATTTTCAGATACTTGAAAGGAACAGTCGATTTTGGTCTTTGGTATCCTAAGGATGATGATCTTACTCTGAATGCCTTTACGGATGTAGATTGGGCAGGAGATGTAGACGACAGGAAAAGTACAAGTGATGGTGCATTCTTCTTGGGGAAGAAGTTGGTGTCTTGGCTAAGTAAAAAGTAGAATTCCATTTCCTTATCTATTGCTGAGGCAGAATATATTGCCGCTGCAAACAATTGCACTCAAGTATTATGGATGAAATAGATGTTGAGAGATATCAGAATTGAGTATAATGAGCCTATTGCTATATTCTGTGATAATTCAAGTGCCATAAAAATTTCCAAGAATCCGGTGTTACATTCAAAAACAAAACATATATCTATCAAGTATCACTTTTTGAGAGACAAAGTGAGTGATAAAGAAGTTAGATTGGAATATGTGCCCACTAAGGAACAAACTATAGATATCTTCACTAAATCGTTGCCTAAGGATACTTTTGAGTATCTTAGAGGCAAGTTAGGGGTGATTTCCCCTCCTAATCTGAACTAAGATGCAAGTTTTTGCATCAATCCGTGCACTTACAGTGAGATCTTGTTTCAAATTAATGTTGTGGTGGCTACTACTAAGGGGGAGTCGTCAGATGATTCAAATGATATGTGGTTCAGTGCTTGTGTACCTTTGCCATTGATGTCAAAGGGGGAGAAGTGTAATGTGAAAAACCTTGTAAAATCTAAGGGGGAGAAGTGTAGATCAAAGGAAGAGAAGAGTATTGTGTAAAGAGTTAGTTGTGTTGATGGTATTTTTCACATCATGTGTTGCCATCAATGCCAAAGGGGGAGATTGTTGGATGTTGTGGTTGTGTTGCTGATATGTGGTTGTCATTGATGTCAACACTATTAGCATTGATGATTCTGAAGGCTGAATATGTGTCGTGCATTAAAGGGTTTCTTGCTGAGCCTATTTAGTATGTCATCCGAAAGTTTCAGTGGTACGCACCAAGATTGGAGCAAGTTATGAGTTTTTGAGTTCCTACAGTTATTTTGTTACTGTAGCAGGTGTTTCTGGAAGAAGAGAATGCAATTCTGGTAAATTAAGTTATTGTGTATGCTACTGTGATGTTCAGTAATGTTTCTAGATCGTGCTCTATCATTATGGTACGTTAGTGTTGATCGGTGTGCTCGTGATCGAAGATTTTCCTTTGTGTGTTCGAGGTTTTTATATTCTTGGCCAACATGATGGTGGTAGCGTGTTGCAGATCCTTATGAATTAATCTTTTATTGTATGGCATGTTCGAGGATGTTGATTTAGGTCTTCATTATGATGTGACCGACTTAGGTTGGTGAGCATTGAGATTTGTTCATGAATTGGGCCGACAGTTGTAATTTATTTATTTACTTATGGCTGACAGAGTTGTTGATGTAAATTCATGTAGATGATATATAGGAGCGATTGTTTCTTAATTTTGAAGAGTGTGCGTGTGGTGTATGCTCGGTGAATGTATGCGAAATGTGCAAATAAAGATTAGATCATTTGATTTTAGATTAGAGTGTGAAAAAGATTGAGCGAAGTGTAAATAAGTGTTTTTGTGCCTAATCAGAACTGTCATCAGGCTTTTGTAGAAGCTAATTTCTCAGTTCAACCTCATCAAATGGATTTAATTTGATTGTCTTATGTAAGGTAGTGAGCCTTCCCTTTGAGTAGTGAGCTCTAGATAGTGTGCCTGAATGCATGTGCATTCCTTATTCATTTTTCATTATACTTCTAACAGGGTATAATCTTGTGGACTAACATCCACCGTGGTTTTGCCCCTAATAAGGTTTCCATGTATAAAATCTTGGTGTTCATGTGTTTCTGATGTGTTGTTGATTTATGCTTTCACTGTTAATTATCAGATCTAAGATTAAAGGTTGATTAAGGTTGAATAAGTTTAAATTCTATAACAACTGATCCACCCCCCCATCTCAGTTGTCTATCCTTGTTTTTCCAACATGAACAACCTTGACAAAGTAGTCCAAAAACAAAAAAAAAGAAAAGTGAAAGGAACATATTTTTCATTATTACATGATGAAAAAATAAAATTGAGTAGTTCAAAATACATAACAAGAACCCAAAATTTTTTGATTGAGAATTTAAAAAATAATAAAAAATGTAGTGGAAAAATATTAACAAATAGTAACCTTAAATATTAAAACCCAACATTTCATAACCGGATTAAAAAGCTTCTAAAGTGTTACTGTTGACCATTATTACTAATAGTGGAATAAAATGTACTCATTAGATCCAAAAAGTAATAAACCATATGACACCATGTGAGTTCACCAATAAAACATGAATTAATGATTAATATATATTTTTTATAACATTTAAGTTTTCACAGTCCATGATAAATTAGTGCAAATTTTTGGATTGAAGTTGTGTACAGTTTTTTTACATCAATGTTTCGAATCATACTCCATGATCCATCATGAGGAAGTTGTGCAGAAAAAGAGAAGAATGGTGATGGATCATGGAGTATGATCCAAAATGTTGATGTAAAAAATTGTACACAATTTCAATCTAGAAATCTGCACTAATTTTTTTATAGTTTTTTTGACTCATCAACAAAAACATGCTAATGTGACATCATATTTGATATTGTGGGCCTAAAACTTTGAATTTTATCAATGAACTTGTTAAGATAATTGCTATAGAAATTCAAGTCATTTAAAATGGTTAGGTATGATTTTTAAAGACTTAAAGTTATCTTCTCAAAAATTCAAAATAAATGCATATTCATTCATTATATTATAGTCTAAATTATATCCATAAAAAAAGAAAATTGTGCTACCCAAAGTCACATGCCAACACATTAAAAGCTGTGTGCACAACATTTGCTTGTGTAAAAACACTTTCACACATCACTTGTGACTATCCTATAAAATGATATCAACAAAAAATATTTGCTTGTATAAAAACACTTTCACACATCACTTGTGACTATCCTATAAAATGATATCAACAAAAACATACTAATATAACATCATATTTGATGATGTCGACCCGCAACCAGCATGAACTTGTTAAAATAACTGCTATACAAGTTCGAACCATTGAGATTAAAGTTATCCTCTCCCCTACTAAAATTAAAATTCAAAATAAATGTATACTTATCATATTATAATCTAAATTAAAAAAAATAAAAAATAAAAAGAATAAATCACACAGACCAAAGTCACACGACAACGCATTAAAAGCCCTGCGCAGAACATTTTGCTTGCGTGAAATCACTTCCACGCATCGCCTGTGACTGCCCTACAACATGATATCATTCTGCTCAGCAAAACTATCCATTGGACGACAACTTTCCCGTTACTACCTAAACCCAGAAAGCTGCACGGCGAATTTATACGTGTACGAACAACGACGCCGCCAATGTTAACGTCATTTGCACCAGTCAACACCAAAATGGTTCTTCGCTTTCATAGCACAAGGAAAACAACAGAAAAAGAAAAATGAGGTAGAGCAGCTTACAATGAAGCCCGAATCCAAAATTTCTGGCAGTAGGTAGCAGTAGAACCATACAACCGGGGGCTGACAATGTCCAACAGGGTGCGCTGCCCCTACTGTGCAGGCACAGAGCAGGGGCGCTGCACTTCCATAGCTGCGGGTCGCTTTATAACTGAGTGCGCCTCATGTGGCCGCGTGGTGGAAGAGCGTTTAACACAGGTTGAAGAGCTCTTTGTTGAAAGAGCTCAGGACACGCCCCTGTGCATTGTAACCCCCGATTTCAGCAGCACCCAATGTGACCGTCCGCCGCCGCCCCCCATGGAGGACGACCCCTTTGAGAATACGGGCTTTATTACGGCCTTCAGCGCCTGGTCGCTTGATCGGGCACCTATCTATACGGCCACGGCCACCACTTTCTGCGGATACTTGGCCGAGCTCGAGCGGGTTCTGCTGGAGGAACCGCCTCCTGCCGCTGCCTCGTTTGAGGGTGTTAATAATAATAATAATTGTCTGGGATTAGTGGATAATTTGAGGGCTTATTTGCAGATTGTGGATGTGGCGTCCATATTGGGGTTGGACAGGGATATTTCGGATCATGCGATTCAGCTCTTCAGAGACTGTGCCTGTACGACCTATCTGCGTAATAGGAATATTGAGGCGCTCGCTACTGCGGCGCTTGTGCAGGCCATGCGGGAGGCACACGAGCCACGGACTTTACAGGTCAGTTTTTGCTAATTTCCTTTTATTTAACAAGTATTTGGTTCTTTTTCCGTTCCTTATAATTTTTGGTTTGGATTCTTTTGAATTTTTATCTGAGTGGATTTCTTGACTAAATTTGAGGAGTGCTTTGTCTTTTGGAAGCTACTATTCCTCTTTTGTATTTCAGATTGTCTCTCCTTTCTACCTGGGGAGGGAGAGAGAATCCACTGATATACGTTGTAATCATACTCTGGGCCAATTTGCTTTGAAATTAATCGAATCTTACCTCTATTTTTTTCACAATCTGGGCGCAAGGAGTAGTAACTTGCCTGGAAGTTAGTGGTTTAATTAAGTTGAGCTATATTTAGAGCTGCGGAGCAGTTTTTCATCTCGTTTTCTTATAATTATTATCAAAATAGATAAGTAAAAATGTCATCAGTCAAAGTGACTCCTCTTATGGGTCTCTTGAGATGAATTAAAATTCTGACTAAAAATCCCCATTGACAGTTCAATACATCAACAAAATATTCGTGTTATGTTTTTAGTGATGGGCCACTGCTCTTTTTTATATAAATAAAAGTGAGAGAGAGCTTTAAGAAAAATAGACTTCCAACTTAAATAAAGTTGCACATCTCTCATGAGAACCTTGCTTCTAAGCTTCCGAACTCATTATGTTTTTAATGATGGAGCACTGCCTTTTTCTGTCTCAGCGAGAGAGAGCTTTAAGAAAAATAGACTTCCAAATTAAATAAAGTCAGACACCTCTCTTTTGAGAACCTTGTTTCAAAGCTTCTGAAGTAATGTTATTAATGATGGGACACTGCCCTTTTTATATAAAACTGAGTGCGAGAGAGCTTTAAGAAAAATAGACTTCCAAATTGAATAAAGTCAGACATATCTCTTGTATGAGAACCTTGTACCTAAGCTTCTGAATTCAATGAAGTCGACAATATTTATATTTTTAATGATGGGCCACTGCCCTTTTTAATATAAATCTCAGAGACAGAGAACTTTTAGAACCATGTTTCTAGGCTTCTGAATTCAATAAAGTCAGATACATAACTCGTAAAAGAGCTTGGGTTTTAAGCTGTTGAATTCAATAGTCAGATACATCATTGTACCATTACTCATAAAAGAACTGTGGAATTAAATTTCCAAATTCAACACAGTGGCACATAACATATTTAATTGTGGACTGGGAAGTTCCCCATTCCTTCCCGATGCATAGTAGCCAAGCCTTTTGGTTTTCAAAAACCGTGTCTAACCATAAAATCAAGCTTTTAAGCAAAGAAAAAAAAATTGCGGTCATTTGAATTAATGCAGTGCTTTTCCAAAAGCTTTTAAATTTAGCATTTGAGGCTACCAAATTTTTTTGAATTTGTCTTCTGAAGCTTTGAATGTATTGAAATTAGAATGTTTCAAGTCTCTTATCGTTTTCATATTCGGTACATGTTGTAGGTTTATTTTGATTTGTACAAACTATGTTTGGCATGACATAACTAAATCAAATTGATTTGCTTAATTTTATGAATATTATATCATTTATTTATTCTGCCTTTGTTTTTTTTGGTTTTAAACCTGAAAATTCTTGCACTTTTGTCACACCATGCCAACACCTTGTAAATGGAATCCTACTATGACATATATAATGGCTGTAGGCTCACCCTGCCTTTGTTTTTTTGGTTAAAAACCCCACAATTCTTGCACATTTGCCACACTATGCCAACACTGTGTAAATCGAATCCTACTAGGATACATATAATTGTTCTAGGCTCACCATATTCTGGGCCAACTTGGGTTTAAATCTGATTTTTATGCATGTCAGTGATATCTTGTCTCAATCACTAGATCATAACCCAAATGAAGAAATAATTATTTATTCACTATTAATTCATTACTTTTGACATTTGTTAGTGCCTCACAAACGGCTTTAGCTGCAGGATTTTAAAATTGCTTTAACAAAATCCTAAAACCTCCACCCATTACCTTGGCAATAAGACTAATTATTACTATGAGCTCTTTCTATACACAAAACAGAAATTGACAATTGCATGAATAGGATTTGGCATTGAAATGATAATTGATATTTGATATTCATTATTTTGTTATTTACAGAGGAGAGGAATACTCCTTATATAAAGAACTACAAGACGATGTTTCTAAAAAGAAACCATCGTTAACTAAAAAAAACTAAAGCAAATAACGAAAAGATGCTAAAACAAACTAAAGCATAAACAAAAGTTACTAAAAGCTAACTAAGTTAACTAAAAGTAAACTAGTGACTAACTAAAGCTAAAATGACCATTAAATATTACAATTAATACTTTAATACCCTCCCTTAATGGTCATCCTACAAACATAAACCAAGTTTATCCATGATCTTTTGGAAACATATCATCGGTAACTGATAGTTGGAGAAGCATAACCACCTCGCGATTACTAGTCCTTTCTCACAAAACAATCAAATCTAATATCGACACTTGAAAACTATGAGCTTCCTCTGCTTCTAGGTTTTATAACTTTTTCCATTGAACCTTTGTGTACTTTCCAACATTACGTTGGTCAAAGTAGTCATCCCCTTTGTTTTCCAAAAGTACGAAAAACGAGGTAAAGTCTTTGATCAACTGGCACAAAACACTGGACAATCAGTTGGCACAACTCACGATTTTTGAAAAATCGTTTAAAAATAGGCTAGTAAGATGTTTTAGAAGACTTTCAATTTTTTTGAAAAAGTAAGTTTTTTTCCAGTGTTAACCCAAGTTTTCGGGACGCGGATGGTAGGGATGACGGGACGAGTCCCCAAGTTTCCGGATTTTGAGGCGAAATTTGGGGACGACAGTTTAAAATATAGGGAAATTTTAAATATTCACATGATAACATCGATAAGGCATGCATAATATACATTATAGAACCTTAACATATAACATTTGTGTTCAACATTATGTCAATACTCAATACGCATTCAAAATTCAAAATTAACATACATGAATCATGAAACAACCTCCAAGTTATAATTTATAAACTTATATCAAAATGCCCAAAGGCTACATTGCTGCCATATAGTTTTAAAGTATGATATGAAGATCAAAATACGATAGACAAAGAGCAGTAGCTTTGCTACCCCTAATCCGCAAGATCTCCCATAACCGCATCAAAATTAGAGTCATCCTCCGAGTCATTGCCATTGTGATGGTCCACCTCAGTCTCAACCAATGGAACCCCAACCAAACCCTCAACTGTCTCCTCCTCATCTACCTGGGCCACATCATCGGGATCAATATCCCACCATAGAGCTAGAGTCTATCGATACTGAAGCCGAAGAGCACTACGAACGGCCACTAGCTTCTTCGCTTGTCTAGAGGTAAGTCTATTCCTCTTGAGGGAGTGGATAAAGCTATATGTGGACCAATTCCTCTCTGCAACAGAGGAATTGACAACCTATGCAAGAAGGCGAGTGGCAAGTGTCTTCAATTACGGTGTATCCCTCCCATGATAGGTCCACCATCCAATAGGGTTCGCTTGAGCTAATATAGCTCTATCCAACCTTGCCTGTGGTTTACTCAAGTTTGGCTTACTAAGATTTGCAAAGTCTAGGAATTGTGTCCGAAGTTGTGAAGCCTGCTCTGTTGGATACATCTTATCAATGGCCCATGTGAACCCATCTAAAACCTCAGGGTCATTGCATGGAGGCACCCTACCATCCCTTGGTGCATACCATTTGGGATTTAGACAAAGGCAGCCATATGAAGCACGGTGTTCATTGTATTCCACCTCCGTGTCACAATGGGCCTAATATGTTGCTCATATAAATCCAAAGTGGGATCCTTTGCCAAAATAATTTACTTGATCTTCCCAAGCATCTGTCAAATGTCTCATATATCTCTCCAAGACTAGGAGAGTCTGTATCAGTATATTGGATGACATCTAGAATAGGCGAGATGAAGGAGCAAATATATCTGCAAAATGAAAACAAAAAGTTCAAAATAATTAGATGACAAGTTAATTGACATGTTAGAAACTTCAAAAGTTGGAACATTGGAAAATAAAATTAAAATATTAAAATCAGAAATCTAATATGAAAATCAACCATCTAATATGTCTTACCTCACATTGGCCCACCAATCGTCATCGAGGATCTTTTGTTTGACAGTCTTTCCTTGAGCAGAACTTTCATTTGGCCGTCTAGTCCACTCTGCATTGACCATCATCAATTGTAGAGGCTCATGCACCTCAAGCATCCTCTCTAACAAGATGAAGTATGTGGCATATCTACATTCATTGATTCAATGATTCATTAAAAAATAAAAATTTAAAACAAAATCAGATTATGAATACAAATTGAAATGTTTGAACTTTGAAGTTTCAAAATTTGAAAAATTGAAAGTGAAACAAAATGAAGTGGCATACTTGTTGACGGGTGTTTTATGACCGCACCAACACAGAATAAAGTTTACAAAATAAAGTTTCCCAACGGATACTCTATCCTCTCTTGATCAAAGTATTCTGCATGCTAAGATTGCGAGAAAGATCATACATTCAACTCCAAGGTTCCTTATGCAGGGGATAGTCTCAGTTGGCTCGATGTGATTTGTTGGTTATTTCAAGGGAACTTAGGTGAGTTGCTCATTCAGAAGAAAAGGATTCTCAAATTTCGGGAGATTTGTCAATGACACTTGGGTTCTTAAACTAACCGGATAATGCTGAATGTAAAAAGATGCAAGGATTAGAGATGCTACCATCTACTCTAACTGCGGAACGCGAGGATCAATTCTTGCAGACTTCAAACCAAGCTCTGCTTTGCCTCACTTCAGACAGCTTCCGTAGAACCAGTGCAATCTTCAAAGGGATAACGAGAGATATTCAAACGACAATTCACCATGCAGAGACCGTCACAACGACGCATATCAACATATAAACCACAATTGAAGTTAAGTTCACAATGTTCTAGTTGATCACACAAGGCGAACACACCATCAGTGAGCCCGCTAGTGGTATGGATAAGCGAAGCTTGCTCAAATTAAACACCACATTCCACAACTACTAACTACTTGCATGAAATAAAATCCATTTTACTTTAAGCTACTTTAGGATCCTAAGTGAATCAGAGAGACGAAAAAGCCTTGCTAGCTACTCACAACAAAAGATAGAACCACTTAGCAATGATAAATCTTTGTATAATGAGAGTGTTCACAACAACTTCTTACAAAGTCTTCAAATGGGAAAACTTTCTTTCCCCTTCAATCTAACTATCAATCTATGCTAACTCTCTATTCTAACTTCTATCCTCTCTACTCTTTGATCTCTTAATCTAATCTATATATTACAAATGAGGGGGGATGCCCCTTTTATAGTTGGCCCAGTCCAATGGACGACTTAGATTCAAATACAAAGAAGGGCTCAGATCAAGGCACTTATGCCCTAATTAGGGTTTTGCCCTAAAAACCGCCACTGAGAGGAGTGGGGCAATGAATGCACAAAATATTTTCCACTCCTCCGCAGGAACCACTATGAGCAATTAATGCCCACTATCATCAGAAGATTCTCGTCCAGAAACGTGTTCCCACTGTTCTGCCTACCAATTTTGTTGCGCTAGGAGGAGTGTAAAAGAGTCTCTAAGGTTGTCTCCAGAGTTCGACCGCTCAGTCGTTCGCATTCATCCCTCCTGTTGTTTTAATTCCTGGACGCATTTCTTCTTTGTAACTTTCACATTTCTCTAGCCCACTGCCTTGGATGCATTTGCCTCTTTCGCATCATGTTCTTAATGCCTTAGCCTCGGCTTTCATCTTGCAAAACAAAAAGAAGAGCATTAGAACACTTATAACATAACTTCACTTCACTTATCCAATTTCCATGTTCTGACTTCCAAGGTCTGCTTGACCTCCAGATTTGATAAAATTCATCACTTTTCTAGGAAAATTTCATATTCAACATCTGGGTGCATGGTGTTCATTTCATGAAGTCTTCTTCAAAGGTGCATTCACCATCTTGTGCCTGGAGTTTGTGCCTTAGAAAATATTTCACCTTGAGGACGCATTTGAACGCTTGATGTTTGAGCTTCATTTCATCTTCAAATTCTTCATACCTTAGACAAATTTCACCTCTTCCTTGTGAGTGTATTTGACCCCTTGTTGTTTTATTTTCCCCTTTCCTTAGACAATTTTGTCTGCTTTATAAATTTCATCCACTGTAATCTAGTCGCTCATTTTGACATCACCAGCTGAGGCATTCTTTTGTAAAACATTTCTTTTACTTGCCTTAGAATTTTTTTTTTTGCCTAGGAAATTCATCAATGGGTGCCAGGCAAAATCTCTGTCGAAACAACACGAGCAAGGTGTGGAAAAGATTTAAATCATCTCCCAGTGGGAAATGTCCACCCAAAAGAAATTTCCCCTCAGAAATCATCATTTTCATGTGTATCCGGACGAAGGGGTAAGTTTAATTTTTATGATTTTTGAAAAATAATAAAATTTGCTAAGGTTGATTGCACTTTCATTTTGGACGTATTCCACACCTGCAATCTTCACCTGCCATGCTTTGGCATTTTCCTTATTTTTCTGAAGAAATTCCTTCGTGCTCATGGGCGCATTTCATCTTTGCCTTAGGAAATTTTATCATTACCTCCTCTAGGCATATATTCTAATTTCACTTTGTGATGCCTTAGAAATCTTTAATTCAATCAACTTTACCTTGGGCGCACTTCATTTTACCTTCACTCTCTAAACATTTCCACGCCTTAGATATTTTTTCCTTAACATCCTTGCTTCCTTTATGACTTGCAAGCTAGGCGCATTTGGAGGGTGGAGAAGGAACTTTCATACTTAGAAATATTTTCAAAATCACGCCTTCCTTGTCTTTACCTTAGGCGCATATAGCATGTGGAGGAGGAATTTCCCACGCAAAGCTTTACCTCGCCTTAACAAATTTCCTTGGGCGCATTTCATGTGGTGTGTAGGAACTTTCATCTTGCTTGGGCGCATATGAGGGGGGTGTGTAGGAATTTACTTGCCTTAGCGTATTTTGCTATTCCTTTCTTTCTTGTGTGCGCATTTCACAAATGATGAAGGAACTTTTGGGCGCATTTCACCCTATGATGGGTAACTTCACCATACTTAGCCCTTTTTCTTGCCAAGGTAAATTTTGTGCATTTCCTACCCCATGATGGGCGCATTTAGGAGGGTCTTCTTTCATTTTCACGACTTAAAACAATCTTGGACTCCACATTATCCCTTGGGCGCATTTGGGGTATGCAGCTGCAATTTTTCATGACTTAGAAAAATTCTAAGTCCCTTCCTTCTTGAGGGCGCATTCTAAAGGGGGAGCTTCCACTTCACACTTAGAATTATTTTCAACATTTTACTTGCTTACACCTTAAGGGAGCATTTTGACCCATGCACTTCCATTTTTCTCATACTTAGAAAATTTTCTTAAAACCACGGCCCCTTTGTCTACATCTTGGGCGCATTTGACATGTAGTGGAGGAACCTTTGGGCGCATTGAGCATTTGAGGGTGTGTAAGGGAAATCCCCACACCTTAGAATGTTTTTACCATGCCCTCTCTTCTTGTGGGCGCATTTCACATATGCTCAAGGAACTTGCATCTAGCTAGGGCGCATATAGCATGTGGTGAGGGAACTTGAGGGCGCATTTCACCCTATGAGGAGGAATTTTTTTCTTAGAGTATTTTATTGACACCTTCTCATTCCCTGGGCACATTTGAGGTGGGGTGGGGGAAATTTTCAACGCCTTGAGATTTTTCTTTCACCTCCCTTGTAGCCTTGGGCGCATTTCACCTAGGGAGGAGGAAATTTCATTGCCTTAGAAATTTTCTTGCCATGTCTTCTCAGCTTGGGCGCATTTGAGGTAGGGTGGAGGAATTTTTTGTACTTAGAAACATTTTCATCAAGCATCCTCCACTCTTGGGCGCATTTGAGGGTATGAGGAGGAATTTCTCATACTTAGAATTTTGTTGATGCCAGTCTTCATGCTTGGGCGCATTTCATACTTCCTCCTGCTAGTTTCCATTCGTGGACTTAGAATTTTCAACGCTCTCAGCTATCTCTTGCCACTCTATTTTTAGTAAATTTTGGAGATGTATGACTTTTCGTGGCTTTTTATCTATTCTGAATCTGGAGTTGGCGTAATATGCTTCCTGTGGCCTTGCTACCCTGTTTATACCTGTTGCCCGAGATCATCTGCTATTTTTAGTCCTCTTGCTATTTTTAGCAAACCCTAAAATTGCTTGACTTCTATAGCCCCGTTTGACTTGAATTTTTCACCACGTGGTCCTCATCGCTTGGCAAACTTGTTCACACCTGCCTCTAGTGCTGACCTGCTATTTATAGCCATGTTCTGGAGGTGACTTACTATAAATAGTAAGTGCTCGAATTGCGCCCAAATTTTACCAGTAGATTGCCTGAAGGATGCTAATCGCAGTGGGATACCTTCATTTTCGAAGATTCTGGGTTTTTACCCCTCTTTTTGAGTCCCGAAGCTGGAAACCCTAATCTGTCTTGCATGTGCCTCGAATGATCTCCGTTTGACTTGATTTCTGCTATATGCTGCTCTGCTCGTGAAATTGAAGTGCTGGGGAGTTGCTGGAGTGAACCAAAACGACTAACCGACAGTCGAATGAGTTTGCATGTTAAATTGCCTGTGGGATCTCAAAAAACCCAAAAAACCCAGAAAACTGGCCCACATGCGGGTACTGGCTAAAAATACTAAATTCTTGAAAAATGATCAACTCTGCCCGCATGTCACATCACTGCGAAGCTCTTGAAAAATCCATAAAGAATATCTTGACATGCATTGGGAAACTCTGCATGCAAACCCTAAAAATAGCCTTTGAAGGCTGAACCGTTGAAAGTCATCATCCCGGCTTGCATGTTATACCACCGCGAAGGTCTTGAAAAACCCATAAACATTCTCCAGACATGCATTTGAAAGGCATACGTGCAAATCGTGAAAATGGCTCCTGAAGCCATAACTGCTAAAAATAGCAAGTTGTCCAATTCTGCTCAAATTTTGCGTGCAAGCATCTGAAAGTACCCCGAATGTGATGAAGCAGTTAGAATTCCAAAATCCTGATAAAAAGATCCCAGATTGAGTACTTACTAAAAATAGTAAGTCGTCAGAATATGATGAAAATTCAGTGGGAATTTGCTGGAAGCCTTCCGACAACAATGTTAAGCCTAGATGTCAATTAGCCAACTCAATTTAACTTCAAACTGGCCTGAAGAATGAAAACCCTAATTTCACAGACAGCCAAAATTCCAAATTAGGTCAAAGATAGGGACATCCCCAGAAGGATAGAAAGATCAGAGAGAGAGAGAGAGACGCAAAACAAAATCCAAAAGACCAAAATGGAGCAAAATTTAGGGGGTCCCCATTTGAATGGGGTGATGTGTGAAAAGGTCACAACAATACCTTGTATCAACAGGTTTGAGAAACTCCTTCTTTGAAAATTGTCTCAAGAGAGCAAGTGAGGTGTGGTGATTGCAAATGAACATCTGAATATCTCTAGCTTCTGCCACCGTTTGCTTCACCCAATCCAACTTCCCTATGTCTTTCAGTGCATTGTTCAATGCATGAACACAACATGGGGTCCAAAATATGTGCTTATAAGTACCCTCCACCATCAACCTAGTCGATCTGCACACACGTGCTAAATTGGTGATCACCTACACCACATTAGCAACCTAACCTCTATGGCATCTCTCAAAATGGAAAGCTAGAAGTCTGCATCCTTACGTCTCCCTAAACAATCTATGGCTCTAAGAAAATAAGAACTAGCAGGGCATGTGACTATGACATTGATGAGTGGCTGATGTCTAACATTAGTCCACCCATCCATCACTATAGAGCACCCCGTCCTCATCCACGCTTGCCTTATTTCCTCCTTTAACACATTAACATTGGAGTACTCTTTGTCTAGGAGGGTGGTGCTTGCTTATGATCTCCAGTGGGTATGAATAAAGGACCAATAGTCGCTATATCTTTCACCATTTGTTTGAAATAAGATGAACGGGCCACATGAAATGGGATGGCATGGGCAAAAAAGAATTTGGCAATGGAAGATTCAGTGGCTTCTCATGCTTGGTTATTAAACATAGACTCAACTGAAGATGCCTTCCCATTACCACTTACCTTCCTCTTTCCTCTTGAGGCAACCCCACTACTACCAACTGTGGAAGGAATAGGATTAGGCATTGATGATTGTGCACTTGGGAAAGAAGGTGACCCACCTTGAACCCCATCCAACTCCATTTGAATTCTTTGGCACTCTAATGCTTTATCATCTTTTAATGCAGGACACATTCTAACTCCATGGCCCACCTCACCTAAAAAATGAAACCTAACTCTTGTGTAGCTGCCCCTAAATTCTTTTTCACAAACATGGCAAAACCACACCCTACTCACCCTTGATTTTTTTTGTCTTTCGCCAACAGGTGTAACATATTGAAGGAATGGTTTTTTTTTGTTTAATGGGTGTTTTGCATAGCGTTCCATGGTTGTTGAAGGGCATTGGTATGGGTTTGTTTGCTCTCCACTAACACCCTCACCACTTTCCCTTCTATTTTGCACTTCATCTTCACTATCACTCCCACCTCCACTGCTGCTCATGTTTTTTATATTTAGAATGCAAGTTTCAATTGAAAATACAAAATAAAAATAAAAATCAGACAATGTATTTTTGAGATTTTGCAAAAAAATGAAGAAGAAAAAGAGAGAAAAGAAATGCATACCTCTTTGGTGGATTTGCACTCCCAACAACACTAATTTCAACCTCCTCTCCTCCTTCAAGCTGCTGTTCTTTCTCCTGCACTGGCTGCAACTTCTTTTGCTCTCAAACTCTCGGTTGCTCACAACAAACAAATGCATAAAATGAATTAAAAGAGGCCTTTTTTTCCTCATAAGAGAGTCAAGAGCAATGGGGCCCACAGATGCCACGTAGGTAGGGGCATTACTTTTTTAAAATTATGTTTTTTTTAAAAGTTAAAAACACTGCATGACGTAGGGGACGACTGGCTGTCTCCGGGACGGCCAGCCATCCCCCATTTGGTCAACGAAGTTTCTCCGTTTCAGGGATCGTTTCCGATTTTTTTGCCCAAAAGGGGATGCCAGGGGACCGTCCCCCGGTACTTGTGACGTTTTGGGGACAGGGACAGGGCATTTCAAGGGGGGAGACGCATCCCTGGGTTACCCTATTTTTATAGAAAAAGCAAGATTTAAAAAAAAAAACCTTCAAAAACTTTTGAAAAAGCAAAGATTGTTTCAGAAAAAATCTTCAAAAACCTTCTGAAAAAGCAAGATTTTTTCAAAAACCTTCAAAAGGCTCTGAAAAAGCAAGATTTTTTCAGAAAGAATCTTCAAAAATCTTCTAAAAATCTTCTAAAAATCAGCAAATTTTTTATTCAAAAACTCTTCAAATCTTCTTCAAGATCGCCAAGATCAGATTGCAAACTTAACCCAGCTGAAGACGTTGCACACACAGGAAACCCTAGGTGCAAAAACCAGTCTTCAAAAAATGCACAAAAAAATAAGAAAATGCCCATGAATCTTCAAAAAATTTCTGCAACAAACCCTTCAAAAATCGGCTTCAAAAAACCCTTCGATTTCCAAAAAATTCACAAAAACTCTTCAAAAAATTCTTCGATTTTATCTTTAAAAAATCGGCTAAAACTTTAATTTTTATAAATTTTTTCCAAAACAATTTTTCAATTTTCCGGGTTAACCATTAACATTTGATTTAGGAAAAAAAACCGAGCAAAAACATCTAAAAAATTCTTTAGGAAAACAACAAATTTTTATTACTAAAATTTTTGCCAAAAAAGTTCGAGCCTAAGCTCTGATACCATGAAATGATAATTGATATTTGATATTTGTTATTTTGTTATTTACAAAGGAGAGGAATACTCCTTATATAAAGAATTATAAGACGATGTTTCTAAAAAGAAACCATCGTTAACTGAAGCAAACTAAAGCAAATAACTGAGAGATGCTAAAACAAACTAAAACATACTAAAGCAGAAACCATCGTTAACTAAAGCAAACTAAAGCATAAACAAAAGTTACTAAAAGCTAACTAAGTTAACTAAAAGTAAACTATCAACTAACTAAAACTAAGATGACCATTAAATATTATAATTAATACTTTAATAGGCACATAGATATCCTCTTGGATGCAAAAGTCATAGTGGCAAGTCTTTATGAGGAGGTGAGTTAATTGAACTAATGGAGTTGCCCTATGTGCTACCTTGACAACTAGATGTAGTGGTGGCACCTAATCACCTTCAATCAAGGAAGCACATATGTGTTTATATTTGATAGTTTAAATCTAGGGTTTAATCGACCTCAACTGGTGAGGCCACAAATGGGAGCCTCATCTTTGTACATTATAACACATCATTCACCAAGGATCAACTTAAGTGACATAACAATGTCCACTATGGGGCTTGAACTTGGTACTTATTGCCAAACAATCAATAGGCATACCATTACACCATGTGCCCATGTGTGTAATGCCCCTAGCCGAACCCTATCAGATGTTCCTCTGTCATGTTGGTAGGCATGTAATGTCTCTTTTGATTTTTCCTTATTTTGTCTTTAAATAATAAAATCTAACTCAAAATAATAGTTGCACAATTAATTATAAGTATCCAATCAACTTAGAAATTGTAGTTTTAATAGTATATTATGTAATCCAAATTTAATGCTTAGAACTATCTTAGAAAGATAGAACATATCCTCTATATCAGCTGTTAATTTTTCTCAAATCTGAAGTAATCTATATTTATTAAAGTGCCTTTAAAATGTCCTTGAGTTTGCCTAAATCAGGGGGTTTTGTTCACTAACTCAGCAATGGAAAATAAGGGGCTTTTGTCCTTTAATTTCAGACCTTGAGGGGTTTCATCCTCAAGTTGCTAAACCACGATTCATTCTCCACAAGGAGTAATAACATAAAAATGTCTTCACAAAAATCATGTCCTCTTCTCCGTGATTGATCTTCCTTATAGACCCCCTTTTTTTAATAGACATAACTCTTCATTCACATCTTTTGTCTTTTCATTAAAACAAAACTTTATTAAATTTCAGTTTTTTATAATATTAATCATTCTTCTAAAGTACTCTTTTTATTATCCTTCCTTAAGGAAATCGCAGGAGAAAGGAAAGAACTGCTGCAGCAAAAATAAAAGTGTATTTAAGGAAGGGGCATTATAGTCCGCCCTTCCCAAGATTGCTTGTCCTCAAGCAATTGCAAATTAGGATGTTGAAGGACTTCCTTACTCTCCCATGTTGCATCTTCTTCAGGAAGATCTTTTGATTGAATCAGATATTTTGTCATTGTTTTATTCAGTAACTTTTTCTCTCTGAAATTTATATTTACCTTAGGAATCAAAATCAATTTTCCTTTGTGATCAAGTGGGGGTAACTCTATTTAAGGAATGGCTTGGCTTCCTAAGACTCTTTTTAAGCAAGATACATGAAATACATGATGAATCTTACTATTTCTGGTAATTCCAATTCATATGCAACCTCCCCAACTAGTCATTTGATTCTATAAGGACTATAGAACCTTGGTTTCAATTTCTCCATTCCACTTTTCTTTAGGGAAGATTGTCTTTAAGGTTGTTGGGCATGTTTTAACATGAAGATAGGTAACTTTGGAGATGTGTGATCCTATGTGTGGTTGTGGTAATAGTGGCTTGTGATAAAAAATAACAGATCCAAGTTATGTTTGGAAGGTCAGTTGTTCATCCACATACAATCAAGGAGAACTGGTTTAGGTTGCCTTCACATGGAGGCAAATTTTCGTTAGTTTCAGAGATTGAGGAGCTTGTATAATATGTAGGCTATGGATGATCTAGAGCACTTTGGGGAAGACAGAGGACAGGTGTGCAGGTTTCCAAACTATGTGTTTTACAATTTTAGTGTTTTTGCCTCTTTCTACATGTGGCAAAAGCACAAATGCTCCCTTGTACAAGTGGTAAACACTCAAAATGCCCCCAGCAGAAGTAACGAATTTGCCACAATCTGGACAAGGGTTGAAAGTGTCTTGATGGTTTAGTTCAACTTCTATGCTTTGGTATCCAAGGAGTGCATGAGAGTTTATATTAAGCATTTTGGAACAAGGTGCACAGGTTTTGTGAGCATGTTTTCCTCCTAGAATTCAAATCTGCAAGTGTTTGTCATAGTTGAGCAAAGTTTTGTGAGTTGTAGATGACACTGCAGGTTGTACGAGTTATAAATTCATGATGGAGTTTGGTTGGTCACGGGAAAGACTTACCTGCATTGTACTTGAATATATTCATAATGGATATAAGGAGCTATTAGTTTTGTTTTGCGAAGTTTTCTCCAAGGTAACTTTTGTGTCACAGTCATTGTCTTGCAATTTCTTTGAGATCTTTTCATGTTTCCATGCTTGTGTGATGTTTTCCTATCTGCAAAATATGTAAAGTGGATAAATGAAAGAACACACTAAAAACATAATCTAGGAGGTGTTGGTGAGAAGCAACATTTAAGTTATCCATTTGTGATGAATTGCTTGTGAGTATTTCACTTAGTTTATGGATAAAATTGGTATCAGAGTAGGTTAGATACCCTTGAAACATTGTATTCATAGGTATTTGGTTGGTCATAAGGGTTGTGCCCACTACATGGTCTAGTAGAAGTGGTGGTTCGAGACCTTTTGAGCTTGAGATAGGTACCTGAGAGTGGAATAGAAGACAAAGAAGGATGGCGCATGAATTTGACAGAGATATGGATGAAGAAAAAGAGAGGTTTCATAAGTTGGAAGAGGATGTTGCCATGATTTCCAAGCATACGTGCAAGATTGATATGCTTTGTAATGTCCCTTTCCGCATAATGAATGTCCAAGAGGAAAATTTCTAGCCTTTCCATTCCCAGAGGTTAGAAAATCAAATGTTTACTAAGGGAATAGGAGAATAATTAAATTTGAGGCCAAAAAGCTATAGGTTCAGTTTAATTATATTTAATTATTCACATTGACCATAATGGGGCCGCTTTTAAGTGAAGACTTCTTTGTTACTAGGCGATCATCAAGGTGGTCAATAAATTAAAAGAAAGCCTAAGTCTATTATCATTAAAAGGGGGGTGATTTATTAAAATGGAAATAAGATCTCTTTAAAGAAATCGATGGCTTTTTGTGAAGAAAAGGATTGGCATCAAAGGAAATATAAAAGGCATCGATTGGGTGGGAAAAAGGATACAGAACTCATTTGATATTTTTCTCTCTACCATGATATGAAGAAAATCTTCTCCAGGATGAAACCCCTGGCCTTGGGATGAATGGGACGAAAACCCCAGTTCATTGAATGATATACTCTCATTTGCAGCTTGCAGACTGAAGAAAGTCGTCAGATTTGATCAAGAGAGTCGCTGAGATAACTAGGAGCAGTATTGTTGAAAGTCGCAGCCACAGTATTGTTGAAAATTGCAGCCACAGCAAGACCTTGTGAGGTGCCATGCATGCAATTTGTGGTCTGATCTAGGAGGCTGGTTTGATTTGCTATCCAAATCGCAGCCAGTGCTGTATTTTCTGGTTTATACAAATAAATCTGGTATGTCACATGAACTCGCAGTATTCTGGATTCCATAAAATAATCTGAAATTCTACAGTTTCGTGGATATGTTGTTCCTGGAATTCATTGTAAATCGATACTGTTCATGCATTAAATTAGCCAAGCTCTGAAACAAGCTCATGAAAACATTTAAACAATATGCACTCATGCAAATACTTAAGCACGAAACTATGAAAACGAGCTAAGTATATTTCATGAAAGTGTGCTAAAAGCAATTTCTCAAAAAATGGGCATAGAGAAGGGGCCCAAAGATGAGGAACCACCCAAGAACACTTATGAACACAGGAAGTCTTCTAGCAGCAGCAACATCGTTACCTTTAAGGTAGAGGCAAAGATAGAAATTCATCTCTTTAATGATGAGGTAAACACACAGAAATTTTTGCGATCAATGGATAGCTCAAATAGAGGTCTGTTTGAACTTGCACGGATTAAACCCATGACAACAAATCTCATTTTCTTGTTTGAAGTTGTCGAGCCATGCACTCACATGATACAAGGCTCATGCTACCTTGTTGCAAATGAGGAGAATTCCACCTATTCCTAAATGGGAAGATTTCAGGGACCTATTAAACAAACAATTCTACTTGATATGTTATGAGGAGAGAGCAATCTAGTGGCACTCTTTTTGCCAAAAATAAGGTCATAGCGTCCAAGAATATACAAGTGAATTCCAAGAAATGGCTGTACAGCTTGGTATTGATTTAATGGACAAAGATTTACGCATGAAGTACATTGGAGGGTTGTTTTGATGGCAAGCCTCAAAATATTGATGAGGTTTGTGCACAAACCCACTATATAGAGATGAATAAGAAAAAGAACAACTCTTTCCAACAAATACAATTGGGTAAAGATAGAAGAATAATAGGGTGGAGACTCAAGCAAGGGAAAAGTAAGTGGAAAGGTAAGACAAGTGCAAAAGCCATTGTGAGAAAGGCAAAGAATGGTCTTGTAAGTGTTTTGACAAGGAAGGTCATAATGAGGTGGATTGTTGGAAGGCTTTTTTTTGAGGAGAGTCAATGAATATTGAAATTAGTAGGGACAAAATCAAAATTTGTTCAAGGTGGGATGAAATCTCAATAGTGCTATCATTGAAACGAGCAGAAAAAATCTTATAAGAAGAAATATTGGACAGGGAAAAGCTCAAAGAAGCTTGGACCTTTATATTATTGGCTTCACAAAATACTTATAGCATATACTCTTGATCTGCCAGACTCGAATGTAATATATATTTTATATTTTTTGATCTCATACTTGAAGAATGTAGTAGAATAAAATACCAAATTTTCTGAAACCCTATCACTTCTAGATAACGACAGCCATGTTATTATGATTCTGGAATGTATTCTAGCTACCTGAGAAAATTAATTAAGCATTAAGGTATTTATTATTTGGAGAATTGAAGAAATTTTTCCTCGAGGATGCTGCTTGGAAAGACATGAAAATACAACTTGGATTTCTATTGCTTTGGTGCAAAAGATTGAAAATATTGTCACAAGCTTGTATAAGTTTCAGGCTTCAAGAGAACATATTATCTTTGCTATCCACCAACAATAATTACCAACTATAAGAAAAATGATAGACACAGAAAACTGGTTGTAAAACTAAAAAGCACCCTCACACACAATTCTATAAGACCTATCCTACAGGGAAATTCTGTTGTAATAGCATCAGCCAATTATATAATACCAGTTTCAAAGTTCCTTGCAAGACATTTGTTGCCAGCTTGAGGCCCTATGCAACCAACATCCTAAGCTAAGGCAAAGTAAAGCCATGTAACGATCCTGTACCTGACATTTCTAGAATTCTCTTGGACTCTCTATCAAAGCCAGGTTTTCAAACATCCTTCCAGAACCACTTCAATCTCAGGGGCTGGAACTTTAATAGTCCTTACTTTTTGTTAGTGTTTCTTAGATCAGATTAATTTAACCAATTGAATAAAAGAAATGCAACACATAAGACAATGAACACAACAAGATACCCTGGGAAAACCCTCCTCTTGAGGGAGAAAAACCCAGCAAATATATCTCTTATATATTGAAGGAATAAGAGCAGAAATCTGCTTGAACTCAGGCCCAACACAATGCCGAATTTGATACAATGAATGATAGCATCTCTCTTAGATGCAAAGATACAAATGAATATGTTTCTCCTTTTAATCGGTCTGCTGCTACAAAATGATGATCTGCTGTTCAAGTATGAACTTCTTCTATGTATGCGAATCCAAGTATGAGCTTCTTCTATGACTGCGAATTCTGCTCTGCCAAAATAGCGAACTTTCTTTTGTGTATATTCGAATATGTGTTACCATCAAAAGGTAACCTTGTATATATACCTTCTTGGCGCCTCTTCATATGGGTCGGCCTTTTTGATAGATATTTAAAAAACAAATAAGGTCGGCCAGAATAAGTACATAATATATCTTAATTATAAGGTCGGCCCATGTACTAGTGAAGACCGACGCTGCATTAACATCAACACTCCCTCTCAGCTAGGGATGAACTTCCATCTGCACAAGACACATTATGTTAGAATGAAAACAAAATAAAATATCACCTCAACATGATATTAACCATTATGGCTACTCCCATAGATGGTAAAAAACTCATCACGGATTCTCTCACGTGATGTTGTCATGGAGTCACACACATGACATCCACCATAGCTTCTCCCAGAGGGTGGAAACAAGGGCTTTCACCTCAACTCTCTCTCATCAGAGAATTGCATTATCAAGGACTTACACTCAACTCTCTCTCAGCAGAGAATTGTATTAACAAGGGCTTTCACCTCAACTCTCACTCAGCAGAGAGTTGCATTCTCAACAAGGATCACTGATTACTGAGACTCTTTCTCAGTCAAGGCTGCATTCTCCACCATACCAAGTTTCTCTCGGAAGTATACAAACTTCATCCTGGCGCGAGGCTTGGTGAGAATGTCTGCCGTTTGCTCTTCAGTGCTGATATACCTCAACTGTATAGCTTTCCTTTGCACCATATCTCTAATATAGTGGTACTTGATCTCAACATGTTTTGTTCTGTCATGAAACACAGGATCGACAGAAAGCTTCACACAGCTTTGATTATCACAGTGTATGATAGTAGGCTCCATTGATTGACCAAACAATCCTGCAAGGAGCTTACGAAGCCACACTGCCTCACGAGCTGCCACACAAGCTGCAATATACTCTGCTTCAGTTGTACTCAAGGCCATAGAAGACTGTTTCCTGCTACACCAGGAGATCATAGCAGTCCCCAAACTGAAGCAACAACCAGAAGTACTCTTCCGATCTGAGACACATCCTGCCCAATCAGAATCAGTAAAACCATGCAGCTCCAAATCCACATTCGAAGAATATCTCAACCCATATCCAATTGTGCCACATAAATATCTCAGGATATGTTTAGCTGCTACAAGATGTATTTGCTTTGGTTCACACATAAACTGGCTAAGTGCACTCACTGCATAGCAGATATCAGGTCTAGTGTTAACTAGATACATCAATGAACCAATCAACTGCCTATACATCGTAGAATCCACTGGTTCTGAACTAGCTGCAGCTTCTTTCAACTTATCTAAATTAGACTCCATGGGTGTAGACATAGGTTTGCAGTCAAGCATACCAAACCTTTTGAGAATGTCAACAGTATACTTGCCTTGACTTAGAATCATCTCATCTGGCTTTTGCCAAACTTCTAAGCTAAGAAAGTAATGCATAAGACCTAGATTCTTCATCTCAAACTCTGAAGCTAATTCCTTCTTGCATTTTAGTATTAGATGTTCTTCACCAGTAATGATCAAGTCATCAACATATAAAACTAAAATCAATGCTTCACCATTTACTACCTTGAAGTAGAGATTAGAATCTGCATCATTCTTTGAGAAACCCAAACTTGAAAGGTACTGATCAATTCTTTCATACCAAGCACGAGGAGCTTGTTTAAGATCATACAAGGCCTTCTTCAACTTGCAGACATGAGATTCTTTCTCATGTACCTCAAATCCTTCTGGTTGCTCAATGTAAACCTCTTCTTCTATTATGCCATTCAGAAAAGCTGTCTTTACATCCATTTGATGAATCTTCCATCCTCTAGATGCGGCAATAGCAATGATGGTTCTAACAGACGTGTAACGAGCCATAGGAGCAAAGGTTTCTTCATAGTCAACTCCCTCTTTTTGTGAGAACCCTCTAGCCACAAATCTAGCCTTGTGTTTCTCAATGCTCCCATCAGCTGCATGCTTGATCTTGAAGAGCCACTTAGAAGACACCACAGATTTGTCTTTGGGTCTAGGAACTATATCCCAAACATCGCTCTTAAGTATAGACTGATACTCCTCAATCATGGCATCTTTCCATACTTGTTGACTAGAAGCTTCTTCAACATTTGAAGGCTCTGACTCAATAATCTGACTCATCAAGGCAACATAGCTAGAGAACTTGTGAGGTCTCTTGCTTTCTCTGAATGCTCCTCTTGGAGCTACAAACCTTTCTGCTTCCTGCATTGTCCTGCGAGCCCAAAGAGGTCTTTTCTTTCCAATCACAATGTCTAGAGGCCCATCAGTGGGATCCAAAGGCTCAGCTGGATCAATATCTTCTTTAGGTTCTGTATCCTCCTTCAGATTCTCTGGGATATGGTCAACTTCCATATCTTGAGGAGGTTCTTCTTCATCGACATCCATAGGAGTGCCTTTGGACTTTCTATAAGCAACATCTTCCTCAAATGTGACGTCTCTACTAATCTCAATAGACTTCTGTCCTGGAATGTAGATCCCGTAAGCTTTTGATGTCTCACTGTAGCCTACAAGAATTCCTTTCTTCCCAGAAGGTTCTAGCTTTGTTCTCTTTTCCTTTGGAATATGAACATAGACTGGACAGCCAAAGATCCTCAAATGACTAACTTCAGGCTTCACGCCTGAGAATGCTTCTTTAGGAGTTTTATTCTCTAAGATCCTGTGGGGACTCCTGTTTTGAACATAGACGGCTGTTCTTGATGCTTCAGCCCAAAAAGAGATTTGTAAGTCTTGATCATGAATCATAGCTTTCACTGCTTCCACAATAGACCTATTCTTCCTTTCGGCAATACCATTTTGTTGTGGATTATAGGGAACACTGAACTCCCTCTTAATCCCTGCTTCAATACAAAAATCTCGAAAGGTGCCAGAAATGTATTCTCCACCATTATCAGATCTTAATACTTTGATCTTCTTCCCAGACAGATTTTCAATCTGCGCTTTGAATTCTCTGAATCTTACTAATACTTCTTTTGATTCTTTCGATCTCAAGAAATAAATCCAAGTCTTTCTAGAGTAATCATCAATGAAAATAATATAATACAAGAAACCACTAGATGATGCAATAGACATTGGACCACATAAATCAGAATGAATGAGATCAAGAATACATTTAGATCTACTTTCACTGGAATGGAACATACCCTTTGTGTTCTTGCCTAGGGCACATCCCTTGCAAGTACCTTCATGTTCTTGATCGAATTTCGGAAGACCGGTGACCATCTTCTCCATGATAGGTAGAGCACGAAAGTGAATGTGAGCCAATCTTCGATGCCAAAGTTCACACGTGCTGGTACTGTTATGCACAAGTGCTTGAAGAGGACGAGTGCACAGCATGTAGAGACATTCATGTCTAACTCCAATCACTTGAGCAGATTTGAAGCTGGAGTTCTTTGCCCATATAAGAACTTTCCTTTTAGAGAAGGCAACTTGATAACCTTTGTCTTCTAATGCTGAAATTGAAACAAGGTTCCTCTTTATCCCTGGTACGAACAGTACATCATTCAATTCCAAAGAAATTCCAGAATCCAAGTGAAGAGTGGAATTTCCAAACCTTTTTACAGAATATCTAGCATCATCTCCAATAACAACTTGATCACTAGAGTTGCTTTCCATTAAGTTTGAAAGGTGACTTCTGAATCCGGTGATGTGTCTAGAAGCACCACTGTCAATCAACCAAGTGTAAGAGTCCATAGAAACATTGCTAGACAAGGCTGAATAAAATAGATAATTACTGGAGTCCTTTTGTGGAGTGACTTCTTCAACATCTGCAGTGGCAACTTGAAGCTTAGGTCGTTGAGGGCACACCCTTGCAAAGTGACCATACTTATCACAACCAAAACATTGAATCTTGGACATGTCTCGTTTTCTTTTGAAGGTAGGAGCATCATCATTTCCATCTTCTCGATTCCTTTTGAAGAATCCTTTCTTAAAGCCTTTTCCTTTGTTTGATGAATGAGAGGTGAGAACTTGTAATTCTTCATTCTTTGAGCTTTGACCAATCCCCCTTGCTGTTAGTCTTGACTCTTCTTGAATGCAATCAATCCTCAATCGATCAAACTTAGGGAGTTCGGATCTTGCACTGATTCCTTGGATGAATGCCTCCCATGAAAGCGGAAGACCATTGAGAGCAAGCATAGTCAGTCCTTTATCATCAATCATGTGTCCAATAGTGGAGAGCTGATC